>CM076614.1:14453622-14998588 GCA_038502775.1 Hippodamia convergens | reverse complement strand
CAGGGATGAAGTTTTGGGGACTTCCCGGGGAAAACGTGAGGATATGAGTGTTTGTCGGCTATTTTTTTAATATGAACTAGCAGCAAACACATTCGTCGGTTGTTTATTCACCGAAAAATTGCACACGACAAGGACGACGAAATGGAATGAAAAACAGGCATCATGGCTATTGCGATAATTCAACTAGTCCATAAATTGGCAGACACCGGTTTTTCTACCTGGATTAATCTGCAAAAAGAAACGATTTTCAAAAACTGAGACAGAAACGTGTGAAATTCAAGTGAAAAAGTATATTGCTGAGTGTTAGCGTTCATTTCATTTCATGTTTCTCAATCAAGAAATTCATTATTTTCAATACCACTGAGGTTGAATAAGCACTCAACCGAAAAACAGATATCGAATATGGAGTTTTTCACTGACCACTTCAAAGAATTAGAGACGACGATCTAGATCACTCAGTTCCCAAACAAATCGTATCTTAAAAAGATGAAATTAATGTTGTTTTACTTGCAACGTTTTTAGAAAATCACTTTAGACTAAGTTTAAATCAAAAAACATCCGTCTAGTTCTTTGCAGAAACATAACAAAACATAAAACTATTGAATATCTGCGAACTTTTAAACGAATAATATTCTCACTACTAATACCTTTACAGGTCAACAAATTTCCAGATTTCATTCGAATAGTGTACTTTTTTTCATTATTATTTCTTCAACCTCATGAAGATGGATCTGCTAGTCAAATTGATAGGATGGACTCGACTGGCTTGAATTGACCACAATTAGAGCTTGGTGAAACCCATCTTAAACATTTCACATAATATCCGTTTCGATACTTACTGTTTTGAATTTATCTATGTTTCAGAAATGTTCCTGCTATGGATTCTGTAAAGGCAAATACTTCCATGTTTTTCATTTTTTTTTTAGCGAAAAACAGAATAAAGCGTTGCTATTTGTGCATATTGTTGGATTTTCGTTTGAAGAGCACTTATGAGCCGATAATGTATTTGATTTTCCCTTGTTCTCCAATTCTTAACATTGGTGGTAGATTTTATGCAGGCAATGAAGAATACTCTCAGGACTATAATCTTTATTCTGATATATATTTCAGAAACTTGAAAACTGTAAGAAGGCCTTGTGAAAAAAGCACAAGAAGTATTGGGTTCAAACAAGATATTCACAGACTTCCAGTGTAATTCTGCTAGTATCTTATTTTCTCTAGGTCAATAAAAAAAGGAAACTACAGACAATAAGGTATGTATAATGGCGTTAATAGGAGAATGAAAATTTTGATTCAAATGGAAATGATGGAAATTTAATCATCAAAAAAATCTTGATTGTATCTATCAGCTTCTTTTTCATGTGTAGAATGTATTTCTATAATAATCTAATAAAAACGTTTTTTGTTTCGATATGAACAAATCACAAATGAAAAATATTTCTGAAAATCTAGTTCAAGGTATCTTCTCGAACTTTTTTTTTCAATACTTATATATGCATGGAATTTCTAGACTCTCCTGAGATTTTCTAGACTTTTACCACTTTGTACCATTTCTTCCAGTAAACCTCTAGCTTTTTGTTATTATTTCCCGAATAATTCCGAGGCGTTGACACGAACATATCTATGGGTATAATATTCAAACGAAAATTGACTGAATTTCAATTAATGTTCTAATGAATCCCCCCGATTTGCCACTAGGCAATATAATGCAGAGTTCATGACAGATTGTTATTTTCATTGCCAGCCTCTCTAGCAGTCTGAAATATATTCCCAATTAACTGTGTTAATTTATCCAATAAATTTCTTGCTCTCCCGGAGGAATATATAGGCCTGAACGAGTACATATAGAAGAGGTATATGCCACTCAATTTCCTTTATTGCCACTTCAACTAAGTCGTTCTCGATGTAGTTACTTTCAGAGGCCAATAATAATCCATCAATATGAGGTTGGTGTACGATTCGATGGTTTCCATTATATCACGTCGATCTGACATCATTGGATCGAGATCTTCAAGATTGATGCGAGTGATTTGTTGGTATTCAAGTTATAATGGATGAGGGCTAAATAAATTCACCGATATATTTCGAATTATTTATTTAACGATAATCGTGTAATACTTTCCAGCCGAGTTCCAATTCGATAATTTGTAAACAGAAAATATCATTTTTCTCATGAAGTAAACAAATTTTTTAGGCTCTCAATATTTATTAAAATTTCAGACTCCACTAGCGTCCGACATATTTTGAACGAGAATATAACTTGTGAATTCCTTTTCTTATGAGAGCATTTGTGCAAACGACGAAAATACTGTTTTTGTTGTGAAACTGCAAGTGAGAATTACGCTTTTTATGACATCGAAAGTAGTTAGAAAGGATTGTAACGTGGAAGCTTGTCTAATAAATTCTCAACACAGTCTTAAATAAACTCTCCATAGAACAATTCAATTAGGCATCAATTTTTTTCACATTGAGACTATTGTTGCAACAGCACTCCATGAATTATCATCTGGTTCCTGAAGGATATTTTTTCTAGTTTTAAGCTTCTCACGCTGATCATCTACATAAACATTGAAATTTAGAAACGAATCGAATTTGACTTTGAGATATATAGGATAAAAATTATATTTCAAGAAAGGAGAACCAGAAATGACACTATATTTCCCATAATTTTTTCAATGAAAACATGACAGATCGGATTTATTATCATAAGGGTATAACCGCAACTTTTGAAAGTTTTTTTATGATTTCCAAAATTTATGAAACGGGTTTTTTTCGAGGGTTTTCTCCGTTGAATGAAAATAAGAATGATAAAAATCCAGAGCAATATTATCAGCATAAATGAATTCTTCAGAAGAACTAGTTGAATATCAAGACAATATGAATTGAAGAAAGGTGCTCGAACTTAACCTTGGAAAAGACAACTATTCAAAATTTTGAAATTACAATTATCAGTACACACAAGCTAGAATCATGAGATTCAAAAGTTGGGTTATAACTTCTTATACCACCATTCTTCACTGAAATACAGCCTGTTGAATATAACCGAAAATTTTGCTGTTACTTGAATTTTTGTGAGTAGTAAACGTTCGAAGTATTTGATTAAATAGTTGTATCGTCTATGTTGACTACCCTAACTAAGACTTCCGAACAAAGGAGCATTCATCTACCTTTGAATTTAAAAGGCATATTTCTCTTGTACTGTAAAACAACAGAATTTCATCAATAGTATCAGTTTGTTAGGGAAATAGCTTGATGGAAGTTTGTGAGCGTAATAGCTTTATGGAAGTACTGAGTCTTTTAGAATTCTTAGATATTTTGAAAACCTCAGAATTCGGAATTCCTAAAGAATTCCGAAGAATATAACTTGAAATAATGCTGCAATGAGTTTCATTACAAAACCACTTACAGTACTGCAATGAACTCATTACGATACTAACTCGTGCGGAAAGTGCTTTTTCAGCTCTCAACTGCAGTTTTCTTAGATATTTTGAAAACCTCAGAATTCGGAATTCCTAAAGAATTCCCGGAAGTCCTTCGGGAGTCTATCGGAATTCCTGGGGATCTTTTGGGTCGAAAATACATTCAATTGAAGCTTCCAAACTGTATAATGTACCCTGAATATCCTTGAGACGTTTGGCAGCTAATGTTGATTTACCAGACGAGAAAGGGACTAATGCAAACTAGGAAGTAATTCCATATTGCTAGTCAATCTAGTCTCGGTCATATTACCCTACCGTGATTAAATTCTAATGAATAATTCAAGTTTGAAGAGAAGGATTTTCTAAGTTATGTTTCAATATTAATGACCTGTAATTTATCTTTGTTGGTTACTTTGAAGTTCGAAGAAGCGTTATATCGAATAAAAATTACCCGATCCCATAAATTCTGGAAAGAATCATGATATGCCAAATTTCTCGAAATGATTATATGCATATTCTGGAATTAGGCTCTAAGATTTGGCTAGGGGAAAATACCGACGGAAATTATTGGAAATATCATTGAAATATTGTTTCAGAATAATTCACCTTTTCATAATGCGAATTCGAGATTCAATACTATACATAAAACAGATGGTAAATGAGTTCAATACACTGATGGTTGGTTGATAATCTAATCTATTAGTATTATGTTTGGAGATACAATAATATATTCTAAAACAACTTGTAGAATGAGCTCCTATTCCAACATGAATGAGAAGTTTCGACTACTCGAAATTCAAATAAAAATTCAGGTGAATAGGTTAAGGCTTTCACGACCGGATATACTGGTATGAAAAGAGTCTTCCGGGCTTATTGGCCGTGGTCCATTAGGAATAAGTTCACCTTGTCTTCCGGGCTTATTGGCCGTGGTCCATTAGGAATAATTTCACCTTGGTGAAAATTAGGAATAATTTCACCTTGGTGAAAATTATTCCTAATGGACCACGGCCAATAAGCCCGGAAGACTCTTTTCATACCAGAAATTCAGGTCATTAACTTTTCCATTTCATCTTGGCAGTTGGCTTGACTTAAGAAATTTGACAGATTACGGAATTTGAATAGATTTGAGTCGAAACTTAAATCGATCGGAGGTCAGTACTGACAACTACAAAACTAAAGATATAACTGAAACAATTCTGTACTGTGTTTTCATCACAGCACTACTTTTAGTACTGATATTACCTCATTACGATACTGAAATTGAGTAATTTCTCATATCGTATTCTCATGATCTCTTTTATATTGGGCGAAAGCCGATTTTCTCTAACCGAAAATTGTTCTTATTCGTTCTCCTGATATTATTTGGAACCCAAAATGCAACATATTCTCTTCATAATGGAGGAGAATTTAAAACAAACGTACTGAAAAAGTCGAAAGAGTATGAAAACAGTGTTGGACCAACACGTTACAGAAAAACATTATGGCACGCATAAAGAAAAAAAATTGTAACCATCTCTCTAAAAAAAGATATCGCTGGGCGAAAAAATGCAGCAGTTTCCAACTTTTGGGTACGGAATTCTCGAAATCAAAAACTTTTATTTTCGCTGTAAATTAGATAAACATTAAGGATATATACATCCATGATCATGAACTTCATCGAAAATTGGCGTAGTATTGGAAATTGAAGCAACATTTCTAGGCATAATTTATACGCCGATTAGGATTTCGCACTCTTGGGACCGTTAACTACAATCTGGGCCCATGAATTAGAAATAAGGACTTGTTGATTGGTTGAAATTTGACGTGTATCTGGGGCTTCGTTCCGAGCTTCGGCCCGCAAAATTTAGAAACCACGCTGTAATGGTCGCAGTCATAATTCATGGAGACTCAGTTCAGCTCTAAATGTGATATAGTTCTAATAATGACATCGCAAAGGGGTTTCCAACGAGTCCAGAGAGGAATTAACGTTAATCCTGATTTTCGAATAGCAGTAAAACCCAGTGCAACATCAGAAACTTCATACAGAACTGTATGATTTGAAGGAAATTGATGCGAACTATAATGGTAGGAATTTGAAATCAGATGAGAATATCAAGACATAAAATGTTATGTCAAACTCTATGAACTGTATGTGAAAAGTAAGCACGTATTCTCCAAAGATTATATAGTATAAAGATGGGAAACGAAGCGACTACAGTGATGTCAGCGACATCTGTTTTTCAAAAGTAATCGGTCTATGGTTAAAATATTTAATTAGGGTCCATTTGGCATAGATTATATAGAGATTATTAGTAGGCTGTTGTCAATTTTGAAAGAAATGCTTGAATAAATATTTTTGCTAAATGATGATTATATTTTCTCGCGTATTTTCCACTGAAATAACTCGAAATCCACAAGAGTATCACCTAGCTCACTCCATAATCTTGGTTCGTGTGTTTTTCTGTTATAAATTTTGTGTTAAAAACTGGCCGACATTCGGAATGCATGGTGATTAATTGCAGAAATAATAATCTTGAATGTGCATTCTTTTCATTACCAAAGAGAATAGTAAGTTTTGAAACTCGTATCATGTAATTTTCTTGTTCATTGCTTTTTATTTTCAGTGTTGTCCAATGGATAGAGGTTTCGGGGTAAAAATATATTGTTCTGGATAATTTGTTTGCGAACCGAATTTTTTTCGGTCTCATTCATTAGATCAAAAAGTTTCATTCATAGAGGCAATGGTGGTCAGAAGAACAACTTATAGATTATAGAGGTGGTGGTTATCTTGACGACCCTTCCAGCAGTTCGCCTCATCTACTAGACCCTCTAGACTCATTGAGGTTAAAATACACTGGGTAAGATATGTATGAATCGGGTCCAGAACAACTGTTTGACTTATCGATGTTCGATTTATCGAGAGTTCACTCACAATAAGTTCTTGAAATTGTTATGATAATTCTCTAATATGTGAGTGAACAAATTTTTGAAATGAACTCAATTTTATAATTATTGTATTGTAGTTGATTTTACACAATCATTTCAAATAAAAATATAAAGAATCCAGAAGCGTATTTCATTTTATTCAAAGATCATCCTGATCAAAAAGCGCCTATTAAAATAGTTTTCTGTTCTGAATAATGTTTTCAGCGTCATCTATGTGTCACAAGTAAGAAACTAGCGAAAAATCGTAGTCGGATTTTAGTACCACAGATACAAGGGCGTTTCCTATCTTTCTAACTCTATAATCTTTGGTATTCTCTTTATATTATTATTAATTCTACCGTATTAGCCTATGAAGGAGCGAGTTGTTTCAGCCAAGATCTGTGAAATACTCTTGAAATTCAAATAAAAATTCAGATGAGTAACTTTTGTATTGTCTTGGAAGTTGTTGTGACTTACGAAATTTGACAGATTACGAAATTTCAATTGACAGCCACAAAACGAAAAATAGAACTCAGAACAATGCTGTAATGAGTTTCATTACAAAACCACTTTCAGTACTGCAACGAACTCATTACGATACTGAAATGAAGAAAACCTTCTCCTCCACAAGCGTACGCTTTGAACCCTTTTCCCGCAAGCATTTCAATTCGTAAATAGTCACATTTCCAAACAGTGCGGGAAAATTCCCTGGAAACTTTTGTTAAACAATACTATGAATCATGATATTTATGTCAACGAAGATAGTACCATGGTAACGACATGTAGATTTACGTTCGACATTTATTCGTATAAGGAATTTATATGGGTAATCGTCTTGAATTCAAATCGATCTCATATGAATGCTTGTATGAGAAATATTGTTCCTAACTCGTGCGGAAAGTGCTTTTCCAGCTCTCAACTGCAGTTATTATAATTGTCATAACGATGCAGGATGAGAGAGTAGTACAAGGGTTGAGAGCTCTTCAATGAGGTCAATAGAGTGAATATGAGTGGAGCAATAAAATTATAATTAAAATTATTATTGTTAGTCTGAGAGTTCATCAATGAAAACAATATTAATAGAAAAACAATGTGCACCTGTAAGCTACAATTGATTAATAGAGAATGATACAAAATTATAGTTCCTCCCCATATTCGGAGACAGTCTGCAACTTGGAATTCTTGGAATAAATTCAATTCATTTCCGGAATCTTTTCCGATACTTTCCTACGTTTCAGAAAATAGAATTCCAAGACTGAAATCTCGTAAACCTATTTGGTCGAATAACTTTCTGAATTCGAACTTCAGCTATAACAAAATCTGGAAATCCGAATGGGATGTATGTTCTTTATCTAATAAAGATCTAATATCTGATCCATCGAATAAAGTTCCTGGTTTTAACCTTCCCAGGAGAATATGGTCCCTTCTTAATCGAATAAGAATAGGTCATGGTCGTACCAATAGCATGCTTTTCAAGTGGAATTCGGTTGATAGTCCTAATTGTGAATGTGGTGAATCAGAGGAAACAATTGAACACCTAATAAATAATTGTTCGATTTATAAATTCCAAGATGGTATTAGAGCCATACACAATATATCAAATTCATTTTTGCAATGGGTTGAAAACTTCAGATCAATTTGATTAAGTATAAATTGAATTCTCTTGCTGTTCTGTCTTTTTTTATTTTCAGGTTGGAGTTTGTGTTTGGAAATCCTTCCTTCGAAGAGCCGTTCCGCTAATCGTGATATCCTTCTATAAAGAATATTCAGATACAACAATTCTATTGTATTTTTTTAACGGGGAGACAGGTTTTTTCGGCTGAGGTTTTTTTCCCCTGGCTCTATAGTATCGTATGATACTAGTGATGATAGTATCGTATGATACTATAGTATCATACGAAGAATGTTATGGTAACCCGTTCCTTTTTTCTACCTCAGCTTAGGTTCTTTCTGTTTCAACATTTATTGTATTATTTTAGCTCTCTTATTCAAAAGAATATATATATATATATATATATATATATATATATATATATATATATATATATATATATATATATATATATATGCGGGAAACACTAACTGTTAAGTTTCGAAAATATCAGAAAGCTTGAAATCTAACTTGTAGGTCAAATCATATGAATGAACTCGAGAGTTCAGGATTATAATAAGTAGATCATACCGAATGACAAAGTTCTCCATTATCAGGGGTATCATCCAGAACGATAGACTGTCAACCAGTTTCATGCGCTTAACAATCAACCGTTGAACTACATCAGAGAAGTACATATTGTGTTCTGTATGTAATCAACTGGATCCTGAGTTCGTGGATTTCAAAAATATACATGAATATCGTAAGAACCTGGCAACACATCCGATTTGGTAGGATTCCAGTATGATGGAATACGTTTAAACTTTTTTTAATTGCCTCTTTTTTTTTCATGGTGATTCATTTTAATGTTGATAAAATGTTCTGGTATTTAACAATTTCATCACTGTCCTTCACCATAATTTTCAGATCGCACCTAATTTTTTGTCAGAGTGGATTTTGTATTTCAATTAGGTAAGCTTTTTCTCAATGGAGTGGGGACTTTTTCCCCAAATACTGAACAAAATACCCATTCCGCGCTTCATTGTTACATCTTGAGCCTATCGTAAAAGGACAATGTGCAGTAAACGAAAAGTCATCTAGCAGGCACCAGGGGTCCATCCTGTCAGCAGATCGAAGTCGGCCGCTTGCCAAACATTTATACGAGGACGCATCCGCATCTCATCCGAAATCGAAAAAAAATTCATTGGCCTCGCTATCAGCACGGACGTTCACAGCATCCCGAATTCGCGCTCGGTGTTGTTCAGCATGACAGGGAGATATTGACAAACTTCAAAATGCAATGAGAGGCGGCGTTGGGATGCCGGGCACGTAGCGCAAGAAATTTTTATGCACCCTCCACTCGCCGTTGACGCGATGAAACCTGTGCGGGGGTAACGAAGAGAAATGCCCCCCCATTCGACACGTGGTGCTCTTATGGAAGTCGTCAAACTTTGACAGGGTTTTAGCTGATGCGGACCATTAGGGAATTATTATTTGCAGGAAGGCGATATGGAGAAAGTTCCGAGGGCGAAAATGATCCTTTGATGGCCGTAATGAAATTCTGCAATCTACGAAGCAGTAATAAAAATCAGGGATTGTATAATGTGCTCGGACCATGAAGTTTAGTCAGCTGTAATTATGTAATATAATATAATGAGTAATTTATGGATCCAGAGTGTAGTGACTGTAATTCTGAAAAGTGCCATACCTCACCAGAAGGGACTGTTTGCTTAACGAACGATTTAATTCCCTATCGTGCACTGACCTCGCATTAACAACCTCTCATTCTTTCTTCACAAAGGACAGTCTCCTTTGATGATGGTGAACTCAGTCAATCAATCAGTATGATCTAAACATTATAAGCCAAAATTATCAAATTTATTTGTCTGATTCTACTTACAAGTGAGCTTTTAAGCCATCTGTTCTTCTCAAAACCAAGGCTCTCTTGTAATTTATCAATTGTATCTTCTATTTTCCTTAGTTGCAACAAGTATGTCTCTGTACATATTGTATTCATTGATGCATTTTGCACTTTCTTCCAGAAGAACGTTATGGTTTGATGCTTTAAATATACTTTTAGGGTATAGTAAGGTCAATTTTGACCCTGCCTATTTTTCCTATCAAATTCGGAAAAATATGGTTTTTCTACATCAAGAATTCCTCTCGGGTAATGAAACTACTCAATGAAAATGAATTGATTGTATTCCAAACATGGATAAATAATAAATTTTCCAGGAACTTTGAGAAAATACTATAATATAACTTTGAGAAAGACAACTACAAAAATAATAAATTTTTACACGAATCTCGCTTTGGGGTGAATGTCTCCGAAAGTATATTGCACTAAAATGTGAAAAAATGAAACCAGGAAAATTCTAACAAACATGTTTTATATAGTAATATTTCCTTCTATGTTCATATTGATCACAATTTTGGCACAGTGTTCTGATCGAACATTGATTGTTGCAAACAATTTTTTTCACGTTCAGCATATGAATTTTATTTATATAAAAACACGGTTGGTTCCACAGACTTTATGACGTTAATGGTATAGCATATTTGACCCCAAGCCCGCTGTCTCGGTTTTATGCCAGACGATAACAAAAAAATTACTTATCATTTATTAGTCATCTCAATACACTTAGAGAATAGCTGGAACGGGGAGGAATTAGAATCACTCCGTATCTGGCTATGGTACAATTCGATTTGCGTAGGGTCAATTTTGACCCTGTCATACCACTTAAGGGTTAATATTAATTATAATATTATTGTTACATTCATATTTACTCTACTGATCTCATTGATGAACAGACTCAGAGTATGTAGCTTTCAACGCTTCTATTTCTCTTTCTTAGTCTGCATCATTATTAATACTCGATCTTCTCTTGAAACTCTCGCAATCAACTTCATCTATTGCTCTGCCACTATAAACATTCTGATCAATATTGAGTTATTGTCCGTTTTAAAATGATTCGCATCTCTGGTGGCTGTGAAATCTCGAAAATATCTTGGTAATATTCCATAAGTAACTTTTGAGTTTTAGGATTTAAGTTCATGTTGATTGAAAACAGTAAGTTAAGTCATTTCAGAGTTTGAATTCAATCGACACATTAGTTTTGGATTTGAATGTTTCTCAAGTATTACCGAATTGAAAATGGCTGAAATTCATCAAGATACCTCTCGCCTCACCTAACTATAAGGAACTTGAAGCAGTTTATCGTCGGTACTGCGAGTTTTTCAAAATTTCAGCATGTTCTGCCAGTATTAATCGCGTTTTGCTAGTTATTCAGGTAACAATTATTCACTTTTTTGAGGTCTTTTCTGATAAACAAATGAATCTCAAAATTTCAGTTTTTACCCAGAACTGTCAGATGAATTTAGTACAAAAGAGGAGGCAAGAGAAGTCATTACAGTCAAGAATGGGAGTGAGCAGTGGATGGAAACCTATTTCACATGATTATCTTTTAAATAGACATTATACGACGTAATTTTTTTTAATCAATAACAATGAATGAATCATCTTTTTTGAACTGCCCGAAAAGTAACTGAATTTTAATTAAAATCCACAGTTGATTAATGCATAAAATGGACAGAACTAATGAGTACAAATATTAACTGATCTATTTTATAGTATTTCACACTTTGAATGATTCACAATTTGCAACAAATATTTTCTATTCTTTTCAAGAAGTTTGCAAAAAATTGTAAAGTTATGTCAGCTTTATACTTTTTGTTCTTCAATATTCAGACAAACTAACACACGGTGAGAACTTGGATGAATTTTCGATAGTCATCAGTCATCGAGAATGTAAAGTTTGCTGAAGGGTCTTCATAGAGAACGTACTCATGGTTGTCTTGAATGAAGTCTTAATCATTTAATGAATGATATCTCTATATTGGAGTTCTTCGGAAGCCTACATGATTTCATGTCCACCCTATTTTTATTATCAATCTTGAATTTCCAATTTCTATGCATGATCTACAGCGGAATAGTGTGGGTGTGTATCTCAGCTTGTATTTCTTTTGCCGTTGAAACATAGTTCGAAAACTGTATCTTTGATCCTGATCAATCTTGAAGGAGCTGTGAGAAATGATTCGATAGTCGATATCCTAATCAAAATGATGAGAGATATCTTGTTCACTGATGTTTTTTCGGAAGGTAATATCCTTAAAATGTGCCCATCTTGAAAAGTACATCGCCGTGTTTTTGCATACTTCAGGGTAGATAAAACGTGTTCAAGCATGTTTTTTGATCCCTCTGCGAGAAAATTAACTTCCTCCATGTGTTAATTTTGTGTTTACATTTTAAGAGATTTTTCCTTGATTATGACTTGTAACTTGTGCAGTTGTTACAATTGTATGGTTTGTGTTACGGGCCCCAGATCATGAATATTAGCTTCAAACCTGATATTTCTATGGGAATAGGTATAAGAGAATTCTATACGCCACCACTTTATGAAACAAGTCATAAGATAAACCTGTAACTCCGGGTTCGTTGTCCCTCGAGCTAGCTCCACATTGATATTCCGAGCTGAGTGGCGTACTTATATTAATCGAAAATTGAAGATCTTCCTGTTCCAAAGCTCAGATAGTTACTTCAATATTAACCTTAATAATTCAAAGGAAACTGACAGACTCAGAACGACCACAGCAGTGCTGCCAAAACCTTCCAAACAAACGTGAAATGTATCAATTTCAACTTCGAAACCAACCTTAACCCTGCTCTACTTTTGACAGTCAACGAATAAGAAACCTCCACAGCTCGTAACGGATCAAGATGAGCGTAAACAAACTCCGGTCCCTTTGGATCTTTCAGGAAAACGCAATTCTCTTAGTGGATTTCGGCTAATAAACCACGTCTGATGTAAGTAATAAAAGCCAACCCCACATATGCGGACGGACATAGAAGAGGGCAACGTCCGAACAGCTCGTGGATAGTTTTGTATCTTCCAGGAGAGTTAGCTAACGTAATAACCGATAATACCGTGTCCAGGGTTGCGGGACCATGAAGGAGCAGCGCATTATCCCTTAATAAGGACACGAATGGATGGTGTTATCTATCATTTTCATTACCGACTGTTAACGCCCAACATCTTCCAAATCTCAGCCAATTTCTTCAGCGCAATCATGATAAGGTTATGGAGCTCGAGCATAAATCATAATAAGAGGTTTTTTATGGGCTCGAATGGGTTGGAGTCAATTGCGTTTGAGTGAAACGTCTTGGTTTTCTCGTCATATGGACGAATGAAGCATCGAATAACATCAAAAAGAAACTTGAAATTAATTTTATGAAACTTTATCGTTTCAATGAAAGTTCAGAACTTTCGAAATCAATATTAACAAAGTGACTGAATGAGGTTGAAAACAGGCTGTATATAGGAAACAGTTCATCCCATAATTTAAGAAAATAAGATCATACTCCAAAAGAAATTTTTTTCTCTATCGACAGGTAACGAATATAGCGTAAATAACATTTTTTCCTGTTGAATGAACTTCTTCGGGATGCGGATGAGCATAACTACAGGAAAATATTTGGTTTGAGAATATTCGACACAACAAAAGTTATAAAGCTTCACATAAGAAGTAAAATTAAGGAACGTAAAAGGTGTACCACCATTTCCTGAATTTCTTCGAGGCTTATTTTTATTATTCAAAGAAATGTCCAAAGCTGGCCCCAATTTTCCATCGATCAGCATACGAATTTCTTTTTAACCTTAAAAAAAATAGTATTCTTTTGAATCGATCAAATTTTTTACTTCTTCATAAGACCGAAAAAGCTGGGCAGCCAGGCCGTGTCCTATAGATCGAAACAAGTAAAGGTCAGACGGAGCAATGTCTGGAGAATATTAAGGGTGGGGTTCAACTTCCTATTTCAAAGTTTCCAAGCATGTCTTGACCACATTCGCAACTATGTTTCAAAAGTGGGGATAGAGCATTGTCACAATAATAATAATAATAATAAGGATTTATTTTCAACAGGTAGAACCCAATCACAGGAAATGTACAAAAACAATGAACTATAACTAGAATAACACAATCAATTTCAAGTACTCAATACTGAATACAACACAATGAAATAAGACTAAAACACATTCGTAACATGACAAGATTGGCAAAACAGAAAAAACAATTCATATCTATATTCTTATCTTTTAGCACGAAGTTAAATGAAGGCCCCACATATCATGGACACTTTGTCGAAGTGAATATCACACAGATGGGAGACTAGGCGCCATGCTATAAAATAACTTTCTCTATTTCTGTATCGTAATAGGTTCATTTAGAGTTCTGAAAGTGGTGGTGTAATGAATTCATTACAGCATTATTTTTAGTGAAATTTTTCGTTTTTTGGTTGTCAGTGCTGACTTTCGATCCTATCAATTTTCAAATCAAAACAATTCGAATTCCGAAATCTGTCAAATTTCGTAAGTCACACCAATAGAAGAATCTAAAACTCTCTAATCTGAATTTTTATTCGAAAATCGAGAGTATTTCAGAACACCTTACTAAAATAGAAAAAATATCGTCTAAAACTCGTGACAGGAGACAATTCCAACACATGAGCTTGAGCTCATTCGCTTTCGTGTTGGAATAGGAGCCATTCTGCAACTTGTTTTAGAATATACTATTTGATAATGTGTTCATTATTCAACTGCTTTTGAGCAATTAATAATGTCTATAAAAAAACAGCGTGAGTTCAAATATCTCACTGCTAAAACTCACTATGATACTTCAGAAAAGCTTCAGAGAATTAATGACGCACCGAATATCAAGAGAGTAGTGTGCTGTTGTACAAGCCGATTGACCGAATGGGAATAACATGTCGCTTGAATAATTCTGAAGCTTTCAAATTAAGTTGATTCCTAATAATTGAGAATGTATCCGTGAGTAGGATTAATTGAGATAGTGAAGACGAATAATAATGTACACCTCCAGAAATAAGGAAAGGATAATGCTATGATATAGAGTTTATTGCCCGAAAAATTCTAAAACAAATATAATGCTTGATTATCTGTATACATTTTATGCGTGTTTCGATTTGTGATCAAAATGAGAGGTGTCATTCTCACATTAGGCGTTGTTCTGCGATCTGATAATTCAATAAAAATACTCAGTTCTCTCCCAATTCGGAACACGTATTTTTTATAGTCGTAGATAAAGTACAGTATTCAACTTGAGGTAATGGTCATAACTCACTTGTTGAATTACAGCACTGGCCTGTGGCTCACGCTGCAATCTTCATCTGCGTGAGTTATGACTCATACTATACTATTATCATGGTTTTCGTTTTATTGCGGCCGTTTTTCTTTCAATGCTACGCTCAAACTCATTAATTCCGATGGATAACGTTAGCCCATGATTGTCTTGATCAAGTAATGTCTTCAATGTCAATATCTGCATTTTCGAAAACCTTATCTCTTCGATTGCTGTGTTGGTCTTCGATATTTCAAATTGGCGTTTTTGATGCGCCCAAACCACTTTCGGCACGTTTTTTCATTAAAAGCGGGCTTACTACCGGTATTTTAGAGCAGTCGATGACCCTCAGCCTCCCAGATTTCCTCATATTGAAGCTGAGTATCATAACCTCCAGCAAATGATGAGAATTTGGCTAGTAAAGTGACATGATTAACTGAGAAAAACTTTATGATGCTAACACAAATCGACTTAGAGCCTTATGTTTACCAAAACCTTAGCTCATAATACGACATTCAAAATCTATTTATTTCAACTACCACTTATCGCTACATCCAGCCATTGCAAAACGGCGGAAGTAAATTTGTATGCCTACATTGTATTTATGAAAACCGTGTAACATTTCTGTACAACAGTCGAAATTTCAACTGTTGAAATTATACTCTTTCTTTCCATGAACAGAATACTGTCATTGATGTATCTGGTTGTGAATCGAATATTATTACAGCATTGTCTCGAGTTCTGAAATAGCTATTTCTATCCTATGTACAACCAGTTCATAACTGTACTGTGTGTTTCGTCATGACTTAGCGATAATTAAAGGGAAGCAAGTATACCTAATATCATCGACCAAAACAACCACCTTAGGAAATTTACCCCCTTAGTTTTGGAGTAGCCCTCATTTTAAATTTTTATTTTCGTTGACCCTTCCAAATACTATCGATTCCTTTCGACATAAAGGTCCTACAGATGTAAAAAAATTTGAAAGATGATACTACAACCTTTCATTAAAGTAGAACAATATGAAAAAATGTATTTAACTTGAAACTGACATAAAAAATTCTTGAAGAAAATTTTAGTGAATTCAGATTGACATTTACTAGAGCTGAAATAGTAAACCATGGGAACCAGCGTTCATGGACGGAGGAAAATCCAAATGCATCGAACTACCAAATAATATGAATGGTGCAAGATTCCTACAATTTACTAGAATAAAAATTCCGTACAGTTATAGAAGAACTACCTATTATCAATCGAAGGCGTATTTTGCTCCAGTTAGATGGTTCACTAGCGCACTAAACTCGTGTAGTGAGACATCACTTAAATGAAAATTATTCACCATGGATTGGACGTGGTGGAACAGTTGCTCGGCCACCACGCTCTCAAGACTTAACACCGCTGGACTATTTTTTATTGGGCTGAATGAAGGAAAATGTATATGTCAAAATCCCAAACCCCAGAGAAAAACTTTTGCGAAAAATAATTACTGTTTCAAATGAAAAAAGAACAGATTTCTAGGGCCACAAGACAAGGTGTCATAAGTGCCACTGCCTGTCTGCAAAGCAGAGGAGACAATTTTGAGCAATGCCTATGATTAAGTTGATAGTTTGATCATTAAAAATTATCGAAAGTACAGCACCGAGTTTTAATTTATTTAATCAACTTTCATAAGGGTCATGTTCAAGCGGCAATTACTTTTTAATTATGTAACTTACAGAAATTATATTGGTATCGTTTTGTAGCTAATATCCTTGAGTGTTAGCTCATTGAAAAAAAATACTTCAATGTGCTAGTTCTTGTACTATCAAGAAATCAGTACATTTTTTCACTGAAATAAAAAAAGAATTTATGGCATTTTCAAGTTGTAGTATCATCTTTCAAATAACATTTTTTCACATCTGTAGGATTTTTACGATCAAATAAATCGAAAGTGTTTGGGAGGGTCACTGATTATGAAATAGTATATTCTAAAACAAGTTGCAGAATGAGCTCCTATTCCAACACGAATGCGAAATTCGAAAACGAGCGACGAAGGAGCGAGTTTTCGAAAGCATGAGTGTTGGAATTGCCTTCTGCAACGAGTATTAGACGATATTTTCTCTATTTCAGTCAAGTTTTGTCAAAACTCTCGAAATTCAAATAAAAATTCAGATTAGTGACTTTTATATTGTATCTTGGCAGTTGGTGTCACTAACAAAATTTGACAGATTGCAAAATTTGAATTGATTTGATTCGAAAATTGAGTGGATCGGTGGACAGTACTGACAACCACAAAACGAAAAATATAACTGAAAACCATGCTGTAATGAGTTTCATTACAGCACTACTTTTAGTACTGTAATGAATTCATTACGATACTGAAATAGAGAAAAATAAATTTTAAATGGGTGCCACTCCAAAACTAAGGGAGTAAACTCCCCAATGAAGGTGTTTTTGTCGATGATATAAGGTACATTTGATGCCCTTAAATCATCGTCAAGTCATTACTAAACACACTGTATATCTCCTCTTGAGCTACAGTTATCTACAGTCGAATGCAACCGTAGGAAATATCATGAACCTTTTAAAAAGGGTGAATCCTGATGAACTGTACGCAGAGGATACTTAGCCGGGGTCTTCAATCCCTAATTTGAAAAATTTTGAAACAATCTATAAAGTAACATCACTTTTGCCGACTTTCGTATCGTTCGACTGAGTGTGATCGACTTCCATATATTTCATTCAAAATTACCTCCATAATACACGAGCGTCAAGACACCCCTCCTCTCCACACACACACACACTAATAAAAATTTTATTCACTTCTTTCGTCAAAGTTCAGCAAACTACGAAACGGAAGCGACAAAGAGAAACGTGGCGTATCATTTTTGCCGAGGAAAACTTGTGAATTCAATTTCACGTTTCACGCCGTGACACCGTTACGCGAGTTTCCACAATTTCCATCACTGATCAGGATCAGAAGGTCTGCAACTTATTTTGTAGGAAGTTGCGGGTGCACCTCGGCGATGTTGACGGATCCCTAGGGAAATGATACAAAACGAAGACATTTTTCTGGAATTAGTTGAGTTAGACGGACGAGCCGGAAGGCGAACTCAGAAATCCTCATATCCGGCAATGGACTGCCACGAATGAAATAACTATAGTATTGATGTTTCACGTCCCTAATATTAGGGTAAGGGCACCGGTTGTGGCCATCGTTCCAGTTGTGGCCACTCGAGATCATTTTCTTGAATAAAACGTAGTACATTCGAATTAGCCAATGGAATTTGCCTTCTTTGCCATCCTTCATTATTCCTGCACCAATTGTCAACCTCATTTTTTAAAAGAGATAACGAAATTCGTTGCTTTTTTTATTTAGTTCTTGACATGACGGGGTAGTAGGCGAATGCTTAGAAGTGCGATTAAGAAACACAGGGTGTGTTTAAAATGTTTTTTTCATTTAAACATATGCGTTACAACTAGTAAATGTTTTATATCATTCTTATATCATATTCTTCTATATTTTTTATACATTGAAAATCTCTAATTCTAACTAATTAATATAGTGCTGGCCACAACTGAATCACGAAAAAGTACGATTCGCTACTTGCAGCCACTTAGTGGCCAGAAACGGAGCGTACAAACCCAGTTGTGGGCACTAATTAGTAAAGGATAGATAATACTGCATCGCATGTAACTGACAAAGATGAAAAGCCTATCAATATCGTCCGATAAATGAATTCGAGGATCTGAAAGCGAATGAAAATGATGAGCTTTAAAAAAAGGCTGAATAATAAAACACAAAGTTGTTATATTAACGAAATGGATGAGACTGAAAACTAGAGAAATTTGAGGAATACTATAAAAAAGATATATATTGTAATATCATTGTAAGGATGGGGCTATGAACATAAAGAGCTGGAGTCGAGCAAGTGTGCTGACATTTTTCCGAAATTGATCCTTATGGTAAAATACTTTGTACCCTGCAAGAAAAAATATCAATGATCACCGATACTATACCTTTGAAACTTCAAATTGAGACTAATCACATGCAAATTGAGATTAAACACATTCGATTTTCTGTTTTGTTTCATATATCGAGAGAATTTTTCTGAAGTAACAGAGAATCGAAATGAGAAAAAAATTCATTTAACAATGCACATGTATATGTGTATATTAAGATTTCGTTGAAAAATGTGAGAATCAATATCCTCCATTTTTTCTCCCAGTCTCTGGATCAAGAATCAAGCAGAAACATTTTTAAATACATAATAGAAAAAAGACCACTGTGTAAAACTTGTGCACATATTGGTCAAAGGCCAAAATTCATTCAAAAACTTGTTGCGTTACAATAGAAAAAGTTATGACACTTCGAACTTCCAAAGATAGTACCTATCAAAATCTATTCATGAAAGTCTTCAGAAGCGTGAAAATTCTCTGTTTTTAAAAAAAAAAGATATGTCATTTCCCAATATGAGATTGTTTAGTCCCATTTTGAATGTGTTTATTTTCCCAATTCGATTGTGTTTACCATTTTGAAGTTGCTTATTCTCATTTAGAAATTGTTTAATCCTAATTTGAATGTGATTAATCTCAATTTGAAGTTGAAAAGGTATAGTTCTGTGCAATCTCCAGAAGTGGAAAACTGAAAATGGCATGAACCTCCAGACCTTCTGTGGTATTAGAAAGAAGGTCATCACGAAAATTGAAGAACATAGGGCTGCTGATGATCGCGGATCATGTTTTGTTTAAAAAAAAAATTTTTTAGAAACCCAAATATTTCGATGAATTTTTTTATTCAAGTATAAGAAAGATTATAATTTTTTTATTATTTGTATCTATATTTTCATAAAATTCCAATATATTTTTTGTTTTTTATGAGAGGGTTTGTTGAATTTCGATAGAAGTTGTATCAAACTGTGCAAGTTTAACCAAAACCGTGCCCGGCCACAAATGGAAAATTGTGTGGCCACAACTGGATAAATTGCACTTGCTCTCCTTTTCATTTTTTAATTATTTTATTCGCCGTAAAAACATCTTTTGCTTGGCAACTCACTAATCACAATATTCATAGGGAGCATTTTCATATTTTTAAATGTGAAGCGATGCATGAATAGTGAAATGATCACAATGTGAAGTTGGAAAATATCTTAAAGTGGCCACAACCGGTGCGCTTACCCTATGATATGTAACCAAGTTAGTGGGCAGCTAGGACGTAGTGGTAGGTAGGTGAATAAAATTCACTCTCACAATACATGCAAAAGACTACCAACATGAATTTGATATTGATAATATAAAAATTCTTGCAACAGAGGACGTCCAAGAAAAGAGGGAAATTTTAGAAATATATGAAATTCAAAGAGATAAAAACAGCTGCAACTTCAAGACTGACACTGCTAAACTGAATCCAATGTACAAAGTTCTAATAAGTTGAAGAAACAAACTTGTACATCGTGGGAAAAATCGGCAATGTAGGATTCGTGAAGAAAGGTTTGAGAGCGACATCTTACAGACGATGGCATACCCATAGTGTATAGTGTGTGTGTGTGAGAGACAGGTAGCTCTGCAATGATTACCTGGATTGTCAATTGGACATATATCGAATGAAATTAAAGATCGTTGATGTGAATATTAAAGGGTTGAAAAATAATGAAATCAAATAGTTATCCAAGTGCTCTTCAGATGATTTCGGTTTGCATGTATAATGACAAGGGTGATTGACCAAAGATAGTAAGTTTTCCCAGCCCATAAATCAATTTCATTGTCACCTAGAAATATTGTTGCAAAGTGTGTTTTTATAACCTTAAATGTCCTATATTGTGTGAATATTGTATTTGTGTCAACAATTTTGTATTTTTATTTCAGCCTCTGAAGAAGCTATATTAAAGTTAGCGAAACGTCAGGTTATCTCTGAATTTTATTCACCTACCTACCACTACGTCCTAGCTGCCCACTAACTTGGTTACATATTGAAATAACTATACGTTCTCATGGCCCAAGGTGAAATTTTGTATATTGTCAGCCTAATTCGTTAACCTGCTTAGTCCATTTTTCGGTCAATTTCACTTTTCGAGCTATTCAGAAAGTTCAAACGATAACCTACCTTATAGCATAAGAGAAAGGGCCATATCAATATTCAATTTGGTAGCAAAGCCGTGCACGAAAAACTGCTTTGTACCCAATAGCAAATCTTCACAACAAAACTCCGCTAAATCCTATCGGAGCCTCAGTTTTATATTGGCAATGGTCCGCCATCCACGTGCTTATTGGGATGCTTTAAGTTTTGGAATTTTTAAGTAAAATATTCAGTTCCATAATGAGAGTAAACGACAAAAAAGTGTTTCATAATAAACTAGACAAATTTATATTGCAGTATAGACAACACCTGGGAAATCATTTTTGCATCATTACATATACTCTCTTTTCGAAGCATGAGCGAGATACACAGAGTGTTGAACGTCAACTTTTTGATATTCTATTCGGTGTGGTGGGTTATGTGTAACACTCGAGGAAGGCTGAATATTTTTGTGTGCTCAATTCAGAAAAGTTGAAGATATGCAAAAAATAATTCAAATGGCGGAAAACCTACAATGTTCGTAATTATTTTCTCAGTTGCCAAATTAAATTTCATTTTCAGAAAAAACACGATCTATTAAAAATTTCAAAAATCCAAGACAACTTTTTTCTTACTTGTCTACATCGAAAAGAAAATTTCACGGGGAATTTCAAAATTATGCACGATTTTTCCTTCCTTCCATACCCGATACGAACATAGAAAATGGAAGTTACCCTGAAGGGAAAGAATGAAACCTCTGACGAAGTCATCAAAATTTTTGACAATATTTTTTCATCTTTCGGGTTTCCTGATCACATAATATCCGACAATGACCCCCTTCATTCGTACAATATGTTGAATTATTTCACTTCACATAATATCTCATCAACAACATCGAGTTCTTATTATACTTAAAGTAGTGGTTTGGCAGAGAAGGCAATGAACATATGTAAAAATATGTTGAAAAAATGCAATTTCAAAAATGGAAATGTCTACGTGTATTTGTTGAAGTATAAAAATACTCCATTGGTGTATCTCCTGCACAGATAATGTTCGATAGATGATTGATCGATAATTTACCTTCACTAGAATCAAATAATCAGTTTGGGACCGTTGACCTAGTCACGATTAAGAGAGTTCTTGAAAAGAGGCAACAAAAGCAATTTTCCTACTATAACAAGCAAACAAAAACTTGACGGAAAAAAGGAATAATAGAAAGTAAAGCCACTAAGACAAAATCTTACCATATTAGAGATAACAGTAACAACAGCCATTCCATCTGATTACTATGAATATTATAATGATACCTCATGAGTAGGTTTTTTCTTTGAATCGAATTTTTGTGATTTTCTATTGACGATGTTGGGAAGATTTCAATTTTATAGGCTCTCCATCATTAATTTAAATATTTAGATTCATATCGATTTGTTCGACATTACATACCTATCGTTTTTAAAATAATATAATAATTCATATTCGTGTTGGAATAGGAGCCATTCTGCAAATTGTTTTAGAATATACTATCACCTTGAATGTATATCTGGTATTAAACTTTCCGCTACCGCTACCTAGCACAAATCAAAAGGCCTCTCCAAAAGTGGCGACCGCACCAGAACGTGTTGAGTTTGTAGCGCATGTGCCACAGAACGATTCCGCAAAAGTGGCACAACGGTTTAGTCCACTGAATGCGACCATTGCCTTCTGCGACGAGAATTAGGCGATCGTTTTTCAATTTCAATCAAGTTTTGTGAAATACTATGGACATTGAATGAAAAATATAGATCATTTTATGTTTTGGTGAATTTTGTATTTTAAAGAACTGTGATGATTATTACGATCCCGAAATGGGGAAACCAAATTATAGTGAGAAATTGAGCGTGGGGTGCAACTCACTGGATTTGCATGATAAATCTTATTAATAAACCCAATAGTGGGAACAAAGTACTGAATTCAGATTCATTTTATGAAAAGTTCAACTTTCAATCTATCTGGATTTCAAATAAGCAATTAATTATTGATTTTTTGACCTATTCTTCAAACATTCGGATAGAAAACAAGTAATATAAAATATTTCTTGTTTTTTTTTTCAAGAAACATTACTGAACACAGCTGTCTAGTTTCCATGTTACAGCGTAAGTTGGCCAATTATTGTAACTCGTCATAACTTCCGCAGTGTTGTGACTACGCCTTGAAATATAAACAACTCTAAGGCAGTTCGTTTAGTACTTTTCGCCACCTTAAAGCTTAGAAAAATTAAAAAATATATATTTTTCGAATGGAAACCATCGACATTTCTTGCAGATTATCAAAAATATATATTTTTTTGAGATCTATTTCCGATTTTATTATACAAAAATTTTAAGATATTGAAATGTTCGGTGAATACATGGGCCAGCCTGTTTCTCGGTTACGAAATTAATTAGACTATTAGACCTATCAAATAAAGGTTTTTTGGACTCGCCTAGATTAGCTCTAGCTTAGGTTACCGTATGTTCATTTACCAATGAAACACCCTGTATACCGAAAATTACGAAACATCTCTTTTCCTTCAACATAATTCAAGCAGGCTCTCTGCATTTAAAGACTGAAAATATCTGTTTCCAAATACTGTTCATAGTAACAAACAGTTTCGAGAAACACATATATACGAACAGTATGATGATATAACCAATGTTTTCTAAATGAATTCGACAGCTTACAATTGTGAAATATCAAGTTCTATGGCCTCTTCAGTCAAGAAGATACATATGAATCAAAATCGAAAACTGCTTCAATTTTGTTGGCCGAAAAATATTTTTTCGGAATTTTCGATATATAAACTCGAAAGTATATCCTGCTCACATTTCTATCTCTTCTTATTTAGGAGGAGTGGTAATCATCGAAATCTGATCACCCTGTGTAAATTTCTAGCTATACCAAACATTCCCCGTTCAATTACCTTTTTTGGTTCATATGTTCTATCAGTCTTGCGAAACGACGTCTCAGAGCGAAGGTTTTCACTAAGAACTTCAATTGAATTCTCATGTGTCGACATGACTGCGGAATGCCTTTCCTTCATTGCCTCAAAAACTGCGGAGTTCCCAGCAGATGGAATGTGAGTTTCCGTCAGGTATACCGTAATAATCATAGGGAATCTCAAACATGGCGGAAAATTGTTCTGGAGATGGGGATTTTTGCAGCTGCGAATGCCAGTGCAATTTCGAGGCATCTATGTGATGTAATCAGTGTAAAGAACCCCCACGTTCCACAATGTAAACTGGTTAATGAAACGAGAATAAAGACAGAATGAAGGAGTTGTCTGGATGTTCCAGAATCTAGGATAATTCTGTAGATAGAATATCTGATGAAAAAACCTTGCATAAATGAACCTCTTCCAAACGTACAGAACGACAATCAATTTGAATTGAAATCAACTTTAAAATTAAAGTTTCAATAAACTCGCTGTTTTATAATGAAGTTCAATCTTAGGTTGTGTTACCTATTCGAAAAACTGTCTATTTTCAAATGAAGTATTCGCAAGTTCACCTACACTAGTATTGATTAATAATTCTTACTATAATGTAGATTTCAAAGTTTTAGCATCTTTCAAACCATCATAAAAAATACAAACAGTTACATTATATCCCATTCTTGTGCTCTTTCTCTGAGAAACAAACAAGAGTATTATCATTCATTTTTGGCCGCTTCTTTTTGTTTCCGAGTTATAAGCGAAAATTGTCAAAATGGCGATATCGAAAAAATCCGCAAATACTAATGATAGAGCTCTGAAATTCAATCCTTATAGACTGAGAATCCAGAGGCGTACTCGTCTTTTCAGCTGGGTTTTCATTAACGAAGCAACTCAAGGTTATGTTTTTCTAATAACATAATATGTAATTTTTGTGTTTTGTTTCGAAACTAAACTTTTACTATACTTAACATCCAATGGTATATATCAATATATAAATTATGGAAAATAGTTGAAAACCTTTTTTCATTTGTGTGTCCCAATATTTTATATTGTTTCAACTGTTGATGAGCTTCTCATAACAAGAGCAGCCCCCCTTTTTTATTCTAATAGTTGTCTCGGTTGTCATGAAACTTTCTTATGTCTACAAAATTCGAATCAAAATATATTTTATGAACTTTCCTATTTCGAAAAGGATTTTCATATGATGAAAAGATTTAGATGACCTACTGTTTCGATTGATGCAATTATAATAAGATGGATACATCAGAAGATTATTTTCATTAGTGTCCACAATTATGAACACACAATATTTATGGCGGAGAAACAAAGATGAAATAATATCCGAGACTTAATAGTATTATCAATTTGTCAGCATTAATTTTAAATACATATTCGATACCTTTGGGTATTCTCGTTCATTCATATTTGCTTAACTCTGTTAATGAAGTTTGAGGTGACAAATCAGGTGATTGAGCCGAAAATCTTATAGAACTTATATATTCATTGCCAAAGTCTTTCGGTAACATTACACTGATATATTTCGTTATGAATGGGGAAACAACTTGATGAAATAGTATATTCTAAAACAAGTTGCAGAATGAGCTCCTATTCCAACACGAATGCGAAATTCGAAAACGAGCGACGAAGGAGCGATGTTGTATGTTTTACTTTTTCGATCTTCTCCTTGTTTTATGTTGAACATTGTTGTTTAGTCATCTAAATCTTCATTATTTTCGGAAAACTATTTAAGTAAGCTTATTGTGCTGGAACATCGTCATTATAAGAGCAGCTGATGTAACCATTTTCGCATATTAAACTTTTTGTTTCTTCAATAATTCATTCTGAAAAATACACGTATTTAAAAACAATAATAGTGCTGATTAGAATTCAATCTTTCAAATGATTGAAATTAAAATTATTTGAGTGTCAAAACTCGAATCCTTATGAGAGCAGTCCATTATTCCCTCATCTTGAAGGTATTGAATAGGAGGCATATAAATGAAGAATATAAAAGAGGGAAAACTGTAGTAAATATGATGAGTTTTCCGGTGCTCATGAGTAGTCGAAACCTCAATACGCGCGTTAGACAAGTAAAACATCGTATCGTTACTCCGCATTAGCGTAACAAATGTTGATACGCATCAAAAATGAATACTACTCTTGTTAATTTTTCAGAAAAAAATAGGAGAATGGGCTATCATCAGATTTTATGTTCTCTGTTTTGAAAGTTATTGTGCTTAAACATCAAAACACTGTATTCAGCTTATTCGAAAAAAATCGGACGGCCGAAATGTTAATAGAGATGAGAAAGAGGCTGGTTTCATCTCTATCTCAATACTACACTGCATTGCTTAATATACAACGGATGCAAAGGAAATCCAAGAAGACACTTTCTGACAAGTGAATCTAATAATGTTAGACTTCCCCTGTTTCCTAATAACAAAGAGAGTAACATCTGCTTTATATATATAACAAGAAAGGAGAATTAGTTCCCCGAAAATCAGATTCAATTCGAGACAGTGTCAGGACAATAGAATATAGACCCTTAATTAGATAGCGTCTTGATTCGAAAATTTGGAAGGCGGAGAAAATTCTACATAAACTGAACTGGATCGTAAGAATTTTATGCAAATGACTCAATTTTACTGCCGGAATTGTGAAAGTTATAGGCAGACTTTAATTAATTCTACTGTATTATATAAAATCCATTCAACTTTCTTATTGAGTTAAGATTGGTCGGTGAAGGCTGTATTTTAGGAAACCTCAACATATCAACTACAAGTTATTAGTATGAAGGTTGTGCCTGAGATTAGGATATTTTGTAATTTGGAGGTACAGGGTATCCCAAATAGCTTGATTCTGACTGTTGTAGGTACTTCTGGACTAGATAGGGAAAAACTTCGAAAAGTGTCCTCCAATTTTTTTTTTTAATCTGATATATTATCGATTTGGAAAATGTGCCATGACTCTTTTATTGACGAAAATATCTGAGAACGGATAAAATTTTCTAGGAGCTATTCATTTTCAAATAGGAAACTATGTTCAATTTTCTCTTCGTGAAAAAACACCACTTTTTTATTTTAAATAAGAAAGCTTTTTTTTTCATCTCAAGGCACTGAAAATAATTTGAGATGAACAAATTAAAAATAATGTCTCATTCCCAGGTATACATTTTTTTCAGATGTTTTAACAAATGAAGAAGTTATGGCAAATCTTCGAAACCGAAAAAATATAATAATAATAATAAAAATAATAATAATAATCGTCTTTAATGGGCGAAAGTTTAGCTTAAGCTAAAAACACATGAAGATATTATGAAACGATTTTTACTACTGTTGTTCACACGAAAATCAATCCCAGGACTCCTCACTACTGGACTTTTTTACCATCTAGTCTAGAAGTACCAGAAACAGCCAATATCGAGCAATTTTGTATTGTAAAATTTTTCTCTGGTTTCAAATGTAGTGAGTAAAGTCGAATGGAAATTATTTTTATTATATTAAAGGGACAAGAAATATCAACACAATGAATTTTTTCTGAGGAGAAGTATCAAATTTTTTCCTAATTTTGAGATCGAAGGACCTTTTGACGTCAGTGTATCATGATTGAGTGAATGTTAGAACAATCGTTAAAAAAATCATGAATAACTTATGGGTTATACAGATGTTCAATTTCAACCTGATTTTCTTAGTTTTTATAGATTTGAAATCGACGAAATGTAGAATCTTCAGATGATCAATTTGTCAAAATGATGATATTCGGCGAATTTGTCTCTTCAACTTCACTCACCAGGCTATCCATTCCAAAATCTGAGCAACTCACCTGAAAATGAAAAAAAAATGTATATATTTGACAGTTAAGGATACGACAGTAAAATTCATAAAAAAAAATAAATTCGCAATACCAAAAAAAATCATCCATAATACTGAGTACATTTTCAAATTTTTTCTTGGCTTTACGCAGAATAATTTCGTATTTAATCAGTTCGAGTGACAAATATGAAATATAAGTACAAAAATTTATGAACAATATCAAGTCTTGAATTCTTCATACACCGAAGTAGATACCTTGTGAAAAGGTGATATTCATAAATGAAGAACGATCTATAGCTCTGTTAGACGCATTATCACTTCCAAACGAATGCAGCACAGTGAATGATTTTATTTTTGTTCCGTTCTTTATAGTCCGTGAAGTTTATACAATGTGATATTCCAGAAAAAACAGACACAAGAAGGAAAAAATCAGAATGATTTCCTTTTAATCAGGCCGAGAGAGCTCGGTTTTTCGATAACGAAAATAAATAGTTTTCACACCATACAGGAATTTTATTCAAACAAAATTTAAGTGGCCCAATGTGTGCGTTCTTTCGTACTGGTTTGAGGGGTTGGGAAGTGGAACGTTGGGATTCTGTTTTCATTCTCCACTTGATCATTCATTCAGTCATTTATTCTCTAATCTTTTTCATTAGTTCCTCCGTGCGAAGCAGGGACGGGTAGATAGTACTGAAATAAACCAAAAAAAACTTTTTTTCATAATAGACCTGAAAGTTTTGAACTTGAAACGAAAGATATATTGATTATATAAAATTCCGAGGAACTTTTCATTCTATGAAAATTCTTACGAGATATTATCCGAAAATCTTATTTCTTTATGAGTTATCAACAGCCTAAATCTTCTCACCAAACCCAAACTGAAAAATTTGGTGAAGAAAAAGTGTTCCTTTGGATCTCAGGTATCCCCTGATGAAATATATGTACATTATGGCATTTAACTGATATGCATTCGAGAGCTTGGCTACCGCGTTCAAGATTTCAATGATGCAAACCCTATTCAAGGCACGTGGGGCCGATAAAAAAAAAAGGCTCAACTTTCACCAGGTTAAAATCCCGTAACGGCAATTTCCGATACTCACAATTCAATTACATGCAAAATAAACCCCTAATATGCAAATTGAAAAACTTCGGTCTATTGTAGTCTAATTAAACTTTTTCATAGCCGGTGTCGTGGCTCCGGAGGCCGCTTCAGAATTCATTATTCAAAATGTGGTATAAAATTCCAACTCATCGCCCGTTCCGTCGACGTAAAATGCGTGTTCAAATTTGTTCGATAAAGTCGACGAAACTGCGGACTTCGCGAAGTTTGATGTGATCGTTAATCAGTTAATTTTTTCAGCCGCAAAGGGCTCAACGCGAAACGGGGGTGGGTTGTTCCGTTAATGCAAGCGTGACTTATGGACGTTTCGAAAGGAGCCTAGGTATATTTTCGTTTTCTTACGACCCTGACTGAACAGGCCAAATGGTTTTATTGACTCGTATTAATTCTTTCTAGATTATTCATGACACTCGTAAGACCTTCTAAAACTGATAGCATGGGATTGTGAAGTACGGACTTATTTTATTTACCGTTTAGAAAAACAAATCTTCCGCAGAACTCGCCCATTTGAAGGATGTTGGGGCTCAGCGATGAGCTGAATGAGGAGATCGATATTATTCAATGTGTCAGTTTTGTCGGCCAAGAATATGTTAAAATTGATCACCGTGATTTGATATATTCAGTATTCTGTTTCATATCTTTTTTCATTTCTGAATGTTTACTCTCTTTTTCTTTATCTTAGTTTGTTTTTGATCTTCCAGTAAGTACAAGAAAATAAGAAAAATTCTGTTTCAGATTTAATTTATTACTATTAACATTGTAATTTGAGAATGCTATTTTGGGCTCTCGCCTGTTGCATTCCTGAATGTAATAATAAATGAAGAAAAAAATTAGTGAATCACTTAATGCTCTACGAGGGATTGCAATTCAATTTCGGTAGAAATATACCTACACGGTCATCGTGAAGTTTGACGTAATTGATCCGGAACGTACTTAAAGCGTGTTGTTATGCACAGTTCTTCAGAGACAACTTTGATCATTCCAAAACGAACTAAAATGCATCACACTGTGAAAAAAAAAATCTAATGAGATATCAATCATATAACGACGATGAGATTATGTAGTAGGAGTTATTGTTTTTTTTCGGAGTCCGTGTGAGCAAAGGACGGTAAATTCGGTATTAGAGAGTTGAAGTGCGCACAGCACGTAATCCCGAACGTGAACGTTAACGTGAGAAATAACGTCAAATATAACGTTCACGTGCTGCAGTGAAAAGACAGTTGAAGTGCTGCCATGTAAACGCTACGCTACTAACTAGCAAGGCTAACCAGATTATTTTCAAGGTTAGAAGAAAGTTATGTCGAAATTCAAACATTCGCAACTCATCAGGCAGATTCGTTTAACGTTCCTGGTAACGTACGTTGGCGTTTAAGGTAACGTGAGAGGATGCTAGTTTACGTCGGCCGTTGAGCTGACTCTAACGTAGACGTTAAAAACTGACAATTGCGCATGTGTATATGTCAATTATAACGTCTACGTCTACGTTCGTGGAAGCACTTCATCTCTCTACTAATTCAAGCTCTTGATCATAAATCAGATGCGTACTCATAATAATAACTCGCATTTATTATGCCTGCGCATCTCAGTGCTGGAATTGTTCCGAATTCAGCATAGTGGCAAGCGGCCCTCATTAGGCCTTATTTTCTCTATTCCAGACGAGTTTTGTGGAATACTGTCGAAATTCAATGAAAAATTTATATTATAGACATCCCAGTGACTTTGCAGTTGGTGTGATTGACAGATTACGACATTTGCATTGAAATTGATTGAAAATTGATAGGATCATAAGCAGGGGATCTCTAATCTTTTATTATACTTGCGAATTTGATGCTATTGGTCTGAAAATTGAAACGAAGGGACGAATTCTTGTTCTGAATAACATTTTTTTTTCAGAATTGAGGATATTTTGAATTGACGGATAAAATCGACGCTCGTAGAAGGCCTCATGTATATTTACTTCGAATATAATTTGGTCTTCTTTCAATGACATTGTTGTTAAATTCGATACTAAGGTCATGATATGGTTCCTAATTAATAACCATAAACGCAGTAAACACAGTTCACAATGTGTAATTTTTGTGTAGTGAAATTGTTGTTTTACTTTTAGGGGAGTTTCTGTTTGTTTTGGAATTTGAAGTTGAGAAAGTTTGAGAAGTTTAACAAAGATGTAGAGTTTGTGAAGTGAGGACTAGTGAAGTTCAAGAAAGCTCTACATGAGATTTGATAACTTCTTGACATTGTGAGGAATGAGGTCTGGTCTTGGAAAAATTCTCCATGATTTTGTTTGGATATATTCTGCTAATTGTTTGTTATCCATAGGAATTGAATCGTTCGAAATTTTTTTTCTCGAAATCGTTGGTAGATACGACAAAACTACAAGAGACCGAAGCAAGGAACAAAGCTTCTTTTTACATTTTTTCAAATTAACAGTTGGTCACTAAAAAAAAGATCTGCAGAAGAACAGGTGGCAGTGTTCCAGAAAAAATATCACCCTGTAGATCTTCTATCGAAATTGCCAAGTCACGTGGTGAGAACTGTCAAATGTAATATCTATGCCAAATTTCAGTTGAATATCTTATGAAGTGTAGATAATATGAGAAAAAAACTTGAAAAAAATTCAAAATTCAACACTCTGTATCTCGAAAACGAAACGTGTGCGACCCCATGTTTATGGGACTTAAGAAATCGCCCCTTTTCGTTTGTACGTTCAATTTAGGAACACCCTGTATAATTAACTGAGAGTTTTTTAAGACCCCCAATTCTTGGATCCCAGTAATATGTTTTATAATGAATGATTAACACGAAGTCGATAATCAGTAATACTGAAGTAAAAATGTTGCTTTTTTTAAATATTTTTGTATTATGAATACAAAATTTTGAAGACATCGAGAAGAATATGAGCATCATATTTAAAGAATAGTTCATAACACTTTTTTTATCATATTCAGTGTTTAAGCTGAAAATCTGATGTATGAAAGTACTGTGCAAAAGACATGTGGATTCTCCTCAGCCCATACGTGTTCATTATGAAAACTGATAATTGAAGTCCTTGAGAAGCAGGCTTCATCAGTGAATAGAATTTGGGAATCAAAATAAGCATTCATCAATAGTCTACTGAGGTACCACTGATAAAAACTAACCCTTGGATGAAAACCTCGAGGCAGAAGAGTTTGCACTCTCTAAATGTGATAAGGATATAGCAGAGAATACCGCAAGATCCGCCAAACAACTTGATGACTTGCATTCAAAAGTACACTAATTTTTCTTGTACTGGTTCTTGGATGTTGTTCTATTTCGTTCATAACTGACTCTTCGAGTTATGGTGTTCTCACGCTGCATGGTCTCCCAGCATTAATTCTTTTCGTGGAAAAAGATCCAGCTTCTGAAAGACGCCTATGAATATCAGAGAACATTCGATGATTTGGTATCACTCTATAGGGATAGCGTTCCATGTAAAGACGCCTAGCTTTTCTTGCATTTCCATTTGCCAGACCATCCATGAAATGCATATCAGTCATTTCGGAATTCGTGAAATTCGGCATTTTTTGATATTGAAATGTGTAGAGGTTCTAATTTCTGATCAAATATTGTTGTGACAGTCATAAAAATCGTAATGAAAATGGTAATCTAACTACATCAAAAAAATAAATAGCCACAAATGCAACCACTTTCACTTTTCAAAAAAACAAATGTTCAATAATTTGATGTGTGAAAACTGGCAATGAATTCATTCACCACAGATTACAAAATAAGTTCAACACTCTGTATCCCGAAAACGAAACGTTTGCGACCCCATGTTTATGGGACTTTTTTCTTAAACTCACTTAAGCAATCTCCCCTTTTCGTTTGTACGTTCAATTTAGGAACACCCTGTATAAACGAAGTCGGTGAATTTCGCATCGTATCCTCAGCGATATTTCAATGTATTCCAAAAATACCCCACCCTCCCAGCCTCGTGGGGTGGCGATTGATGACGTCGCGCTAAGACCCGGCGACATGCCTACATTATAGATGTTAGGCGGCGTCTTTGGGGCCAAAGTTGGCGCTTCGCGTATATTAAAAGTGGCGTTGCGACGAGGGGGGCCACATATGCCGCGAACAGCGACGAAATTCCCTAAATTATTTAGGGAGGTGTTTTTCCAGCGAATAATATAAATTCAAAACCGCATGGCAAGATGCATAATTCAGCCTGCGAAGTAAGGTGGGGTTGGAAAGTATTATTTTTGATATGTATGAGAAAGTGCACGTTTTACCCCGGAATACCGAATGAGAAGAATGACGGGGATATGGATTGTTCGGGTTTATAAGATGTAGCAGGAAATTACTACGCATCCTATGGAAATTTTCGAGATATCATCAGTCTCAATATTCATTCGGTTTTCGGGGCGAATCTTCTTGAAGAGATTCTCTTTCTTATGTTTCTGTTGACAACACTTTATATGCCGTCGATTTAATTGTTGTGATAGGACCGGCTGTTCATATTTAGATGATTTAGTATTATATCGCATACATTAAAAAGAAAAAAAAAAGAGTAATATACATGTCATGTTTTTTCAGGAAACATAAATTGTCTAAATTCTATGCTACAGGACGATTTTGAAATTTGGTCAATTATTCAAACTACGCACCGAAATGTAAACATCATTTTTGAAATTTTTTTAGTTCTTCTTTCAGTGCTATCGAAATTTCAGTTGCGCTTCAAATTTAAGAGAAATTAAAATCAAAGAATTTCAAATGGGAGCCTTAATGTGCCATGATCTTTACGAATGAATTTCTCATCAACAATTAGAAGAAAAGTTATGTATTATGATACGATTTTATTTTATTTCGCAAAAAACTTAATTCAAGCATGATCTCATTAACTTAGGTGGAAACGGTGATTGGAAATCTCTGTTTTGGAATAGTTTTCGAAGTACATTAACAGTATTCAGAGAAACACTTCAAGAGTCTGTACAATGATAGAACAATAACAAATGGTTTCTAAATCAATTTTAAAGCCTACTATTGCCGAATATCAATTTCTTCGACTCCTTCAGATGAAAAGATATCAATCAAAATCAAAACATTCTCTGTTTTTTTTTTTGGAATTTTTAATATTTCAACTCTATATATCATAATATAACAGACTCTGAGAAGAGTCTGTTGCGAAACATCATACCATACTATGATTTAAGTACATTTGAAATAAAATCAGTTTTTTCAATGTCTCTAAAATTCAGAGCTGCATTGAAATATCGATTGCAACGTTGAAAAGTACTGAACTGCCCTTATTATGCCTTTTTTCGAGAGCATTATTTATATGATTATGTTACTTACTAGTAACATTGAGATGAAATTTGGAATGAATTAGGTTCTGAAACTGAAACATCGGATGAGTTTGTTATCGTTTCTGATTTCCTTCGAGAAATTTACAACTTTATATATTTGGTCTCAATCTTTTGCAAGAAACGAAACTCATAGTGAATCTCAATACTGTGGACTGTTTTCTCAATATTGTGATATCTGGGTAGTATAAGAAAGAAACTGAAAACTCCTCTGGGTCCCATCATATAGCAATAAATGCTCTACCAGTTTCAGGAGAGCTGGACCTATTTGGATTCTGAAAGTTGGGATTATAACATTGTTCGATATTATCAACAGGTAGAAATATTATTGAAACTTGAATATATTCTCTTCAAAATCGTTGCTTTCTTCGGAATACTTTTCGAAATTTCCAGAAAAAACTGCAGAAAAAAGGAAAATGAGAGCATTCTTCATTATGTTTGTTATATTTATTCAAAATAACTTGAGCACAAATCACTTTCGAATATCCGAACTCGAAAACTATACAAATATATATCTCTATTATTTTAAAAAACTCGTCACAGGGTGTTCCAAATCAAATGTGGGACCAAAAATTGGGATCAAAATTACCTTATAAATTGTTTTTCGGATCAAAACCCTATTTTTTTATGATTACGTTAGATTCTGCGAAGAAAAATCCTAAATAACTCAAGAATTATTCATTTGAGGTGCATTGAAATGTAAGTACACTTTCATTATGTTTTCCGCAGAATCCAACGCAATATTAAAAATATTGTTCTAACTGGATCAAACTTATGGGCCAATATTGATCCCCATTTGTGACCTCACATTTGAAACACCCTGTGACGAGTTTTTGAAATTCTAGAGATGTACAATATTCCTATGTCTGCAACATCAAATATTTGAAAACGTTTTGTGATCAAAGTAAGTTGAATAGAAATAACAAACATAATTCTGAATTCCCTCATCTCAATTTTTTCCAAATAGTTTGAGAAAATATTTCAGCAAATGCAACAATTTTAATGAGAATATATTCAAAATAAAATACTCCATGAAAATTGAAAACGAAGAAACAAAAAAAAACTATTTTGAAATTTTCTTTGTGATACTCTGTACAAGTGGAAGTGGTCAGGCTTCAAAAATATTTTGATTATTTGAAGTATCTTAAAGCAGATAATGTCGAACAATATCATTTTCTCATCTTTCAGATTTCAAATAGGTCCAATTCTCCAGGAACCTCTAATAGGCCGGGGAACTTGGTACACCTTCTATAATATATTAAAATGATTTGGAAGATAATCTTCTCGAATCAAGTTGAAATTATTGAGTATGACAATCGTTGCATTTTCCGAATAAAAAATGCTGAATAAAGCGTTTTGAAACAAAACTCTGTTTATCACCTATTTTTTCGTACAAGAAATTAAAATTTGCTCGAATTAATATTAAGGAACGACAAATATTTCATATCAAACTAAACTTCTTCATCAAATTGAAGAAATGAAATTTAATTATATTCTGATGTACTGATTTTGAACAATATAAAATAACAAGTCCGCTCTCGCTCTTCGCTGGAGAAAACATTCACTTATCCACAATAGTGAGCTAGTCCTCAGTGTAATCTTTTTTTGTTGTTGCCCTCAGTTCCATACCTCAACTCATACTGAAAATTTCTTCCTCGTCTTCTTATGATTTATTTCAAAGGAACATATTTCAACATATTATAGGAATCCCTTAGAAAAATTTATAAGTGACATCCACTTTTCCTAATGAAAAGACACTTGTTTGAATTCCGATACCGAAAAATACTCCAATTACAAACAAAATGTCTATTTTTTACACCCCTTACAGATCACAATATTTTGTGTGGAGTAATATCCATTCGCATTCTGTTCATGAACAAATTTCCGAAGTGTCCAGCACAAAGAAGTGTTTCAGACTCAATATAATATTGTAGTGAGAGCCTTATTTGAAAAAGATTTTTCAACGACCCCCCCGAATATTGGGTATATACAAATATATATTATAATATTACAGCATTTTGATATCACACCCAAGCCAAGGATATGAGACATCTAGGAATATTTGTCTAGAATTATACTTCTTTCCACATCATGTTCTCAAGTTTTCGTTTCGAGTTTCTGCGGTATGAAGTTGTTAGTCACTTTCAGGCATCCTCTAAACTGAACAAATACCCAAACATTTCAAAGCAAACCATGTGATGATCTGCTTCAAAGCATAGCCGACTGATTTCTGTAATCAAAATTCAGAGTAAATTTATGTATAGAACCTATGTGTAACAAATTCAGGAACCACGCGATTCGCTTAAGAAACAAGAGAGTCACCAACTTTTTAATGATATAGAACGGAAGCTTTGAAATGGAAATGAGCAACAGAACTATCATGGAAAACTTTTCCAAAACATCGCAACAAAATAACTCCTGAAAGTTTCGCATTCATGTCAGGTGGATTATTCCAAAGTATGATTTTAAAACGGTATTTTATCATTATATTACGTGTTCTGTTTGTTTCGCGTCGAAAAAAATGCTTGCACCTGCTGTTGAATGGAGTCATAAAGTTCTGATAGGATTTATGATAAAAAAGATACTGAAGCCGTATTTTGGTGTGCAAATTATATGTTTGAAAATATTTCGCATTTCAATTCTGTCATAGTTCTGCGCTGATTTTCGCTTTTATTATTTTGTCGAAGTCAAGCTCCCAAAAATATGCATTCAGGCAAAGTTTGAACTAGTGACGTCATATACAAAATATTTCGAATTATTTTTCGATCTAGATTCAACGCCGGAATACAACATTAATGTGGGGGGTTGCAAAACCAGAACCTCCGCCATTTTGCAACGTGGACGATTTTCAAGAGTAGTTGCAGTCCCTGAAGTGTATGGGATACTAATGAGGCCAAACAAGGACGAAACCGGTATATCTCTCATCTCAGTCACAAAATCTGATATCATTCCTCCATCCTCATGATGAAAACTTTCTGAGCCTGGGAATTGAAAATGGTATTCATTTCGATGATAACTATTTTGAATTCATTTATGTTGCAAAAACACCCCAGAGTTCTCCATCAAAATTGTCGAAATATTTCTTCTCCTTCTTTCTTAGATATCAGGAATTATGCAAAACCTGTCTAGAACTTTTCACGCTGCCGAGTGCTCCTTGAAATTTTTATGCGACGTGAATACTTTGAGATATAAAACGTACGTGTTGAATGTCAATCAGGCGACTTGCCCCACAAGTTCGTAGAAGTATTATGCACTTGCCGTACTGGCAGAACTTTGGGACACCTGTGAGCTGCATCTTCTGAAGTGAATAAATTGAAAAATGCTACTACAGTTTCGAAGACAGACTTCACATAACTTTGTGTAACGAATTTTTTTTCGACCTGAAGCATAGGGTGTTACTGAACCGATGGTAGAGAAAACGAAACAGATCCATTTATGAGTGAATTAGGAATCCTGTCTCATCCGATGCAAAGTATTGAGATTTATTATGAATTGATTTCAGATGATTTGAAAATACGAGAGAAAGATAACTTGTCAAAATTCGTCTGAAGAGTTCACAAAAGAAGCGCGCCAGAAATGTGTTTACTGAATGAAATAAATATACAGGGCTATTCACGAATATACAGGGTCTTTCACGAGGAACCTCACCCATATTTATACGGGAAACAACTGAACGTATTTTCATGAAATTCAGCACTTATAAGTATTTCACGATGCTGATGAAATCTAAAATATTTTCAAGGTATGAGCACCTCCGGTTTTTCCGGAAATGACGTCAACTTCCGTTTTTCAAATTAGAACACCATTTTTTTATTGCAGAAATAGATTCCTTAGAAAATTTCAAGTTATTTCGATGTAACATTTTTCAGTTTTGGTTCGAAAATTCTCTCTGAGCGGGAAAATTCGAAAAAAAAATCGAAAATAGAGCTCCGCTGAAACAAGAATAACTTCGAGGTTTTTGGATGGAAAATTTTTATTTTTGGGATTTTTCAAGATGTAAGATTGATGTATCCACTTTAAAAATCGAAATCGCGATTCATGATACAGGGGGTGAAAAAATCGCTTTCAAAGTTAGGGATGACAAAATCGTGAAAAATCAATTTTTTCAAATTAGAACCCCATTTTTTATGGCAGATATTGAATCTACGTTAAAAAATAATGTGAGTGTATGCATCACACCCTTGCCCTAAAGTGAATATTTTCTGAGTTATTCACAAAAAACTGTTTTTCGTCTTGAATTTCAGCTATTTCTTTTCCCTTCACGCCAAAAAGATGAAATTTTCAGGAACTGTTACTTAAACCATGTTTTAGATTTTACTACCCTAATATGCAAGAGAAACAAATTACAGGTTGTTCCTAAATAGATGGCGAATTTTGATTCGAATTTGTATCGGAAACCTCTTTATTTCAACTAATCGGCCATCGGTTTTCTCTCCAGTGATAAATAAATAATTCCTTATGAACCATATGCAAAAACTTACCATGTTTTACATTCTTTTTTTTTAATGGTAGATATCATTAATTACATCTGCCAAATTCCTCCTTATTCAGTAGCATTTTGTGTTTACTATTAATATGGTGATAATTCGTATTAAGTTGAAAAATCGATCACTATGCCTAATTTTACCAATGAAGATTATTTAAATCTCATTCTACTTCATGGAGAATGTAATAAAGTTGTAGATAGAACGATTTGACTGTTCATTGAGAGGTTTCCTGACCGATCCAGACCAACGAGAGATACCATTAACAGAACCATGACAAACTTGAGAAATGTCGGACCTTTCGTTAAGAAAACTATACACATCTCAAAGATGCCGAGATTGATCTGGGATTATCTCAATCGAGTGTTAAAATAAAAAAAACATAAAATGCACCCATATAAATTCAATAAGGTACAGCATTTGAAGGAAACTGATTTCGTCAGGAGAACAGAGTTTTGCGAAGCTATGATGATTCGATTTCAAGAGAATGAAAACTTTTTGGACTGTATAATTTGGACAAATGAATCTAAATTCACAAAGAATGGTTCTTTCAATAGGCATAACAGTCATTATTGGGATGAAGAGAACAACCACCACTTCGGACAATGGAACTTTCAAGAGACCTGGAGTTTCAATGTTTTTTGCGCCATCAAAAATAATGCAATTCTCGATGTTCACATTTATGATGGCACTGGTAAGATAGAACACTACACATGTTTGCATTATTTAAAGAATGTTCTGCCTTAGGAGATAGATATTCTGACATATTGACTCAAATAATTGAGCCGCTAGTACAGAACCATAATGACTTATGGTATCAACAAGATGGCGCGCCTCCACACAATTCACTCAATGTGTCAAATATCCTCTACAGGCTATTTGGAGATCGATGGTTGGCGAAAAATGGTCCACATCTTTGGCCACCACGTTCTCCCGATTTAACTCCTTCAGACTATTATGTTTGGGGTAGGATAAAAAATATTGTCTACTCAACTCCCCTGACTGATAAAGAGGACTGCATAGAACGAGTCAGAAATGCGTTGAAGGTTTGTTTAGATTTTTAGATTCATAGTTTTGAAACTCAATTTGGTTTTTAAACACTTTTGCAGATCTCTTCCCCCGATGAAATAAGAAGAGCAATAAGAAGAGCACGAAGCATTCCTGAGACGTATAAATAAATGTCTAGAAATTAACGGTCAAAACTTTGAGCATCTTCTCTAGTTATAACTGCGAGAGTTTGCCATGGTTCTCCTAATAGTAACTTGAAGTCGGTTTCAAGAAGGGGTGAACTAGAGCATGGTTCAAATAACAGTTCCTGAAAATTTCATCTTTTTGGCGTGAAGGGAAAAGAAATAGCTGAAAATTCAAGACGAAAAAACAGTTTTTTGTGAATAACTCAGAAAATATCCATTTTAGGGCAGGGGTGTGATGCATACACTCACATTATTTTTTAACGTAGATTCAATATCTGCCTTAAAAAAATGGGGTTCTAATTTGAAAAAATTGATTTTCCACGATTGTGTCATCCCTAACTTTGAATGCGATTTTTTCACCCCCTGTATCATGAATCGCAATTTCGATTTTTAAAGTGGATACATCAATCTTACATCTTGAAAAATCCCAAAAATGAAAATTTTCCATCCAAAAACCTCGAAATTATTCTTGTTTCAGCGGAGCTCTATTTTCGATTTTTTTTTCGAATTTTCCCGCTCAGAGAGAATTTTCCAACCAAAACTGAAAAATGTTACATCAAAATAACTTGAAATTTTCTAAGGAATCTATTTCTGCAATAAAAAAATGGTGTTTTAATTTGAAAAACGGAAGTTGACGTCATTTCCGGAAAAACCGGAGGTGCTCATGCCTTGAAAATATTTAAGATTTCATCAGAATCGTGAAATACTTATAAGTGCTGAATTTCATGAAAATACGTTCAGTACTTTCCTGTATAAATATGGGTGAGGTTCCTCGTGAAAGACCCTGTATAGAATATTCTTAGGAAAGATACAAGATTGAGGATTGAAATTCTAGAGGTGAGCTCAAAGTGAGAAAACAACTTCTCGTATATTTTTTGAAGGTTCTAGGACTTCCGGTTATTCCGGATTCGTTTTCCAAATGGAAAGGTTATTTCGGAAGTCCTGGAACCTTGAAATGTACAATATTCCTATGTCTGCGACATCAGATATTTGAAAACGTTCTGTGCTCAAATTAAGTTGGATAGAAATAACAAACATGATTCTGAATTCCCTCATCCAAATTTTTTCTTCAATATTTTTCCGAATAGTTTGAGAAAATATTCCAAGAAATGCAACAATTTTGATGAGAATATATTCAAAATGAAATACTCCATCAAAATTGAAAACGGAGAAACAGAAAAAAACCATTTTGAAATTTTTTTTCTCATACTCTGTACAACTGAAAGTGGTCAGGTTTCGAAAATATTTTTATTATTTGAAGTACTTTTAAGCAGATAATGTCGAACAATATCATTTTCTCATCTTTCAGATTTCATATAGGTCCAATTGTCCAGGAACCTCTAATAGGCCGGGGAACTTGGTACACCCTGTATAATATATTAAAATGATTTGAAAGATAATCTTCTCGAATCAAGTTGAAATTATTGAGTATGACAATCGTTGCATTTTCCGAATTAAAAATGCTGAATGAAGCGTTCAGAAACAAAACTGAGCTCAAAGTGAGAAAACAACTTCTCGTATATTTTTTGAAGGTTCTAGGACTTCCGGTTATTCCGGAAGTGACATCAACTTTCGTTTTCCAAATGGGAAGACTGATTTTTTATTGCATAAATAGATTTTCCATCGAATTCTGAGTCTTGTTGATCCCGAAAGTTTGAATTTTTCCCAAAAAATTTTCTTCAAATGGGGAAATACGAAAAAAATCTTAAAATTGAACTCTGTTGAAATACATACAACTTCGAGGTTTTTTCATAACAATTTCTCATTTTTGAGAATCTCCGAGAAGAAAGCCTGATGCTTTTTTTCCCATAGCGAGTTATAAGGAATATGATACAGGAGGTAATAAATTCTTTGTCAAAGTTAGAAGTGACGAAACATCAAAAAATCGTTTTTTTCAAACTAGAACCCCATTTTTTCAAGCATTTTCGAAATAAAAAAATAATAGGTTCTCTTGTTCTAAAATTGATATTTTTTCGCGAAGATTCAAATTTTGGGAATCAAAAATATTCAGAATTCCACGAAAAATATATATTTGCAATAAAAAATGGGTCTCCCATTTGAAAAACGAAAGTTCTAGAATCTTAAAAAGATATACGAGGAGTCGTCCTCTTACTTGAAGCTCACATTCAGAATTTCAATCCTGAATTTTGTGTCTTTCCTAAAAATATTCTATAGAGCTATATTCTTGAATAACCCTATATGAAAGAGATCATATAACCAAGAGTTTTGTATTAATGGAGGACCTTAACTTACACGAACCTAATACACTGACCCAAACACAATGCCTCATTTGGCCTGGTTTTTGAAGAATACATAAAAAAAATCCACGTAAAAATTGATGGTTGGCTAAAGTCTGAAGAACATATATTAAGCTAGCTAAATTCAAAACAGCTCTGTTGATATATTTAATACAAAAATCAGGATGTGAAAGTTAGGTACCCCATATTGCCTCGGATTCCCATATATCATTTGGAAAATTTCGCAGATTGATGTCGACTAGTTGAGAATGACAGCCAAGGTAATATAGTTCAAATTTAATGTGCATAATCTTATCTTGGAGCGGTATATTCATAAAAATAACTGGAAATTAATGCAATCCAAATAAAGAATTTCCTGGTGCGAATTTGCACAGTTGACGAAACCTTTTTCCCGTGGAAAAAACTGACTCAGCTGATATTCCTAAAACCAGTTATCTTCCGATAACCCGCTTCAACACCGTTACTGTAGTAGAGGATGGAGCCCGGAGGGCGGTCAGGTGACGTTCCCTTTGAACCGAGGCGACTGCCCTAATCCACTGAATACTGAATAATGAGAGGGACGAACGGTCGATGCTCGCATAGTTTAGTGGTCCTTTGTAGACTCGAAAGCAATCGCCCGAAATGAGTCGAACGTGGGTCGAAAGCCATTCTCAATCGGCCTGGATCCTTGTTACATCCAATTCTCGAGTCCCGAATTGGGACTGATGGTTTATTCTTTTTCGACTGCGTTATCCAAACCGGCAGATCCCGAGAACAATACGAAGATGCGATTCCTTGTTTGAAATTTATAGTAAGAAATTTCCTTAATGTTCGCCAGTTCGTTTGGATCTGACAGTTCATCATTCATGATATGATTCCCCATAATAAACAAAAAATATACGACTGTGAAGTTGAATCCCTGCCACTAGTGGAAAAAAAGATTTTGCACAGAAGAATTCAGAACAAGAATACCCAGCGCATTCGCCAATTCGTTACCCCAGCGTTCATACGAAAAATCAAAAACATCTAACGATTCTCCTGAGTTTGATAAAATCCAGAAATTATCTGACGCAGGAGTCTGATTCAAATCCTGAAACGTTACGCAGCTTCACAGTTTGAGATGTTTTTTTTCTATTGCTATGCAACAATTTTTTTAAAAGATTTGGCCTCTGACGAATAAGTGCTCAGGTATTAGGCATAGGCTTTTCTTCTGTTCTTTAAGAAAATTTTCTGGCTTCAGAGACTGGAAAAGCAAACCCCGATGAGAGTTCCTGAGAAATTCCACTTGAACATAATAGAAATCAGTGGACATCACGATGTCGATATTTTGTCAAAAAAGAGTTTATCCAATTTTGACCATTAGATTACTCAGAGATTAACAGTCGCTAGAACATCAGATTCAACCCAGAGAAAAAGATAGGGAGATTTTAAACTTCAAAAATGGGCTAGCCATCCTTCGAAACATGCCACTTAAGTTTATCCGAGCATGAGGTCTTCCGTCTGAACTTTTGAATACAAGTTTTTTTAATTCCGCTGAACCTTTTCAATGATTAATTACTCAAAGATTGCGCATTCTCACGAGATATCTGGCAGAATGGGCTCCAGTTGCAACACGAAGGCGAAATTCGAAAAGACTGAGTTTTCCATTTCATTTAAGTTTTGTGAAAAAACTTCGGAATTTGAATTTATTTGATTTGAGGTCAGTACTGACAATCATAAAATGAACAATGTATCTGATAACAATGCTGTAATAGGTTCATCACAGCACTACTTTAAAAACATTATCATTATTATTATTGTAACAAAGATGAGAGTTTAGGCAGTGCCTACTGTAATGAATTCATTACGATAATGAAATGGAGAAAATACTTTAATTCCCTTTATAATTCTGGTTGGTGATGGTATAAACAATGAAAACCTTTATTCTGAAAATCATTCCATTCTGAATAATCAACGAGATATATTCGAAATTTAGATTCTCAACAGATTATATTGGAAACAAAGAAAAGACGAGAAGTCTTTTCGTTTTTCCAGCAAATAATTTGTATTTATGCTTTTAATATGTGATTTTGTGGAATATGTTTATTCAATTGTACAGGGTGGGCATATTTCGATGTTTGAGCACTACAACTTTTGAACCAGAGGGGAAAGACAAAATCTGATACCCAATCTCGATCTCTTTTTCGGAGAAACTGACAAGAGTAGTATTCATTTTTGGCTATCTTCTTTTGTTTTCGAGTAATAAGCGAAAATTGGAAAAATGGTGATATCGGAAAAAAATTTATATCTCCGCCAATACTGATGATAGAGCTCTGAAATTAAAACATTATACAGGCACTTTTCTACGTAGAATCCAGTGGCATGCTCACCTTTTTTGCAGCATTTTTAATTACGAAGCTGTGACACAAAATTATGTTTTTTTGAAGAGGAACACTAGATTTCTTTGCCATTTTCTGAAAGCTTAATTTTTTCTGATTTCAAAAATATATAACATCGTATGGTTCGTATCAATAAATCAATATGAGTATAGAAATTGGTCAAGAACCTATATTCATCTGAGTCTCAATACTTTCTATGGTTTAAATTGTCGATAAGCACGAAAAATTTAGTATCGTATAATTACCACAATTTCTTTCTAGTAGTCTTTTCATTTCTATGCTCTTGTTATAGGAAGCTACATTTTTCTGTGCTAATCAACAGTTGAAACCATAGAAAGTATTGAGACTCACATGAAAATAGGTTTTTGACCAATTTCTATACTCATACTGATACAAACTTCACGATGTTATATATTTTTGAAATCAGAAAAAATCAAGCTTTCAGAAAATGCCACAGAAATATAGTGTTCCCATTTAAAAAAACATAACTTTGGATCATAGCTTCGTAATTGAAAATAGCATGTGTTTGGAGATGTGGAACTTCATTTTTGAATTGAAAATGGTATTCATTTCGATTATCACTATTCAGAATTCAACCATTTTTATCATGTAATCGAGCTTTTTTCTCAACGCTTTTACCTTTTCAAAATACTGAATCTCCAGACTACGCTGGTTATATGAGGAACATACATCAATTAGCATGATAACATCAATATAAGCAATGTAATGGTTAATGAGATGAAAGAGGGCGGGGTTTATATATAGTGCCAAGTCGATTGCAAAACGTTCAATTCGGATAAAATGTGAATTAGTGAAAGAAAAATTATGGTTTAACGAAACTTATTGTAAGAGGCAAGAAAATAACAGAGTTGCAAGAGAAAATAAATCATGGGCGAGGTCAGGACTGGAAAGGGGTGAACTTCTGAAAGTGAAAATCACGAGTCCTTTGAAAAAGTGTTGAATTGCAAAGTTGTACCTAATGAATTAACCACATTAATCTTCCGTTGAAATATTCACCTTTTTGAAATCCTCACAGACTGGAAAACTTTTCAACGTATCTCGCAAAAATTCCAGTTCTTTTTTTTACACCGCCTCAGATCGAAATCGTTACAAGAAAAAGAGAATTTGAAAAATTTTACTTTCAGACTCCCTGCATAAGATGAATCATTCAACTATATTCACGCGAGAAAACTCATTCGAAAAGTATTGAATTGTACCTATGCGATGAGAGGAATATTTGAAGTGAAAAATTCAACATTTTCATAAAACATCAAATATCTCGAAAACTGTGGGACTTTCATATGAACACTTTTTTCACATATCTATAATCAACATTCCGTTTCAGGTAATGTTTTTGGGACACTTGTATGTAGTAGTCGAAGACTCCACCCTGTATAACATTGATATAAAGCTGGATAGTGTGAAGAGATGCCCCTGTAGTAACAATCAAAGTAGTTCAGACTTTTGGCCCACCTTTACATAGATACCAGTACAAATACATCCTCCACGGCCCCACAAACCCGCCATATATCACGTCCCCGTGAAAAATTGGAATCTGCAGCTTGATTTGTGGCGAAAAACATTAATTCGGAAAGAGTTTCCGTCTACAGCGACCGGACAAGAAACAGTAAGATAAAGATATCGTTCCGGCCAGACAGTCGTGGAAAATACGGCCGGAGGAAAAAGTCGTGTCTGGTAGCGCTGTTCTTTTTCGCGTTACAAGTTATACACATATTTTATGCGTCCACAAGAGTAACATTATCCGTCGCATCTCCATTATTCAAGTAAAAATTGCGGTGGCTCGTAAAGGGACAGGTTTTTGCCACTTCGTAATTTAAATGTATACATTTATTTATGGATGGCGTTGTTACGGATATATTTCATGGTTTTTGGGCCGCGCTGGGACTTCTGATGGTTTATATGTTAATGTCGAATCGGTGTCGTGTAATTGTCGACACGTGTACGCGTTGGAAAATTCGAATGTGAATAATGGCCCGGCGAATGGGACGGGTTTAATGGAAATTTATACATTTCGGACCTCGATTTCACCAAGAATAGAGTTCTAATCCTCTGCGAGTTTTCCTATAAAAAACAAGTGCATTAAACACCCTCAGATACTTGCAAAGCAAAAGTGATCCTTCATTCAACATTGTCTTCGACCAGACTCGTCCAATTGTAGGTTTTGGTTTCTTCGACTATGCCAGGGTGTTTCTGAATTGATGCGAGAGAATTTAAGGGGTACCTATTCGGCAAGAATAAAGGGGGGTTTTTCATACAACTTCTTATTCAACACCCATTTCCCCTGAAGTTGCAGCCCTTTGAATCCAGGTAAAAAAAAATGTTTATCTCTGTTTCAGTATCGAAATGAGTTCATTATGGAAAGTAGTGCTGTAATGAACTCATTACAGCATTACAGATATTTTTTTCGTTTTGAGAATGTCAGTACGGACCTTGAATCCCCCCAATTTTCAAATTAAATCAATTTAAATTCCGTAATTTGTAGAATTTCGTTTGTCACACCAACTACTAAGATACAATACAAAAGTTACTAATCCGAATTTTCTCTCGAATTTCGACAGAATTTCACAAATCTTGACTGGAATAGATAAAAATATCGTCTAATACTCGTTGCAGAAGGCAATACCAACACACATGCTAGTCGTTATTGCACTCAAATAAAACAAAATATTTTAGACGAATATAATGAAAAAATAGCGAAGTACACCGATCTTGCTATAGAGGTAAGGAAGACTGGACTTATACCCAGAAGTCTTGGGGACAGTTTGAAGAAACTCGATCTTCATAAACAAACTGTGATTGATTTTCAAAAAGTAGCAATCTTCAATAGCAAATCCTGAGCAAGTGTATTAGCCTTCTGATAATAATAATAATAAGTTATGACAGCTCCTTGTTTCTCCTTCAGATTTATGGCAATTGGAGTCTAGCTTTTTCATCACATGTTCTCGAATATGAATGTTGTCAAGAACTGTTGAGTAAAAAGAAAGTACTGAAATTAAAGAATATTATTGTGTGAATTAATTGTAACATATTTCATTATACATTATTGATAAGTAAGTCAATTAATAGACGTTTGGATGTTAGAACTGAGGCATCAAGATGTTTTTGAGCGTAGAAAGTGTAAGTTTTTGAAGTAAACATTCATGAATTAAAAGTGACCAATGACGTGAAAAGGGACGAATATGCTCTTTTCTTTCGGGTACATTGAAGAAACCAATTTTTTTCTTCACGGGGGTTGGGGAAATTTATCGATGCGAATCTTGACCCCTGATGATAACTAAAAAATGTGCCCCTCAGTGAAAGAGTAGGGGTGAGTAAAAAAATAGAAATTTCCTACATTTTATGTTTGATCAGGGCGCCACGTGATTCATAATATTAACAATTTGTTTCTACTTTGCTGAAAATTACGAAATAAGCAATTGGTATTTGGGATGTTGTAACGTGAACGAGAAAAAAAATATGTAATGGAGAATAGACAAAGATCAAAGTATCTTTGTGTGACGTTACACTCAGTTGTCATTTAGATTTTATAAGATGGTATTCAAGTCAATTTAGAAATAACTGAAGGAATCCGATGTTATAGCAACTATAAATACAATTTTTTCTCTCAGAAGAAAGGGGAAAAAAATTAAGAAATGTTAACGATCTGACCTCATGAAGTCTGGATTCTATCCTAGACAGTTTTTCATGGATCTTGGTCTCTAAAGAGCTCAGGGAACGTAGAAGTTGGTTACGATTTTCCGATACTTCCGAAAATCGCAGTGCAGTTGGGCCAAACAATTGGATCTCATGAAAAAGGTGAAAATCACTTGTAAAAAACAGCTTCTGGATGTTGTGCGGCTTCTTGTTGTGGTTTGTAAAATGAGAAAGTTAACGTTATTCGAAAAACAATTCGATTCCTCTGCTCCAACTCCTTGTGAAAATACTCCGGTAAAAACAACTCTGCTTATTTCACAGCGAAGCTAAACCATCTGATCTTGAATTATTCTCGGGCAATTTGACATATGAATACGAATTCAAAAACATCGCTAATTATAGGGTTACTCGATTCCAAACTCCAGCAGTATCTGCACAGGGTGGCAAAAGGTGAAATTAAATAGCCGATTTATTTTCGAACCGTGACAGTCTCAATGAAAGTATGGCTATGCTTGGTTTAATTGTCGAAGGTTTCAATTCATCATCAATTCAGCTAGATACTTTTTTGTTTCAAAATATATTGTATTATTTGGGCTTTTTCAATCGAGAGAATACATTTATTTTTCCAATCAATGTAGGACGATGAGAGCTGCACTTGTTGAATTGTACATAGCCAGGAAGCGAACAAACTTCTGAGGGTTGAAACGAAAGCGAACAAAATAACAATTAAAACTTCAACTCGAAACAGAAAAATTGAAAATTCTCTTGTATTGCTTTATTACTTCCACCTGACCAAAATACATGAAGATGAATTTCAAAGTGATCATTCATTTCTACATGTGCAGATGATAGTCCTTTGTGAAGCGTTCTTCTACGGCTTCGTGAGTTCAAAAACGCCCTTTTAATTACGGATTTCACGAACCTTCGGGCGCAGGAATAAATCCCCATCAAATTTTCATGCAGACAGCCACGTCTAATTTTATGCATTCCAACAAGCGCGACGTTTACATCGTCGCAGATCTGCTCGTATAAATCAGGAACAAATGACGAACGGTAGTTAAAGGCCTCATAGTTTAACGAAGAGAACGGCGTCTCCTCTTGGATGCGCCGCGGGCGAAAATCCTGCCTTAAATCCCCCTTCTGCCTTTGCGAACACGGCAACGTCACGAAAACCGATTGTCAACGTGCACAAAAAGTTGCTTGGCGCACGATGACGTCCCCGTAACGTTCGCTTTTGATGTTTGACAAGTCATGTTATTCCGTACACGTCTGTCATTCTCTGCCAGAGCTCCCCAAGGGGGTGTGTTCCATAGGGCTCTTTCCAAGGATAACTCCGGTCTGTAATTTGGAGACGAGGGATGCGAGGGCAACAATGTGGCTGATGAGAGTTGAATTGGATCCGTGATGGTCATTCATACGATACAGGGAGGAACACCTTGAGGAACAAGAGGGCCCTAATCAAAGTATCTGGAAGTGGGAGAGCACTATTCATTTAGAGAAGTTCACATTCAAGACTTACTCCAGTAGAATCAAATAAAAAGTTTCCAGAATATGTATCTGCTAGTATATTTATTCAACATCAAAAAGTTAATGCATGTATCTAAAAATCTCACGATGACGAAAATTAAAATAAATTTAATGCTGAGGAAAACTCTACAATTTTCTCAATTTGGTTCGTCACACAATCTTCTGCAGGTCTTAATGATCGTAGGTTGAGCGCGTCCCGCATTCAATACCATCGTGGTAGCACCTGATAAAGCGTTTCGACATTATTTTGCGAATGTAAAACAGTAAAACATTCTTATAGAATTTCATTGAAGTTTTTGAGTACTACAAAATTGTCGTCGATCATTTTTCTTTATTTCCCTAAACACATGGTTAATTAAAGACTTCTTCAAAAAGAATCGACGTGTCTAGAATAAAATTATGGAAACGTAGGAATCTCAAAGTTAATTTCGAATAAGGTCTAGTAGAAAAAATCGAAACCTCTTTGCGATTCAATAACAAATAAGGGACTGGACACCGACTAAATCACACTCTGACGGTACTTACAACTCGCGGCATAGATCCCCGAGATTTGCCATTCCAACAGTCCAGTCCCCATATTCTCCCTTGTTTCTGAAGCTATATTTTTGAAATTTGAAACATTAAATATACTCGCTATAGGGCACTTTTTACATATTTAGAAAAAAATCCAATTTCCGGTTTTTCCAGAAATTACATCAACTTTGGATTGAACCGAGAAGATACTTAAACTTGTCCAAACTCCATTATCATGTTCCTATTGGTTATACAGAAAAATAGTTTATATGGATGGATACCCCACCGATGGTACTTTCGAATGACGTCAGAGTACCATTATGCTACCATTTGACAAAACGGAGTTTCTAGTAAAAAAAGATTTTGGTTAATTCTTTTGGCACGTATTTCGAACCACGATAATTTTTAAATCGGAATTACCATAGTGTAACATTATTTTGGTTATACGGAATGATTTTAGGGAGTTCAAGGCCCTCTAGATCGAAAAATAACATGGGCGTTCGGACGAATGAAATATCAACTATGAGGTATCATCAGATTGAGAAAATTAAAGAGATTTCAAAAATGTAATAATGAACCGGGTGTCCCATTTGAAAATCGAAAGTTGATTTTATTTCCGGAAAAACCAGCAGTTGGATTTTTTTTCTGAATATGTCAAAAAGTGCCCTATAGTAAGTATATTCAATGTTCCAAATTTCAGAAATATAGCTACAGAATCAAGGGAGAATATGGGGGTGTAACATGAGTCTGTGTCAATCTGTATATATGAGAGGACCTCAGAGGTAAAGTGTGTTGAGTAAAATTTTTTCAGACACATTTCTTCAATATTGGATTGACATTAGTAAATTCTAGGTAGTGAAAAACATTTTCGACTCCCTAGGTAAGTATATCAAGTCGCCGAATAAAGGCAGTAGAAACAGAATCGAACTGAAAAATCTCTCTTTTGTCTAATTTTGATATTGTGACTTAACACAATTCACCTCTAGGGTGCTGGTATCCTTACATTTTCTCGTGTTGGAAATTGAACGGTGCACCCCTCTGACCTCACTTCTGTTCACGTTCATGGCTATTTCAATGTTCATCTTTACGTCTATGCTCTCTGGAATTTAGCTGACTCATTCAACGAGTCGATATAAATCACTGACTGATCTGTCAGATCTGTCACGATTCTGAATTGAAATGAATTAATCGCTCACTTTTCTCCTCACCTTGAAAATGTTAAACATTTCATCTTGTGTTGAGTTCACCTCGTATAACTCATAACTAATTTCACATGAATGAATTCTCAAACCTCCAGGGTACACCCTGAAATAAGTCGATCTCCTGAAAAAGCATGTGAACTTTGGTGATATGGTTCAACGGTAAATTGTAATACCCATGAAACTGGTACACACACTCTTGTCCATATTTCACGTTATATGGTTTCCTCCGATGAAGGTGAAGTCGATCGGTTATTACAAACATGAAGTCCCAAGTTTTTTCATGACTTTTTTGCTCTTCTTAAAACCAAAGGATAAGTGGTTTCATAAATTCATAGTACTCTCTTTTTGTACCTCTCATAATTCATCAATTGCATCTTCTATTTTTCTGATGAACAGTTTTTCTCTGTAAATGTTGTATTGAATGATAAATTGTGCACTCCCTTCCAGACCAATGTTATTAATATGGATTATAATAGTATTCTGCACTTCTATTAACTGTATCTTGATGAGCAGACTCGAGCCGGGCACTCACGTACAGATTTAACTGTCCAGTTGAAACTGAACGTGAGTGAGTATTTCTGTCTCAGTTTTTCCAACTGTACAGTTGATTAGTTGAAACTGACAGTTAAAAATGTAGTGGCCGGCATTAGACAATGTAGTTTTCAACGCTTGTACTTCTCTCATGGCTCACCTCATCAGAACAACTCGGCCTTCTCTTAGAACTCATCATTCAAACCCTGTTTTTCTGATGGAATGAAGAAGCTCTCGCAATCAACTTCATTGATTGCCCTGTCACTGTGAAAGTTGTGCTTAATAATGAGTGAGTTGAATTGTGTCAACGTCTGAGTTTAACTTTATATGAATCCTTATTTGGAGTTTCTAGATTCTATTAATATTTGTTTTTTTTACTGTATTATGTACTGTATTTATGATAGAAAACAGTCAATATCTTTCAGTGCAAAAATCACTAAACGACAAATTTTGAAATATCGATAAAAATTCAACGAATTAGAGAAACATAATGTTTTATACTATTACAAAAAGCTCATTCCTACACTTACACTTGCCACTTCGTGACTAGTTTTTGAATTTTGAACTCGTTTAAAAATATCATAAGTAACTATTGAACTACCATCTCCAACTCACTCATCTGGATACAGTCCAAAACAATAATCCGCCAAAATCTGAACACTTCCGATTTTGAAGATACAGGAATGAATTCCATATGACAACCAACACGGATAAACTCTGAACGTTATAGTGAAATTTTAATGAAGATGGGTTATTTGGTTCCCGAATTCTGTGAAAACAAACCAACACACGGACTTTCACATTAATAATATTAGTATATGAGTATGGATAACCATCTGCAACAACTCATTTGGTTTTCACACCTAGTTCTGGTGAACAGAATGCAGGAATTGACTTGATCATCATCATCATCATCAATGGCCGCATTTACTATTCTTCTCCACTCTAGTCGATTTTGTACTGCCAGCTCCCATTGTATTACTCCCAGTCTCTGCAAATCACTGGTCACTGCGTCTTTCCACCGTTTTCTTGGACGACCAACCGTTCTTCTACCCTCAGGCCTTTTCCAGAATGCTGTATTGAGGAGTCTTCCATCTTGTGACCTCATCACATGTCCTGCCCATCTTATGCGATTGGACTTGTTGAGTCGGAAATAAAATAATCTTAAAATTTCAATATGAATTCAAAAATCCAATCCGCCATCATTATATTGTTTTATTGCCCATCTTCAACTATTCACAAATATTCGTTATACAGGAATACCACCCTTAAGCGCAGAAACTAGACAGAGAAGAGCGGTATTCAACGATTTATGTTTATCGAAATAATAACAAGGGAAGTATATAACTTTCTTCTATCCCTCCAATTAAGGTTATGTATTACTTTATAGTCAAAATTTGACCATATGTACAATACTAAGAATATCAGGTATGATTGATTTCATGTGTGTGGCACTATTTCGTTTCCTGTCTTCACGAAATTGCTCATTAAAAACTTAACCGTCTGGAACGATCTCACAAGGCAACAAAAACCATATATTATCCCTTATCGCTGAAACTGACTTTGGAAGTAGCTGTTGTGGTCGGTCTTTGGAAGGCAATTTTAATGATTTTTTTAATACTCTCAAGTCTTTGATTGATATTGCATGCTCAATTAAGATCCATCTCCTCCAGGATGGATCAATTCGCAAATCATTGAATCCAGAGAAAACTTACTTAAATTGTATTGGCTAGTACAGAACTCGAATTCATTGTCGTCAAGAGATAAGTACAAGAACGCCAAATACCTATACAATCGTCAGCTAAAATTTTTCAAACACGAATACTATAGAATATCTTTGCTGAATACCTAATGACATCTATCGTAGTTTTGTTTACAGATGACACATCTATAGCAGTAAGAGCGAAAATTATCGATCAACTGGAACGAATTTGCGTACTTATTCAGCGCTTTGAAGAGTGATGTCGTGAAAACTCGCTCATTAAGAACTTCGATAAGACCCAAATTATAAAATTCCAAAATCGCGAATTAGGTCAATCCTCGCCGCTGATTATGAGTTTGTCGGGCGGTAATCTAACAACTGTTGACAGTGTGAAGTTCCTTGGACTTTACGTTAACAAGTTCTTGAGATGGAACTTTCACGTGGATCATTCGTGTTAGACTCTCAAAGACCTACTACTCTCTGGTGTATAGTCATCTTAATTATAATGTCCTCCTTTGGAGAGCATCATCGTAGAGTAATCGCGTTTTTGCGTTTAATTTTTGGTCTAAGACCTAGAGACTCTCGTAGAGAAGTGTTAAAAAAATTTTAAATTTTAACGTTGCCGTGTATATACATTCTAAATTGTTTACTGTACGTTCGATCTGATTTATCTAACTTGGAGAAATGTTCAGACTTTAATCACTATAGAACTAGACATCACTATATGTTGAATATCTCTAAGCACTCAACTTCAAAACACGGGGCCTCGCCTAAATTGGTCGGAATTCATTTTTATATCTACCCAACAGTTTCAAGACACTGAATGAGACATAATTTGTAAGGTAAAAGAGACATAGATAATTTACGAAAGATGCTTCAGCTAGTCAAGGCATACTTCACTCAGGCTAACGATAATCAAAACTTGAACAGTCGAGATTTGTTCCTATCAGATGACAATAGCTATTTACATGTCCAATATCCCAGATAAAAAAATTTTATACGAGGACAAGAATATGTACAATGCGTTTTCGTTCCCTGTTAACTTATCTGAATATAACAATGTTGAGCAAGAGAAGTTATTATCTCTCGATTTTGTCCCAACGTTCGAACTCCTGGATCCCTAGAAGACGTTGTAGTAAGATGTGAAGGTTGTATTCTTCCAAATAGAAGCGTCGAGGATTTGAAGACTAAGGCCCCTCCGATAACTCAGAAGAGAAAAAAAAATGTCCACGTGTTCACTGAAACACTGGCACAGATGAATCGAGAAATTGAAAATCAGATAGTCACGGAACCGTGAAATGTTTGAATTCAATTATTTAACTATAACATAGATAAACCAATCTAGAAGGAAGGTTGATCCATCAAATAGTTGAGAAAATCAGATGCGAAGTCGTACGATCCTCAAAATGGCGGAACCCAAGCGTCTCTCACCTCATATGAATCGTTTCAATCCAGAATAGAAGAACAAATTATTGCCTTTTCCGGTGCATTGTCAGAATAGCGGAATACCAGAGTCTCGAGTCTGAGGTGGCACAATCTCGACCACTTGGCGTCACGTTCTCGATCCGAGACGATCCAGAAACTCCCGAGATGCCAACCCGGTAAATTGAAACGTTACAGATTTGAGAAAGAGAGCGAAAAGCTATTATTTTCTTAGGGTTTTTATGAGCCAAGAGAATAGTTCTCTGATCAGTTAATTTGATGTATTTGTAATTTGTATGTATTTATAGTATGCATTTGTTTTTCCCCTTTGTTTTTTGACATATTCTATATATCTTTGTGATATCAGAAAGAATCAATGAATTATTCTATTCTATTCTATTCATGTATAGTCGTTTCATGAAAAACATATCCGAAATGAAGGAATCTATCTATAAAGCCATCTATGATTCCAACGCCGACCGGGGGGTTAAGTACTTATTAATTTTCGAATCAAAGATTTCCGGGCTGATTAAACGAACGGCACTTAATACACTGATTCGTTAGTCATGACGAATCTTCAGATTCCCATTGAAAATCCGGCCGGATTTAGGGTCTTCTGGTCCCGGGGAATGAAATTAATTACGAGGAATTCGTCCCGCTCGCGTTTCCGCCCCCGCGGAGCCGTCCGTTTGTTGGCGTTCGTCGTAATAAGTGTCCGGAGTCACGGACCCAACGAATGGCGGAATTTAATGTCGATCCTCTTAATGAAATTAAAACTGAATGGGTCGCCGCCATCTCTCCTACCGGAATTCCCGGAAAATCTCGGAGACGGCAGGATGCAAATAATGCGAGAAGGTGACTTCGTGTGAACGTAGTGTTAATTCATAAGAATTCGGGATGGGCGGAATTTCACGGCTCATCGGTCATTCGATGGAATGGGACGGTTTCATAACTTGATTTTCTGCTCGAACGGAATGATTCACGCGATTTTCGTGGTAACTCGGAGTCCGCCAAACACGACTTTCTTCTTTGTATCGGGTAATTTGGCGAAGGAGCGGTCATGACTTCCCATTCCGTACGTAACGTATACAGACATTCCGTACCCGCATTTGGCCACGTGCGCGAATAGCGCTACGCCATTGATAGACTCGAAACCTTCTCTGTTCTAGCGCGAGTGAGCCAAACGTATCTGTAGTAACGCGCTAGAATAAAAATAATGTCAAATGCAGTATGTATTATATTCGAAAAGGTAGAGGATCTGTGTTTTATTCAGTATTATTTATGTTTCTTTTCAAATGTACAGGGTGATTCATTTATCTTGGTAACCCCAATTTTCTCGAAAACGCCCGAATATTTTTTCATTCTGTGAATGGCGTTTTGAACGAGTCAATGTCAACTTGAGATGCGCATACAAATCTGCGAAATAAATAAAGACGCCAGGCGTCGCGGCGCTATCAAAAATTTTTTCTCCAGGGACATACCTTTTTCATCACGTCGAAATATAATTTCATTCCAAATTTTTTTTTCGCATACAATTTTTATCGATTTCTAACCATTAGCGATCTGCAGCGTGTTTCATATTGATTCTATTCCATTTATTTTTTTTTTTGTATTGTGGTAGTATGCCTTTATTTAGAGACATAGATGTGATTTTGTGATTTGAATTCAAGAAGGCTAGTTTTCTGGTCAATGTGCTCCTTCAAATAAGATGAAATATGTGGCTACAGCAAGATGGGGCTTCATGCCACCACACTGTCATTCTCGAGAGATATTTAGATCAAGAATTCGGAAAAGAATGGATTGAAACCAATGGACCCATCAGATATCGCCAGACCTAACGCACATGGATGACTTTCTGAGGGGTCTCCTTGAATATATGGTGTACCAAACTGATTCTAATTACTTGGACTATTTGAAAATGAAGATAAGAAACTCATTTGCCCAAGTGGACCCTTATATTTTGACCAAAGTAATGAAATAACTTATGTATGGATCATAATGGCCGGTATATAGAACATATGACTCGAAATATTTCGTTTGTTATTAAAAAAAAATTTATTATCATGAGATTTAATATTTAATGAATAAAATAATGGAAAAATACACAAGTTATATCATCTCCCTATTTCATCATAAGTCATTTTGGACAAAATATAAGGGACCATTCATTTTCGAATTCTTAGTCTCAATATCTCTTCACAATGGCAGCGTTGTGACATGGAGCCCCATCTTGCTGTATACACATATTTGATCTTATTTAAAGAAGCAAATTCTTTAGGAAACTAGCCTTCTTATATTCAAGCCATAAAATCATATCTATGTCTCCAAATCAAGGCATACTACCACAATACAGAAAAAAAAATTAATGGAATAGAATCAACATGAAACACGCTGCAGATTGCTGACGGTAGGAAATGGACAAAAATTGTATTCGACAAAAAAGTTCAAAATGAAATTATCTTTCGAATGACATAATAAAAATGGTATGTTCTTTGAGAAAAATTTTTTGATAGCGCCGCGACGCCTGGCGTCTTTATTTATTCCGCAGATTTTTATGCGCATCTCAAGTCGACATTGACTTATTCAAAACTCCATTCACAGAATGAAAAAATATTCGGGCGTTTTCGAGAAAATTGGGGTTACCAAGATAAATGAATCACCCTGTACATGAAATTCAAGAAGACTCTCCACCAGATATGAATACAACTGAAATTTTCAACACAGTTTCAATAAACTTCAATTTTCAAGTTACACGAAATCTTCCATTGATGACCTTTGGAATAATCAGAAATCCCATAAATATTTTATGATATTAAGGTGAGGTACCTCAATCGTTCCATTCAATTTGGTAAAACTGAATTCATAAATCATGTTCTGCAGAATGAAATACTCCTCATGTCAGAATTTCTTCATTCGATTATGTCTGACCTACGAAGAAATTTCGCAATCCCCACATTTATTAATCCAGCGATTAATGATCTTGACTTTCAATACGCCCGCTGCGTTCACACTTTGATAAACTAGTTGATTGATTTACCATGATTTGATTATTTCTATTTTCATTCCATCTTTCGAAAAAATCTGTCTGGCAATAAAATCAACTGAAAAACGCAATGCTACGCTCAAATTATTCACAACTGAATGTCAGAGTAAAGCAACCAGTTGAGATTCATTCATGAACTGGAAAAAATCCCATACTCATATATAAGTTATTGCTGAATAAAATCATAAATGAAGATGAACTCTCGCTAATTATACGTTTTGGACTTGAAATGTGATTTTTCCAACTGGACATTTATTTGACAGGAATTCGTTATATAATATTTTGGTATAATATTTGTTTCGTTAAAAGAAATCAAATCGATACATTTCAACAGAGTGAGGAGTAATTAACTTTTTTTCCATCTACCGAACATATAATTGAGTAGATTTTATGGAGTTTGTTTTTTTCATAAAGAGTATCTCGACGATGCTTGAAACTTTGAGAAACACTACTTGTTTGTTACTTCAGTTTTGAAGCAGATTCCCTAAAATAAAGAAATATACATGATTGAATGTTGGGTAGATGAAAAATCAAAGTTAATCACTTGCCACTCTGATGAAATTCAAACTATTGAAACTGCTCTTCCCTAACATGGGTCCATTTCACAGAATAATAGGAACAAAATTATCAGAAAATACATTTCGTTTGATGAAAAATAAGCCTTACTTTTCCTAACAGATTTTATGAAATAAGGAAAAGCAAAAAATGTGGGTCGAAGTGTGTGTCATAAATCAAGATACCCCTTAAAAAAAAATCCCGATTTGGTAGGGAAACGGTTTTGACTTGAATCACTCATATTAAAGAAACAATTTTGAACAAAATTTCCTAATTTGAGTTGGGGATTTCGAACTCTTTTGCAACGTTTATTGCAATAAGTGTTTGGAATATAGGATATATTCGGTGTTTTGAAAGATTGTTGTTGGTCACTACTCATAATTTTTTTCCAAACTTGTTTTCCTTCGTGCATTTTCTGGTCATAATTTCTTTAAAATTTTTTATAAGGCACCACATAAGTCAATGTGAAGTTTGAGTTATGTGATGCCTAATGAAAAATTAAGAAAATTATGTACAGAAAATGCACGAAAGAAAACAAGTTTGAGAAAAATTATGGGAAGTGGCCACAGAGTATCAGTCACAACATCAATCTTTAAAAACACCTCAATTTCAAGCTTCATTATTTATATTCATGTACACATATTGTTTATTCGCAAAACTATCACACCATGTACGAAGAGCGTACCTAATGATGATTCTGCTTATCTATTTTTTCAAAGTCCAGCATCAGAAATACAATCGAGAATGATGTGAAAAAATATCTGAATAATGAGAAAATTCAAATTCATTCCGAACGTGAAATGATGTAGTACCGATTGTTTCAGTTTACATTTGAGATGAATACACTCAATTATCTTCAGAGTCATTTTTCATGAGTTGGTCAAACTGAAATAAAAATCGACCTGTTCCACAAAATGGGGAATACGGAATATTTCATGTCATACTTTTTACTCATAATGAAATTGATACGATCTGCTCGATTGATATTGAATATCGGGATATAATAAAAATTCCATGCATGCCTCCAATTTCAGCCCGATATAACTGGCGAAAATATTTTGAATTTAAGTTTAAATGTAGAATAGTGAATTCAAAAATTGCTTTCATTAGATTCTTTCTACATGCGATGCTTCAAATAATAATTTTTTGGTGTGTGATAGGCACCTATCGGAAACAAAGTAACCTCACAACCTTTGTTGAGAGTTATTCATGATATGACGGATGAAAGAAGCATTTATTAGTCGAAAACGATTTTGCGCCAAAGCTAGATCGCCCGTGCTTGGAAAAAAGTTCGATACTAGATACTAAGTGCATATACTTTTTTCGGTTCTCCGAAAAAATTATAGGATTTTTATGAATTTAATTCGGAAAATCTTCGAATGAGAGTATCTACAGTTTTGAACGGTTTTCTAATGAAAATACTGCTGTATAAACTTCTCCTTGTTCCCGTCAAAATTTTAAGATGAAGGACAGGTTTTTCCTCATATGGAGAAAATACGATAAATCCGTAGATAGTAGAAAAATCGGCATACCTAGCTCAGGTATTCCGGAATTTCACACCCACTGTTGACAGGTATCCTCATTTTAAACAATCTACTGTGAGAAAAAACCGTTTATGAATTTGATGTTACACTTGAAAAATAATGAAAGGTAAAGAAGTTGTCAGAAAAAATAACCCTTGCTCGCCCACAATGATGCCTAATATGACTTTCGTCGAAAGTGTCTCAAATAACGTTTAAAACATCATCTAAAAGTTTGTCAGTATAATTATTTATATACAGGGTGTACCAAGTTCGACGGCCTATCAGGCGATTCTGGAGAACTGGACCTATTTGAATTCTGAAAATTGGGGTAATATTATTCTTTGACATTATCTACCGATCTAAAATATTCTTGGAGCCTGACCACTTTCAGTTATACAGGGAGTGAAAAAAAAATTTCAATTGCAAGTGATACTGTTAATTAGGTCGTTCGAAATTTTGTCAAAATAGTTGTTTTGAATATAGCGAGAGGCTGAAAGTTCTTATTGCTTGCTTGTTTAGTTCGATTACATAAATCCAGATAAGGAGATGCTTATGTTGACACTTGTGTCACCAACTAGAACTACCTCAATCTGCCTTCAGGTCATCTTTCAATCGATGTTGTGGTTCTATTTCGCTTGCCATAGAAACATCCATTATTCTGAATTCCCGGTGGTGACCATCCCTGAAAACTCAATTAAACTTCGTCTGAACCAGCTTCGTTTCATCCAGGTTCTTCCTGGATACGCAAAGGGAAATCGTCGTTGTCCGATCGGCAATTAGATCCATCCATCATTTCAGTTATACGTACAGCCCATAACAGTCTCGATCCCAGACATTTATAAATATCCTAATTCGCCAGATGATGTACTCGTGAAATGAAAATAAATATTTTCAGATGCCGTAGCAGATCGCGTCCATTGATGCCACTTATAAAGCGGTCGGGTAAATAAATAAGTTTCGATTTTATTACTGTGTGCAGTCATGCGAGTAAAATAAACAAAGTTGACTGAATTATTTCATAACGATGTTTATCATAACAACGAGATGAAATGAAAAGTTCACGTTCAGGAGATGTTATGGGAACCGTTACAGAGTACGGAAAATTTTATAGCTCAGAATTCAGCGAATCGTTCGTCGAAAAATGTTTGAATATATTGCGATAACGATATCGAAGAAGAGAGAGTGAATTAAATCAGCAATTTATTTTTATTTGGAAGTCACTTTCGTTTGACGAATGTTTTGAAGAGGGATGTAATTATTGCGAATAGTTTCGAACGATTGTAAGGAACGTTTCGGTTGCGGATTGAAGATTTTCGCTTTTCCTATTCTATGTTTCGAAAGTCCGCAGTATTCTCCAGTATCACACACTCTTTAGAAATTCAGTTTTTCTTGAAAAAAAAAACAAGAATACTTGGGGAGTCGCATTCATAGTTCGCTAGGAATACGGCCCTATGTTCCAACGAAAAAAATGGGAGATATCGGAAAGATATATTCTCTTCAGAAACCTTGAAGAAGTACTGTGAGACTTATCCTAGCTTCCCAAAACAAATCATTACCACATCAGGTTAAAACTACAAAATACGAAACATTCCAGGAAAAATTACATTTTGAGAAAAATATGAACGTGTGAAATATTCTAAAAAACATAAATTCCAAATATCAAGAGATAAAACTCAACGGATCAGATTTGGGTTGTTTGGTATTTGATTCGTTGCAACTTGAATTCATCAAGTAATTGTTGATATGAGATTGTATTTCAACATGACAAACAAGCTGCTCCAAATGTCTCATAAATAAAAATTTAAGAGATTTAGATCAGGCGAACGATGCGGCCATTGTATTAGTCCTCCTTGACTTATCCATTTATTCGAGATATGTTCATTCAGCAATCTGAATACTTATCTCCCTCTATGTGATGGTGCACCATCAAATACTTGAAACTCCGGAACGAAAAAAAATCGGACCTATACCTTCTGTCATTTTTTAATCGCTCTGAAATTTAGAGACTACTTAAAGAGAAGAAAATACTAAAAAACCTTCTTTGCAGATATTTTTATTTCGGGAGCGTAGTCACAAGACCGAGGAAGTTGAAACGATTGCAAAAAATTTGCCTAAATAGTAAAAAAATAATTAAATGTGAAAGAATTCATGGCCTAAGTAGGTACTATCGAATGAAATAACATCAAAATGAAGTATTCTGTTTTTTGAGACTAAAATTGATCAAAAATTAGGTTATGATTCATCAATATGTCTTCAGATGAGAAATTGCAAAAATTTGACGATTATTGAAAATTGAACATTGCACCCCTCAGACCTCATGTTCAGCTACGCCTATGGTGGGATCGCAGTGCCACGCCAGCTCCAATGCTACAGCTCTATGGTCGGTTGATTGACTACTCGCGTCAAGTTAGTCTCCTCTATGTGCTAATCAGCAGACAGATTAACTCATGTTCATTAATTGAATCAATTAACCGACCTCTTTTGTAATCCAGCTTTGTCTATGAATCGACCTCCTCCTGTGCTGTGAATTAAAATTTTCAAAGTCACTTCGCTTAATAACTGATCATTTCTTTTAGTAACTAATCGAAAAGGTAGGTGAATTCTCAGAATCCTTAATTTTTGCATATTCCATGTTATTTTCCTGCTTTTTATGAAGTTTAAAAATTTTTCCACGTTACAGATCATGAAAATAAAAATATTGGTAATCCCCTCTCAATTCATTCTGATAAGATTTCTATCACATCAAACTAATGTATTTGACTCCTCCGAGATATATATTTTGGTATATTTTCGCAGCTCTCATAGATTTTTCATATATCTCTAGACACCTCACATGGAAATGATTAATTGCTCCAAGAATGAACATTCTCTGTGGTCATAAATACTGATTTGTTATATCCTCATGTGCATCTCATTATGTTAATCGATTCATCTCATTCCTCAACTATTCATTTCACAAAATACTTGCTAATTATTGTTCTCGAGTTTCAGATTAATGAAAATCCTCAAACACATAAGTGGATCATGAAATCAGTCTTCTCTCCCAATAATACCAAGTAATTTGGACGATGAAGCTCAAACATTGGACCCGATTGACAGTCCCAGTATCTGCTTCACCTTGAGCGGTCTCCTCAAATATTGATAGAACCATTCAGCTGGTTTGATGTCTCCATTATATATAAGAATTTCTCAATTTCATTAAACTGAGGCACTTAGCAAGTAAGCCTTCATAATTGTCAATTGTAGCCTCTATTTTTCTGACGAACACTAACCCTGCTTGCTAAAAGCAGTTCGTCACTGTAAAAGTCGTCTCAATTGATTAATTAGCATTCTCTTTATAGACCAACGTTATAGATCATAAATATTGATTTCTCAACCACTATATTCTCACATTCGTCATAATCTAGACTACTACTTCATCTGTCCTCTCATTTTGAACATCTCTATAGAACCTCCATTTTTAGTTGAATAATTCACTCTGAGTTCATAGATGACTTTGATATTTGTATTTTTTACTGTATTAACCTCATGAGGATGACTTATTTATTTTATGATTGTGAATGCTCTCAATAAATGTTTTTACACTACCATCTCCAACTCAATTATCTGGGTACAGTCCTTAACAGTATTTTACAAAATCAGAACAACCCCGATTTTGAACAACGATGAAACACAGAGTATGTTCTATTTTGAAATTACGAAGTTTCCGCTCAAGGCCTGAGAAATAATATAATATAATTGCTGCGATACAACAGGCCTCGAACAAAATGGGACAAGATGTACAGGGAAAATTCGGTTTTTTTCACTCACCCTATGATATAAAAGTAGGTGGGTATATCAAGCTAGGTATAAACGTCAGAAAATGCTTTAAAAATTGCAGTTGACAGGTTTTTTGAGACTGCATAGATCATGATATAATAGATCATAATATAATAGATCATAATATAATGAGAATAGGAAAATTGTTTCCTTTCACTATCTGAATGACAATTCTCGTAATATGTCTTAGGTTTTGTTCCTGAAAAATATTCTGTTTTCTTGTGTTATAACATGTTTGGTTCATCTATGGGAGATGATTGCCTTTCATTGGGGTCCCGTAGCGGTCTTCAAACATCTGAAGTGCCGGAAAATCATCACCTGGAAGGTCGTATCTGGTTTGAAAAAACCCTCACGACCAGAGAGCAACAATTTGTGGATTTTGAATTTGAATATCGAATGAATTTCGAAAGACAAGTGTGATTACGTCTCCAAACTAGCTGATGAACATGGTATCAAAGAGATTCTTCTGCAAGAAACCCACACGGCAACAGAATCGTCGTGAAAGAGGACAGTTGAAAGGTTATGTATTAATTGATTTTTTACAAGTTTAGTTTGTTATGTTGAAAAATTATCAGTTACGTAACTTTCAACAGATTCGGAAAGGGGAAATTGATGGAGTTTTTTTTTTCATTTCTTTCAAATTTTGTGACATTTCTGTCATAAATATTTATAAATCTCCGAACATTATTTGGCCAAGAAATCTTAATGTTGATGTTTTTTAAAGTAGCAAATGCATTTCCAAAATGCCTTCGATTTATTCTGAATAATTGGTTTCTTTTCTGCTTTTGTCTTTTTTCATTTCAGATTAAGAATTATGAGTCGTTTTGGGAAGAATCTGTGTATCCGAGACCATCGACGGATATCATGAAGATGATCACACTGATGTCTTTCAAGATTTTCCTGATATTTTATGTTATTTTGTTTACGGGGAGGCAGGTTTTTTCGGCTGAGGTTTTTTCCCCTGGCTGTATAGTATCGTATGATACAAGTGTTGATAGTATCGTATGATTCTATAGTATCATACAAAGAATGTTATGATACCCCGTTCTTTTTTTACCTCAGCTTAGGTACTTTTTGTTTCAACATTTATTGTATTATTTTAGCTCTTTTTTTCATAAGAATATATATATATATATATATATATATATATATATATCTGATTATTAGTTTCATGACTAAGTGTGCTGTAGTTTCTTGATATAACATAATATGTACTATTGTTCGAGATAGAAAATGAGTCGAATTTCTTCGACGTAAAGATAAATCGTTTCGATCTTCGGAAATGAAGGAAAAAATGTGGTATCAACCATGTAATCCTCCACATATCCACTGTTAAATTTTAATGAATGAACTCCCCCAGAGTAAAACCAAACCGATTACCTATCTGGAATAGAGAATAATGCTTCTGAACCAAAATATGTTTCAGAGAATTTACCAGCGTATTCCTATCCACCATTATCAACTTGGGCGGCCATTTAAGTAATCCACAATGAGCTAATTTCTCCTCTCCATTAGCGAACTTCGAACGTCGAAGCGAGGACAGTTCCCAGAAACCAAAGTGCATATATGTTGATATCATATTCTCCCGAGTATTCTCCCCATCCATGCTATTAGAGCGTCTGATTGGAGCAGACGCTACTCAGCTGCAGCGAGCAGTACAAGAAGTGGCAATAAAATTCTCATTAAATCCGTCGAAAAAAGACGGATCCAATATCGGGATCTTAGGAGGCTTGCAAAAATCCCGAGTGGAGCAACTTGAAACCGCACTTCTCGACAACATATCTGAAAAATTCATCTGAATGCGTGATGAAATACGGCCCACGGCAATTGTCGACAACCCCCCTTCTCGAGTTGCATCGAATTCACCCCCGCCCGCCCTTTCACAAATTTGGTATCGGAAAAACCCTCCCTAAATATTTATATTGCTTACCTCAAAGCCAAGCAATAAGGCCAGCAGGGTTTCAGGCTCCGCGAAGAAGGGACGCTATTTGTTCGAGAAGATACAGCGATGTTTAGGCGTGCGTCGGTTTCTTTGATTTCTACCACTTCTGAGGTACATGAGGGTAAAGAAATTCCGAAATTAGGATCGAATAAATAATGAGCATATAGATCAGGGGTTGATTTTAGATTACAGCGATAACAGACCCGATGGGTTTATTGATGTTCATTAAAGTACGTTTGGCGTTCTTGAGATTCGTTTCGAAGACAACGCCTTTGATGATAGCACAAAATTAGCTTCCGCTGGTACATCCTCAGGCATTTCTTTATTCCTCAAATGTAAATCCAACTGGAAATATTTTCGTGTAAAATATTGCCAAGACGAGAAAGACTGCATTTCCACCATTATCAAGAAGTTATCATGTAGAGCATACCTGCTAACTGCAGACTTTCTACTTTACCAGTCCTCAATTCAAAACTTTGGTCAAGAGTAACTCGGTCGTTTCGTTACTTAAGACTGTTCAAGTGTCAAGTGAGCGTAAGTAATAGTTCTCATAGTGAGGAAACGGCCCAGTCAGTTATTCGGACTAAGGTGTAAGGTTTTTGAAATAAGCACTTGTAAAGTTGAAGTGTGTGGAGTTAGCAGCTTGGCTCTAGAATCTAAAGAGATGTAATAACTGTTCGAAAATGTGAGAAATGCGATCTCGTCTTATCAACATTGTACATGTTTTTGGTTTGGTGAGATTGCTCTTTGTACGTTGCTTATTACAAAATCATTCGAATTTGTTGATTTTGTTTTCAATATTTATTTCATGAAATATTATCATTCCAAGGAGTACTCCAAGCGAAACAAATTCACAATCAATGTTCAAAATCAACATTTTTCGAGGTGGTGAAATATACCTACACTTACCTAGCTTCAAGCTGCGATAGCATCCTCATTTGCTGGCCATCACAACAGATAATTACAGATTGGAAGGTATCGTTGTTGCTATTACTTAGAAACCATATCAAAACGTGAGATACGAATATGACAACAATGTAATGAAAAAGAGATCAGATTGTATTGATATAAATACAGACAGACGCATTTCACGAGGGCTTAATTTCACACCCCATTGCAGAATGAGGGAGTGGTGTTTCCAAAAAGTCTTAAATATTTTTTTACATTCAGAACGAACAGTCCTTCCTATTATAATAAGATATCAATTTTCAGACCATTAGCATGAAAATTGTGTCACACAAACTTATACATCCCTGCTTTTCAAGGTTGGGGTTGAAAGTTTCAAGTTTTAGAACTGTTCGTTATTTGTGTGCTGATACTAGCCCACATCCCAAATTACAACTTCATGAGACTTCAAGAAGTACACTCACAGTTCTCATGATAATAGGTGAGTCAGTGACGAAATCAGGGGTTTTCAGATATCCATAAATCTGGAGTGTAGAAGCTATGCAATTAAAACTTAGCACGTTTGATAAGTTCACCATTGACCTCATATCGTGCGATTTATTTTCATTTCGTATATTCCCAACTATGAGGGTTCAAAAATACGCAGGGCCTTCAGATACCGACGGCCATATCGATATCTGATGAACAGCTTTTGAAGGGACTTGAGTAATTGAGATAAAACTGCGAAATCTCAATCAGAACAGCTTCATAATTATTTTCTCGAAAACTAATATAACATGTTCACAATATTCGGTGGACATTGGGTCAGATTAATATTTCTTCTTCTCTCTAACCCCACTTGAAACGAATTTCTAAGGTGCGTGCAACGCCATTCGAGAGAGGTCGATATCGTTTCAACAGTCAGGTAATATATATTTTTTCGATTCTGTGGTAAAAACGGTCTACTCTGCCACATCTCGAAGAACATTGTGCGAGAATATGTTATTTTCGTTCTACTTTTTTTATTTTCAAAGAATTAATTCATGTTTTTCGATTACTTCTCGTAAACTGTATTATTGTTTTTGAATTTTTTTTCTAGAATTTATTTTATTTTATTTATTTTTTCAAACCAGTTCTGGCGAAAAAAAAACCTGAATACTAATTTTCACAGAAAATTATTTTTGTCGTTTAGATTGTATTCAATTACTACAATTATGAAATCAACTAGACCGCGTTTGGAGTAAAACTGATTCGATTCGAGACTTCGAGTACCATACTTTGTGTGCTCTATATCCCCATTCAATCGAATCTGTCAACCATGCCGTTTATTCGATATTACTCCCTTCTGACGTTTTGAACACGAATATTAAAAAAATTCAAATATTTGTTTTCTTCTTTCCAGTTGGATTGAATTATAAAAGAAGCTCTATAGTTTGAAGAATTATTCCAGTTCTGAAGTTCTGCCAGTTCATATACAAAAAAAAATCCTCCACATATCGTTTCCAGTACAATATGAACAAAGTCAGAGTAACATTCAGCGGGGAAAATAATTTCTTCAGATCACTGCATAAATTTTCACCACATTCATTTCAAATACATATATGATAATCTTGTATGAAGGTTAACGTTTGGACTGTTATTAATTCCTAGAAATAACTTCCGCCGTAAGAAAACCTGCCACTTGCAAATGACGAACCAGATTTATTCAACTCTGGTTTTAACATTTGTTATCTGACGTGAATGTTTACTTTTTGTAGATATGTATTCTGATTTGAAAATGGAATGAACCTGAAACAAATATGTCAAGGAATATTTAAAAAAAAACGTGAAATTTTTGCCAAATGTTCTTGTCTTTCTTTAATCAAGTGAATTATCACATTTCATCGAGTGTTGTATGAGGAATCAATTTTAATCAACATGTATCAATGCACAAATCACTTAAGGATAATTATAGAAACATTTTATTGATTTCAATGAAATTTCATAGAAATCGAGAAAACAATGTGAAATACTCGTACAGAAAGAAAGCTCATTCTAACTCTCGTTCATTGAAAAACTCGCCACAACGTTGCTCGTTGAATTATAGGTAAAATCGTGGAATATCCTTCTGCATTTGTATCATGAAAAACTATACGGTAGAATCGACCAATCAATAGGGGGGTTTCATTATTATCATTGAGTTTGAAACTATTTCATTTCATTCCAATTCTAAATACCTATATTGTATTCATTTCAATTTCAAAACGTTTGAAAGCATCAGATAATATAAATGAAAGATTCTATCTTTTATTATTTGCTTTTCCAATTTGGAAATATCCTTTTGCACAATTCTCTAATGTTATAAAATAAGCTTTGTGAACTCTCGAATTATACTTTTTCTGAAATTGAAAGTAACGCCAGTAAAACGGAATTAATAAACATGGCATAAGTTCCTCTCGAAACAGACTAGGTTATAAAGCGTTTGGAAACGCGTAGTCATGTCATGATTTTCTTGATGAAAGAAATCAGGCGTTTTCATAAATCTCACACGGTAAACAACCTGCAATTCAGAGATCACCAATTTTGTCCACCCTGGACGTATTCAAAATTATCAAATTCACCCTGAAATTCGTGCAATACGTCCCTTCAACACGTGGTTCAGTAAATATGCGTCATATGTATTGAATCGCCGACACTGAATTCAAATTCGGGAAACCATCAAATACCACCCCTGCTGTCCTTCCTAAGACACAACTGGTGCCTATAAACCCCATAAATTTCCTACGAGATACTTCAATTCTTATGAATTCGAGCCACCACCAGCTAGAAGGGGAGATCGAAAGATAACATCCCAGAGGGCCCATACGAGGCCCAAGAACTGATGAACACGATGGGGCAATAACTTGCTGAATGCCATGAATATCATCCTGCAATGACACGGAATTGAGGTCGGGGGTTGTAGAGACCTTAAGGGAGTTCTTCGATAATGGTCAAGGGTTGTTGCTGCGCCGCTGTTGGGGATGCAAATAACGCCGTATTCTTATGGGGCTGTTATTGAAAGTTGGGATGCTTTGTGTCGACAGTTGATTTTAACAGTGGTCAGGCTGAACGTTCATCCCGTCCGTTATTGTATTCGGTTACTGGTATCTGATTGTCCGATCTACATTCTTGCAAGATAAAATCCATTTTATGAATATTTAGGGAAGAGGGAAATTCTCAAAACGGGAAGGGACGGGGGTTTTCCGAATATTCGTTATTTCGTCTTATAAGCTCCAGAATATCTCTGGACGCACTTTTCAAAATTTTTCCTGTATTGTGTGAAATGTCTTTTTACTTATTTTATATGCAGGGTCGTTCAGTAGGACCAATCAGTGAAACCGACGATGAAGAGCAATGGTTTGTCACTCGGTTTTGAATAACAATAAAAGTGATAGTAATAATATTTATTGATCCTTTCAGAAATGGCAATGCATGTATAGGACAAGTCCGAAAAAATTATAGACAAATTCAGACATTTTCAAAATTTACAAAAAAGTACTCATAAACACAAACATAGAGTTTTAATAACTTTCTTAAACCTGAAGATATCAAGGGATTTTATATTCTCACGGAGATGATTAAAAATTTGTACACACTGATACCTAGGTGACATTTCAAACTTGAAAGTTTTATGCTTAGGATTAGCCAAAATTCCTTTATTTCATGGGAATGAAGGCTTGACAGTTTTACCATACAACTCTCATCCCCCTTTACATAAACCAGGCATCTGAAGATTTAAATGGAAGCTAGTATAAGCATGCTGTTTTTCGGGAATATAGTTCTACAAGAGGTTCGTGACGTTACATTGAACATCAATCGCAGAATTCCCTTCTGATTAATATATATATATATATATATATATATATATATATATACATATATATATATTCTTATGAAAAAGAGAGCTAACATAATACAATAAATGTTGAAACAAAAAAGTACCTAAGCTGAGGTAAAAAAAGAACGGGGTAACGGGGTATCATAACATTCTTCTTATGATACTATAGAATCATACGATACTATCAACACTAGTATCATACGAAACTACACAGCCAGGGGAAAAACCTCAGCCGAAAAAAACCTGCCTCTCCGTAAACAAAATAACATAAAATATCAAATATCAGGAAAATTTTGAAAGACATCAGTGTGATCATCTTCATGTTATCGGTCGATGGTCTCGGATACACAGATTCTTCCCAAAACGACTCGTAATTCTTAATCTGAAATGAAAAAAGACAAAAGCAGAAAAAAAACCGATTATTCAGAATAAATCGAATGCATTTTGGAAATGCATTTTCTACTTTAAAAAACATCAACATTAAGATTTCTTGGCCAAATAATGTTCGGAGGTTTACAAACATTTATGACAGAAATGTCACAAAATTTGAAAGAAATGAAAAAAAACTCCATCAATTTCCTCCTTCCAAATCTGTTGAAAGTTACGAAACCGATAATTTTTCAACATAACAAGCTAAACTTGAAAAAAATCAATTAATACATAACTTTCAACTGTCCTCTTTCACAATGATTTTTTTCTGTTGCCGTTTGCGTTTCTTGCAGAACAATCTCTTTGATACCTTGTTCATCAGCTAATTTGGAGACGTAATCACACTTGCCCTTCGAAATTCCTTCGATATTCAAATTCAAAATCCACAATTTCTCGCTCTCTGGTCGTGAGGGTTTTTCAAACCGGATGCGACCTTAAAGTTGATGATTTTTCGGCACTTCAGATGTTTGAAGACCGCTACGGGACCCCAATGAAAGGCAATCATCTCCCATAGATAAACCAAACATGTTATAACACAAGAAAACAGAATATTTTTCAGCACCAAAAACTAAGACATATTACGAGAATTGTCATTCTGATTAATGAATACTCTACAAGCATCAGAGGAATTTCCTCAGCGCAAGATGTATGAAGTATGACTGTATACTATAGTGTATTGCACATTTTTATAAGGAAACTCAGAGGAAGCAACTTTTTGACTCGACTGGGTGCATAATAAGAACTGTATAGTTTTTTACATAGCGTCGAAGTGTATGTCCAACCTTAAATACCTATCAATGTGAATACCTAGGAATATCGTTGTTCCTTCGATGTGATTACAGTATCGAAATGACGAGTTGTGAGTTCATGACATCATTAGATAATGAGAAGTTAACACACTTGGTTTTGCTCAGATTGATCATAATTGAATTCAGATTGCACCATCCAATAAGACAATGAAACAAAAGATTTTCAATTCGTCCATGAAATCCGCTTTCACGACCAAAGAGAAATCATCAGCGAATAAGATAAATCTCATTATTTCATTATTTTGGGTGACGTCTTTACGGTACTTAGATATACCTACTCATAAACAACTTCCTCCAATTTTCCGGAAGATTGTTGATAAATAATAAAAATAAGAGTGGTCCCAAGACAGAGCCCTGAGGCACACCTAAACTCAAATTATGCTCACTAGAAAAACAACTTTAACAGACGCAACTCGGCCTTAAGATTACTAAGAATCCAATTGTAGAATAAACCTCTAAATCCTTGTACCTTTTGTCTAATATGAACTGAAACGACAGGCCGTCAAATGCCTGAGACAAGGTTAGGTTTTAAAAGATATTGACATAAAAGTATTAACTATCGAATGGTTACTCAATTCAAGTTTCAAGAACATCCCCAATTTTTTTGGTTTGTGAATGTATCAGATCATTTTTATCAATCTTCAACTTCGCGAATTATTTAGGTTCATTCAGAATTTACCCTATCAAGAGTGTCAACAGATACTTACAAAGATCTTCTTCTTTGGATTAACTTAGTCTCTGCGACAATAACTTCCACATCAACAAACACTAGTGGATAATCTGAATGCTTCTTGAGACCAAAATCATATAATATAAATATGCTCACTTCATGAGCCAGATGGGGTGTTGAAATTTTATACATTGGCTAATATCAAAATAGGCAACGAATCGTTCGATAGCACTTTTTTCATCTCAAACATATGCATTTCATTTTTCTACCTTTCACAAGTTTCACATCAAATTAAAAAAAAAAATTTATGGTTTTCAATGAAAAACGGTTCTCTTTTCGATAAGACCGAGTTACGTCGGTTCTGAGGAAAATCCATTGGAAATTTTTCCTTGGTTCAGTACTCAAGGTTCGCTATGTAGAAAATTAAAATGTGTAACATGTATAAAAATTCCTTTTACTTTATACTTGATTTCAAGAATTTTCCCAAAGCTCCGTCTCATTAAATATTTTTTTCTATTTCAGTATCGTAATCAATTCATAACAGCCACTTATATTTTTCATTCTCTGGTTGTTAGTATACTGACCTCCAAAACTTTTAATTTTGGAATCAAATCCACTCAAATCCCGTAATCTGTTAAGATATAATACAAAAGTCACCTACCTGAAATTTTATTCGAATTTCGAGAATATTTCATAAAAGTTTCATAGATAAATTATAGTCTAATAGTCGTTGCAGAATGCAATTCCAATACTCATGCTTTCGAAAAGTCGCTCCTTCAACGCTCGTTTTCGAATTTAGCAATCGTATTGGAATAGGAGCTCATTCGCTCTCTTGTTCCAGAATATACAATCATTAATTAATTTATCAACTCGTCTCTAAAGGACTCAAGCATCTGAACAAAGCATATCGTCATTATATCAAAGAACATCGACTAGAAGTTTTTTGGTTTCATTATGTACAACATTATCAGTATTCATAACAGCTTCGAATTTTGTATTGATATTACGAGCTCCGGAATGAGTCCTACGACTATTTCACTTTTTCGAACGAGTTCTTAACAAGAAGCGGAAATATACACTACGTAACTTTTCGCCTTCATCGGAATTGAAGTCGTATATAACCGAATACAGAATAAATGACGAAAATGCATGCATTTCATGCATTTTTTCCAGTTGTTCAAAACTTTTTTTAAGAATAAATGACAATCGCAGGAGTAAATTAAAACAATTATTACTTCCGATTGAAATCTCCGGGAAATATATAATGTCAAATACATTTAACTTGAATGCCAATTCAGATGAGACATAGCGTTAAAGAAAGCAACTTCACGCGAACATCCAATTGTTGTAAGATACGTAAGTAACGATAGACTGGAGACTTCATGTTCTAGTGCACATTTTCAAACAACTGCTGAACTTCATGAATAATGCTCCCCGTCTGGATTCTAGGAAAACCTAATTATATTTCCTTGAAATTTACGTACAATGTTTATGCTATGTTATATTCGCGATTTCATTTGTCAAGCAGTACGAAGAATTGGGAGCTGAAGAATATTCAGAAATATTCTTTCATCCTAGACTAACCTTCAATCGAAATTATTTTTATGCGGAAATTCATGAAAGCAAAAAATTGGAAAATGGTAGATATTATATTACTCTCGAGGAAGAGAAGAGGAAAGAATGTGCTAATATTCTTTGATGCTACATATATTATGCTTTCAAGAAATATTTAATTTTTCCCGAGAATAATTAAAGTTACACGAAGTAGAAAATTCAAATGCCTAAAAAGGAAATAGCATCAATTTCATATTTTATTTTGAAACCAATTAAACTTGGAATGGAGATGAGGATAAATGGGTTCCGGTGAGATCTACAGAGAATCTTGCGAATTTGGAAACTTGCTTATCGAACTTTTCTGGTACATTTGTGGATGAGGAGGAAAATTCATTTAGAGTGAACTTTTTTGTTGAGACATTTTTTCATATTGAATTAAGAGCTCGATTAGAAGTTTTCTAGGATACAGTATACAGTGTGATTTTCAAAAGTGTTTCGTCAGAAATTTCTGAGGAAGAAATTGTAATACTAATTCAACATTTCGTATATTCGTTTGAGAGTACATGAAAATATTTTCTAGCAGAATCTACTTTTACAGAGAAAGAATGTAAACTTCGTTATTTTAAATGTTTCACCCTGTATATTTGAACATATCCATTCAATTTGACAATTTCATGTATGATATGCGCAACCACTTCAAGCGATTGTTCAGTTATAGCCTAATTGTCAAATTATTTTTCGAAGAGATTGTCACAAATTAGTGTTTATCTACAATCTTCAAAATCCCTCAGTGTAAAATGTTTTTCTTGCAACAGTGGAATAAAATCAGGAACAATGATATTGCTTCTGGTATAAGTTATGAGGAAATTTCATACAAAGTGGCTGAAATAGGGCTTGAAATTCAGTCTTAGTTAATAAAATTATAGAATCTCTTTTTTTTCAAGTGGTACCTACCTAACCATAAAATTTTGTTATTTCGAGAGACTGCTCGTCAAAAACTAATTGAAGTGTGCCGAACTTTTCTTAACAGTGAAATCAATAGTTCTGCTGTTATTGAATAAAATGATGATCACATCAAAACAGTTATTCAATAATAACTATTCCAATAAATTCTCGCCCCCTTTCTCTATACATTTATTGTTTCTTCCACGAAATTCATCTGTTCAGAAGATAATTACTGCACCCTATCTTCGAAGTCTTTCCTTGAATGAATGCTATTTTTGTAAACCTCCCATTTTTGTACTCCTTAGATGAAAATCAAGGAGTGTTAGGCCTGGAGAATGAGTGGGCTACTTTAAAAGACCACTCAATCTGATGATGTGTTAATTTCACTATAAATGAAGAACATATTTGATATATCACTGTTAATTTCATTCCGGTTTTGCATAGTGTTCGATTAATCACACAGCAAGTTAGAATGATGAATCATGAATTATTTAACTTATTTACTTTTGACGAAGCCTTTATACCTGAATCTCGATTTTATCACAATAACGGCAAAATATTTGGCTCACTCCTACTACTTTTTGAAGAGCAATCGATAGGAATTGAGAAATAGAATGAAAAATGATATTTCATAGTTATGAATAAATAGTTGTCAATTTCTCCCTTTTTTTTCTGAATTCGATGCCTTCAATATTTTGCGGACAGGCCATGTCGATGGCCATGTACACTTTATATTTCAAATATTCCTATGAAAAAGTGTCCATTGATGTTAAGTAGGGACTATCAGGTGGTCAGAAAATGGAACTTCGATATGAAGAGATGGCAGCAATCTCGAGTGGCGTTTTACACCTGCCTCAGGTTTAGACAAGAGAATAAATAATATTCAGAAACCGCCGGAGAAACCTCAATATAGTGTATATATTTGAAATAAGAGGAAAAAGCTCTACCATTCAGGAAGGTAATATACAGAGTGTGCCATAAGGAAACAGTTCATATAGAATTTTTAGGTTAACGATACCTTCTTCCATTCCTGAATAAAAAAAAAATACTAAAAATGTGCCCATTTAAATGTTTCCGTATGATCAATAATTACTGAGATGGCTATTGAGTAAAACATAAACAATCACCCTGTACAGGGTGGGCATATTTCGATGTTTTAGCACTACAACTTTTGAACTAGACGAGATAGACAAAATCCGATACCCCATTCTCGATCTCTTCTTCGGAAAAACTAATAAGAGTTGTATTCATTTTTGGCTACCTTCTTTTGTTTTCGAGTTATAAGCAAAAATTGGAAAAATGGTGATTTCGAAAAAAATTTATATCTCCGTTAATACTGATGATAGAGCCCTGAAATCAAAACATTCTACAGGCACTTTTGCAAGTAGAATCCTGTGGCATGCTCGTCTTTTTTGCACCATTTTTAATCACGAAGCTATGACCCAAAGTTATGATTTTCTGAATAGAAACACTATATTTCTGTGCCATTTTGTGAAAGCTTAATTTTTTCTTATTTCAAAAATATATAACATCGTAAGGTTTGCATCAATATGAGTATAGACATTGGTCAAAAACCTATTTCCATGTGATTCTCAATACTTTCTATGATTTCGACTGTTGATGAGCACAGAAAAATGTAGCTTCCTATAACAAGAACATAAAAATTAACAGACTACTAGAAAGAAATTGTATTAATCATACGATACTAAATTTTTCTATGCTTATCGACAATTGAAACCATAGAAAGTATTGAGACTCATTAAATATAGGTTCTTGACCAATTTCTATACTCATATTGATTTATTGATAAGAACCATACGATGTTATATATTTTAGAAAACAGAAAAAATGAAGGTTTCAGAAAATGGCACAGAATTCTAGTGTTCCTATTCAAAAAAACATAACTTTGGGTCATAGCTTCGTAATTAAAAATGCTGCAGAAAAGGTGAGCATGCCACTAGATTCTATGTAAGAATGTGCCTGCATAATGTTTTAATTTCAGAGCTCTATCATCAGTATTGGCGGAGATATAAATTTTTTCCGACATCACTATTTTTCCAATTTTCGCTTATAACTCGAAAACAAAAGAAGGTAGCCAAAAATGAATACTACTCTTATTAGTTTCTCCGAAAAAGAGATCGAGAATGGGGTATCAGATTTTGTCCATCTCCTCTGGTTCAAAAGTTGTAGTACTAAAACATCGAAATATGCCCACCCTGTACATTGCAGGAGAATTCTGGCTAGCGGAATATGCAAAAAATCTCGGCGATTCACGCAATTCTTTCCTGTTACATCTCGCAAAGGTGCAAGACGAGTTTCAGGCGAAAAAACCTTGTAAACGTCGTTATTTTTAATTATCCCGTTTGCGCGCACTCCTAACAATTTTTAATAAGCCTGATGGACGGCACTAGGCGCTGCACGGATAATTCGCACCTGTGCAACCTCCGCTAATAAAATTCACTTAGAGAAAACGTAGGGGGGCCTTGTTTCCTGCAGTTCTCCACGCCGTTTTTGCACCTTAATAAACACACACACCAACGTCGAATAAATGTGGTAATATACGAGGTCCCCGTTGTCTTATTTGTATTAAACAATGGGGGGTAGGCTATCTGAGACTTTCACCCCTTGCGGCAATGGAATACCGGCAATATATAACAATTTATAGCAACGCAACAAATACGGGGGATGTTTTCTTCTTAACGTAGGAGCCTGTGATGATATCCGGAAATCAGGGATCAGAGTGACAGGTTTTTTCCTTATGAACGTGGGTTGTTCAGCAGCGAAATTGTGAAAAATGAGTTGCTTTATCTGCTAAATGATTTATTTCGTTCCTATTCATTTCTTCCCGTATATTCAAGTTAAAAAATGTTCATCATTGGTTCGTTTCTACCTACAAAGTAATAAACGTTATTTGACCGCGGATTGAATTTCAATCTCATTTCCAGATTCAAAATTAGAAAGTGTTTTTCAAGACAGGATAAAAATTAATATATTCTGTTATTCCACCGGAAACGGTGGAAAAGCGCATCTAGTAAATTCAAATCGTTTTCAGAAATTTTCGTAAATATTTCACCAATGGTGTTTTCACGAAAATTGAGCCCAGGATACCTCTCGAAGGGTCCAGAAGTACCTGAAACAGTCAAAATCCTATTTTGATTGAGACTGAACTTGAAGATAAAGACATATATATGGTTCTCGCGACCCTCTATAACTTTTTTGCAAAACTGATAAATCCACAAACGGCAATGGTTACTTTTGAAGATATTATTATTTCTCAGGTCTGGTATGAATAAAAAAAGTGTAATTACTTATAATACATATTTTCGAACAGAAATCAGTGGCATATTGAAACAAAATTTCCGAACACTAGTTTTAAAATACGCCACAACTTTCTTTGATTTCCAAATGAAACATACTGTCTATTTCAAATTCGAACAATTTTTTCCGGAATACATTGATGGATCACAATTCAATCATTAATTAAATTTTGTTAAGAAAATCATAAAAAAACAACATTTTCATTTTGATGGAAATCCATGATGTTTTTCGTGCATAAACGTTGAACAAGCATGAAAAATTTGAAGTAAATATTGATACTTCATTCGATTTCAACATTTCTAAATTCATGCTGAAAAGCAGTGGTAACTAAAGAATAGGTTCGGATCACTTATGACAACAATAATTAAACTACGGAAATTGGAATATTTTTGACACATTCTCAGAAATGATGAATACAGACTCCTCAAATTGATAATAAAAGGTATGATCAAGGCAAGAAGAACTAACAACAATGGTATGGTGAGACCACGGTTAGCCTCTTCAGAAGAGCTGTTGATAGGGATTGCCAAGGTTCGAAGAGGACAAGGCACTTGAAGCAGAAGAATGATTAGATGAATGTGAAAGAAATCATGGCCGACTATTGAATAAACGAACATGAAAATGAGTTTTTCTCATTTTCGCTTCATTATTGAAGATTAGGTTGTAAAACCTAGTTATATTAGGAAGAAAAATTGCGGAAATAGGACGTTAAAATACACTCCCCGTCAATAAATGACGGACAGGCAAAATTTTTGTCAAATTCAACACCCTGTATCTTTTTTCATGGTTCCCCGATTTTTTTAAAATTTTCAACAGGTGAAGTATTGGGGGCAAGGGCGTAGCTAGAAATTTTTTCTGGGGGGGTAAAAAAAATTTAGGATATAGTATTTTGTCACGATATGTTCCTATGTAATGATTGTATGACTTATTTTCCAAACGAAATATTTTCCTGGGGGGCGGGGTTAATTACCCCCATTTACCCCCCCCCCGTAGCGACGCCAGTGATTGGGGGGTAATATGAACCTGGAATTAACTTTGCAAAGTTCACCACAGGGTGTTTAGAATTGGCGGTATAAAACAAAGTTTTGTTTGTCTATATATAAGGTATAAACTACAGATAGTTTTGCAAAGTAAAATTCAGGTTAATATAACAAGACCCAATACAATTTCAAAAAAATTGCAGCACCACAAAAAAGATACAGGGTGTTGAATTTGACAAAAACTTGTGTTTCATTCAAAAATTAACCAAGTGAGTGCCCGATTTCATAAACAGTGCTATGAACAATTTCCTTTATAAACCATTTACTTTAATGTAAAAACTTCTCTCATAAACAGTTTTAATTTTTCAAGGGCTGAGAAATAAAAACATCTCCAAAAGGGAACATTCTCGTTTTCGACTTGTATGCGATACTACCAGTGTATTGCAGAAGGTACATAATCCTTTGATAATAATGATGATAATTTTTTCTTATTTTCAACAGGTACATACCCAGTTACAAAAAAAAATTCAACACTGCAAAACAATATAAAATAAAGTAAAAACAAAAAAAAATTGACATAGTTGAGACCCAAATATCCGATTTATCATCACTACGATTCATTCATTAATTAATGTTACAAATTGACACCACTTGAGAAAACAGTATAAACCGGGCAACATACACCGAGATCGTATATGTCAAAACTCTCAGAGCTGAAGGAGAAGTATTTTCCCTTGGGTAGAATAAAAATTCGAAAGGTAACTCACCATTCTCCAAAGATTCAGGCTCAGGTTAAGAGATTATATATTTTTCATTTCTCCCATCATTATCGCTCTCTTACCTGAAAAAAGAAATAATGAACTACAATCACCATAATGCGATTTCCAGACCACTCCAACCCACTACTCAACCAGCCTTCGAGCTCAATCAATTTTTAAAAACTCGGCACAATCAGAATGCAAAACACGGATGGGATACAATGAATCGCGCTCTCCAAGTAAGAAATCTCATTATTAACCTCCCATCCTCCCACACTTTTAATTAAGCCTGCATCCGAGCCCCCCATAGCCCCCATTTTAATTAAAAATCATAATCGTCGTTCGCAGACGAAGGAGCTTCTGGAGTACATCTCGAGCTGCATAGTGAAACAAGGAATCTGTGTACAGACCCGAATATCCGCCTCAATAATTTGTGATAAATTCCGATGTGCATAAATTGTTGTGTGCAATGGACCGTAATTATTCGGTCGGGAGCATGTTGGGATAACGGGGAGTAGGTCACCGAGATGGCTCCTGTTCTATGATATAAGTACTCATATTATGTGCCACGAATTTTAGGTTGTGAGGCTGAATGTTATACAGGGTGGCCGGACGATTGACGTAAAAAAAAAAAACAGGTTCCTCATGTCATGAGGTATTCGAATCACCCCCATGTATGTTATCCGATTCTTCACGGTTTCCGAGTTATGAATTTTTTCATGAAATTTGAGAATTTTCAACTTGAACATCTTAAATTTTTTTTTTCTAAAAGTACAAGACTTTTCTGATATTTTTTGTTTTAGATAGATCGCCAGGAATTGTACTTTTATACATAAAATAACCAGCATCGTAACTCTGATGAAAATTTTGAAAATGTTGGTCTCAAGTGAGAAAGTTACGTATTTTGGATGATGATCTAAATTTTCAAATTTAAATTAAAAATGTAAACAGGTTACTTCATGGTTTCTTAGTAGGCTTAAAAACTGCGCTCAACACTCAGCTTTCAGAATCTTTAATAAAAAGTGGTACTTAACGGTCTACTTTTGCTAGAATTAGCCTTCAAAGTCAACGAGGTGGAAACAATCAAAGACTAGACGTTTACTCAAAAATTATTTTTTGCCATTTTAAGAATTTTCTGATCAAGCTATGATAGAAAATCAATGAAAATTAGCTTTATAAGAAAAGTTTTAGATAAGAAAAAGAAAAAGGTATGGCAATAAATCACACATCATGTAGATAAAAAAAAATTTATTTATAAAATATTCAATAGGTTTTATGCGACTGAAAGAAAATTTTTTGCGAAGGTGTAGAATGTGTATTGAGGCTCGAAGTGGCCACTTTGAAAACCTATTGTAAATTTCATAAATAAATTTCTTTTTATCTACATGATGTGTGATTTATTGCCATACCTTTTTCTTTTCCTTATCTAAAACTTTCCTCATAAAGCTAATTTTCATTGATTTTCAGCATTTTCTATCATAGCTTGATCAGAAAAATCTTAAAACGGCAAAAAATAATTTTTGAGTAAACGTCTAGTTCTTTGATTTTTTTCACCTCGTTGACTTTGAAGGCTAATTCTAGCAAAAGTAGACCATTGAGTACCATTTTTTATTAAAGATTCTGAAAGCTGAGTGTTGAGCGCAGTTTTTAAGCCTACTAAGAAACCATGAAGTAACCTTTTTACATTTTTAATTTAAATTTGAAAATTTAGATCATCATCCAAAATACGTAACTTTCTCACTTGAGACCAACATTTTCATAATTTTTGTCAGAGTTACAATGCTGGTTATTTTATGTATAAAAGTACAATTCCTGGCGATCTATATACAACAAAAAAATATCAGAAAAGTCTTGTACTTTTAGAAAAAAAAAATTTTAAGATGTTCAACTTGAAAATTCTCAAATTTCATAAAAAAATTCATAACTCGGAAACCGTAAAAAATCGGATAACATACACGGGGGTGATTCGAATACCCCATGACATGAGGGACCTGTTTTTTTTTTACGTCAATCGTCCGGCCACACTGTATATGCACCATTATTGTTGTTGCTATATCCCACTGAGTTATGACATTTTTGAAATTCAGTTCAGTAAATATAAATTGTTTTAATATGGCTATTTATTCCTGTTGGTAGGTATATTATATTCTTGGATAAATAATCTGCATAAAAACGTTTCTGGTTGGATTTCAATTCTTTTTATACGTTGCTCATGACAAAATCCTTACATTTCGTTCATTTCTCCCCAATAATGATTGAATAAAATATAATTATCGCGAAATCTATTTCAAGTGAAACTAATTCACAATTCATGTTCAGAATCAACAAGTACGAAGAAGAGAAATATACCTTAACCTACCTTGGTTCAAGCTGCGATGTATTTGGGAGCTGCCATCGCAACTATCGTATAAAGCAGGGATGGGCAACTTTTTTCCGCAGAGGGCCAAAAAAAAAATTCCCAACATAAAAAAATTAAATTCATTCAACAAAAACGGAATAAACTTAACGTTCTTTACAAAAGGATAATTAAGAAAACTTGAACTCCATCACTCTTCAGTCACTAGTTTTTAACTAATGAAATACCTGAGGTTGCGTTTTCCCCACAAGAGCATCATTATTTGGTGGGACTTCTGTTGTTGCTCATGTAGGTAACCATATTTTCCAAATTTTAATCGATGATTCTTGATCAGTGATTAATTATTGAAATTTGTTTTGCAAAGGTAACTCACGACACAGATATTTCGGAACACTGTGAGCTGAAAATAGATGCATAGAAAAATCGATATTTTCGATCAAATTTTTTCGGCAAAATGTCTTTCTTATCCACACTATTGAAAAATTATCGAGTTAATGAATAATAAATTCATATTTGATTAATTCTCAATTTCACCTGGATTATATTTGGAAAATTAGAAATCCCTATCTTATCTGAGTCCTATTGCTGATTGCACAAAACGACGCACCAAACTACTTTGCCAATTTTCAGTTTGAACTCTTCAATTCTGAATGAGTTTTGTGCAGCGTAATTAGTTCGAAAAGTGAATAGTGTGAAGTGAAAATTTGCAAAAGTAACTTACAACTTTTCACTTTCAAAATGTAAATTCTGAGTGCTTTTCGTACAATGTAAATTATTCGGAAAATGAAAAATTGCGAAGTAGTTTAGTGCAATAGGCCCTTGGATGAAAAAAGGTGAAATGGAGCTTGAAGCAAGATCAATTCGAACTGAAGTGACGTTTCCACTTCCACTTGGAAAGGGACATGAATATTTATAATGGAAATTTATTCGACAATCTGTCATTCGAATCCACCTTATCAAAAAGTATTGACTAAGATCCGTTTGCACTATCGTTCCTCAAATATTCACGTAACGTTCCGATCCTTGAACCTAACCTCAAATTTAAGGATGGGATTATAACCTAAAATAATTTGTCAAACTGACTGAACATTTCTTATATTCTATGAAATTATAGCAGAAAATTTTAAACTAGTATGAAATCGTCAAAATGATAGTAAAACTAGATTAAGGAAATGACAACTATCATCTGTATCTGGCCAGCTAATGAAAAGGCTTTATTGAACTAGGGTGAAGTTGACCAACATGAAAAACTAAAATATCGCTAGATGAAACTATTCAAAGGTCACTAAATAGATAACAAAATATTGTTCTATATTCTAAGGTCCCTTACGTAAGAATTCCATTTGAGTGACAGTCGTGCAAATTTAAGAGATCCTCAACTTTAAGGAACGATGGTGCAAACAGATCTTAACGAATGATGAATCCAAAAATTTCAATTTTACTTAGGTTATATTTGAAAAATAAGAATTAATATTTGTAATTGGAAGCGCAAAAAACTAATGACTTCTTCAAAATATTTTCGCTTCTCGTATAGTGTCTTTCATTGGCCTTAGCGCAAGCAAATCTTCTATTAGTTTGAAATTTTGATCGACTGCTCCAATACAGATTGCTAACTGATATCAATATCAATGCTTTCATTCAATGCTATGAAAAAAGCAACAGATGTTTCCATCGCATTTTCAAGAGCAACTTTTGAATTTTCAGCCAATGCGCATGCAGCGAATTAAAACTCGCAGACCTAACATTCCTTGTTTTTTGAGGTTGTTAGCTCTTGTACAGGGTGATTCATTTATCTTGGTAACCCCGATTTTCTCGAAAACGCCCGAATATTTTTTCATTCTGTGAACGGCATTTTGAACAAGTCAATCGAAAGATAATTTCATTTTGAACTTTTTTTTTCTTTTTTTTTTTTACCGTTAGCGATCTGCAGCGTGTTTTATGTTGATTCTATTGCATTTATTTTTTTCTGTATTGTGGTAGTATGCCTTGATTTGAAGACATAGATATGATTTTGTGCCTTGAATTCAATGGCAGCGTTGTGACATGGAGCCTTCTTGAATTCGAATCACAAAATCACATCTATGTCTCTTAATAAAGGCGTACTACCACAACACAGAAAAAAAAAATGGAATAAAATCAACATAAAACAGACTGCAGATCGCTAACGGTTGGAAATGGATAAAAATTGAATTCGAAAAAAAATTCAGAATGAAATTATCTTTCGAATGACATAATAAAAAAGGTATGTCGCTAGAGAAAAAATTTTTGATAGCGCCGTGACGCCTGGTGTTTTTATTTATTCCGCAGATTTTTATGCGCATTTCAAGTCGACATTAACTTGTTCAAAACGCCATTCACAGAATGAAAAAATATTCGGACGTTTTCGAGAAAATTGGGGTTACCAAGATAAGTGAATCACCCTGTACTATATCCAAGACCAATGATTTGCGAGTAATAAGCAAATGTTCTACTAGAAGAAGTAAACAAATTGATAGCAATCGATCAATAAAATGATCTGAACGAGATGATTTCGTGGTAAACTGTATTTTTCGGAAAAATAATTGTTATGAAAACCTAAACTTGGTTGGAACAACAGAGCTTCACTCCTTTGGATGTGTTCACATCTTTTTGTCCGCAACGAGAATGAAAACCGAGAAGAGTAGAAAGAAAATGCCCTTGGTGCCTTTTGAAAGTCGATGTGATCCAGATGAATACGACACTGAGTAAGACTATCCCCAGAAAGGCGGAAGCCCCTAAAAAGCGGAACTCGCTAGAAATGCCGGTATTTATCAGCGAGAACATCTTGGCTCTTGAGGCGCATTTCCCGCTAAGTCTCCCGTTCGTCACAACGGAGATATTCAGGCCCTTGAATGCATAATTTCATCCGATGAATAACGCGCGTTACGTTCGTTAATTTCCATCGGGGAGACACGATCCTGAAGTATCCGGAATTCATTACGAAAGTTGTCCTCCGGGACTACTTACGATAATGCCGGAATAATTGGATCGCGGAGGTGGTCCTCCAGATATTTGCGTACAAGAAGGGACGATTTTGAACGGCGGAAACTAAGGAGCACACACTGAGTGGAACACCCCAAAGTTTCACCGGCAAGTTCCTCAACAACCCCCGATGTCAGAAACAGAAGATCGAAAACATTGTTCTGGCCCGGAAAAAAATTCCAAGAGTGCTGTTCATCGACCCAGAAGTGCAGAGAGAACGGAACTTGTTTGCGAACAAGAATTCGCGAATTTTCTTGGATGCGGTGCCAGTTTCATACTATGTTTGTTCCTGCGGAAATGTCATTTTGGCGACGTCCTGAAACTTTTCTCGAGACGACTATTGCTTGTTCAATAATATCTCTATGGTTGTCATGGGCTGATGCAGCCAGGGTCCGTATTCTCGACAAGTGAACTTTCTATGCGTATGCGAACTTTCAGAATATCACACGCATTGGTATTCTTGACTCGTGACTATGAGGTCGCATACGTTCTCAAAGCGAGTGTTCAGAGCGAGCGCTATGTGTCATTCGTTTTCGTGATATAGTTTGATTTTTCTGTGTTTGTGTAGACGTTTGACAAGAAGGTACTTCAGAATATTTGTACAATAAATATCGCAAAACAATCAGAACTTTTATTAGGATATACAATGGTGTCCTCAAGATGCGTTGCCTGCTTGCACACAGAGTTCTTCACTATGCTCAAGAGACGGCAAGTAGAAGGCAACAGAAGAGGCTCGAAAAAGCTGGAGGGAGGAGATAGAAAAAGAAATGAGAGAACTTTTATTGAGGGGGAATCTCTAGAAAGATAGAGATCAATAGAGACTGGGTATCAATGAGGTCGGAGAACGTATTAAAACCGATTATATTGCGTATAGAAAATTACAAGAAACCATTATTATAACCAATCTCCAAGATACCAAAGTGATAAGTCCGCTCACCTATGTAAAACACTTCATGAATATATGATTCATAAATTTATTGATATTTCATTTATACACACTCTCATTATGTATTCATTCCAAAAAATATTATCTTTTCCAACAAACAATAAGTACATCCCACAATTACAGTAAACAAAACAAAACCCCATCGCCTGTTCCTCTGGCAGGCCTTTTCGCATTGCTAACTTTTGTTTTCGTTCTTGACTTAAGGTCTTGCAAAGGCTACAATAGTATATTCTAAAACAAGTTGCAGAATGAGCTCCTATTCCAACACGAATGCGAAGTTCGAAAACGAGCGACGAAGGAGCGAGTTTTCGATAGCATGAGTGTTGGAATTGCCTTCTGCAATGAGTATTAGACGATATTTTCTCTATTTCAGTCAAGTTTTGTGAAATACTATCGAAATTCAAATATAAATTCAGGTAAGTGACTTTTATATTTCATCTTGGCAGTTGGTGTGACGTACGAAATTTGACAGATTACGGAATTTGAATTGATTTGATTCGAAACTTGATTCGATCGGGGGTCAGTACTGACTACTACGAAACTACGAAAAATATAACTGAAAACAATGCTGTAATGAGTTTCATTACAGCACTACTTTTAGTACTGTAATGAACTCATTACGATACTGAAATAGAGAAATATATATTATGATTAAACAAAATGGGTTTGTGAATCATAATCTTACCTTTCTCAAATTCTTTCAATCTCTGATTGCACCTAGCATGCTAGTAGGTATTTTACCTATTCTTGGCCATTTCTATTGGGCATCTTTTTTTGTGAATTGGTTGGAAACTTTACCAAATTGAAGATCCGTGGTAGTTTTTCAATTAGAATTCATAATCCTCAACGAACAATTTATGTCATTTGTGAAATGTGTCGGTGTTGCCGGCTGTTTCGATCACACGTTTTCAAGTATACCTTTCATGGAACGAGTGGTCGTCAAAAATACCGATCCTCGCACTTGAACCGTTCGTTTTGAGACGTATACGTTTAAAAGCTCACTTGTGGAGAATACGGGCCCAGGGTATTTGAAAAAAAGATGATTCCGTTAGTAGGATTGATGGAAAACTGAAAAATAATTGGGGTTCGCTCAGTATTGAAATTTTATACAATTCTGCCTTAACTACTGGCAAACCGAATATTATAGATTATAGAGTATGAAGATGGGAACCGAAGCGACTACGGTGATGTGAGTGACATCTGTAGTTTCAGAAGTAAACAGGTTATGGTTGAAATAGTTAATAAGGGGCCATTTGGCAAGATTCTATAGAGATTATTAGTAGAGATTATTTCGAAAGAAATACTTGAATAAATATTTTCTCGTATACGCGTATTTTCCACTGAAATAACTCGAAATCTACAAGAGTAGCACTTAGCTCACTCTATAATTGACTAATTGCAGAAATAATAGAAAGAAAAATCCTGAATGTGCATTCTTTTCATTACCGAATAGAATGAAAATGTAAGTTTTGAAACTCGTATCATGTAACTGCCTTGTTCATTGCTTTATATTTTCAGTACTGTCAAATGGATACATTTTTGGGGGCAAAAATATATTGTTCTGAATAACACATAAAGAACTCTTGCTGGGCTGACCTAGACGTTATGTTGTACACCTCTGATATTTTTCTTTTATTGTTGTTCAAAATTCTGTAATTAATATACAGTGGACTCTGGTTAAGTCGAACTCCTAGCGACCAAAAAATTGTTCAACTCATCTATAGTTCGGCTCACTAAACATTCGAGTTATCGAAGTAAGACTTCACTTCATTGAGAGAAAAACTCAGGTAAACACGTGATCATCATCAATGAGAAACGAGCGTCTGAGCACTGGAAACATGTCCTTAGAGGTCGAAAAATCGCATGTTTGCTAACCGAATCTTCTTCGGTCCCATTCATCACATCAAGAAGTTCCACTAATAGAGGCAATGGTGGTTAGAAGAAGGACTTATAGAGGTGGAGGTTATCTTGACGACCCTTCCAGCATTTCGACTCATCTTCTAGACCCTCTAGACTCGCTGAGGTGAAAATACACTGGATAGGTAAGATATGTATAAATCGGGTCCAGAACAACTGTTCGACTTATCGATGTTCCATTTATCGAGAGTTCACTGTATGAATAGGTTCTTGAAATTGTTATAATAATTTTCTAATATGTGAACAAAATTTCGGAATGTTCTAGATTTCATTTATTGTATTGAAGTTGATTTTACACAATCATTTCAAATAAAAATATTAAGAATCCAGAAGCGTAATTCATTCGATTCAAAACAATGTGTAGATGAAAAATATCATCCTGATCAAAAAGCGGAGCCCTGCTTTTGTTTTTTCGATCAGGGTGTTTGTTCAAAAGCTCGACAAAGAATACTCAATTTAATGGAAATTCATAATAATTCGAATGAATTTGTTTTTATGACTGAATCTCATAGAGGGCGCTGTTAAAGCAATAACTTAATACATATAAGATTTATCAAGCAAAATTTGAAGTGCACTCGAACACCATTTGATTTTTTATCAGAAACCTTTTCTTAATAAAACTCGATATTGTGTAAGGTTTTCGGAATATTACTACCAAAAAATATTCATGTAAAAGGCCGTATTTCTCACATTGTCAAAAAGTTATCAGATCTCATTTAGAGCTTAGCTGCTAACTCTGAGTTCTCCAACTTCACAAGTCCTTATATCACAAACTACACGGTAAAAATATTCATCTTAGAGGTGGGATCACTTTTCACGAAACATCCTGTATACAACCCTTTCCACCTAGAACAACGTGGACGAAATTTCGTAGAACTGAAAAACGCTTAATGAGCAGGAAATTACAATATTCTGTTGAATTAATAAGGTGTGCAATAGTGTGAAAAGCCTTCGAAGTAAAGTTTAACTCCTCAGTTTTTTGCCAACTTCTTCGTTCCTAATAGTCTTACGCCGAGAACTTCTCTAAGTAAGATTAAATATAAAGTTTCTTATTGACGTTGATAGTTTCAATCTATCGGCATCGAATTACATCCGTTTCATAATGAATTTTTATCCCGATGAGAATTTTTTTACCAATCAGTTTGTTCTCCTTATTTGCTAAGATCTTTGGTAAAATTTAAGTTAACAGACTACTGCATTTCTTCAACAATTTCAAACTGTTATCCGAAAAGCAGCATGGTGGTTTTACTCAGAGCAGAAATACTGATTTTTGAAATAATATACATACATGATTGGGATAAAATGGGGAACGACAACGAAAAGGACAATATTCATGAAATTCTGCAGTTGAGCCGGAGATACCCCTCAACTTTTTCATTTCATATAGACCTGTATATTTATGCATACCGGTTTCGGGGTTGTTACCCTTCATCAGTGCAACATAATTCTCCAATCTAGATCAAAAACAATAGGTTTGACTCTTACGATCTTGAACTATCTCACTTCAGATACGTTCTGAGTGAATGAGCAAAAAATTGCCTTGTGAATAAATTCTGTTCAACAGAAAAAGTCGAAACCAAAATGGCTCCGATCACTTGAAACGCCTCGTAGGCCATGTAACTAGATCCACTCTCAATCCGTCGAACGAAGAAAGGAAATAATCAAGTCTTTGTATGAATATCTGCATGAGTTCAACACGCAGATTGCATTGTTTATATCGATGAAATAGATTCATAAACGCTTCAATTGGACCAATTGACCCATGCCTCTGTGGGTGTCAGAGCAGGTCAAAACAATGCTTTCATTTCGAATATTTTTTCAGATAACGCTGATCGTTCATTGGATGTGACGTGGGCGAGGGAACAGAAAACCACACATACCCGGTGAAAATCCCATCGGGAAAAATATTGAAATTCAATCATCGGGCAAGCTAGGTTGATGGATGCATTTTGGCTCGGGTTTCCGCTTTTCAATTTGTTTATTGTTTCGTGAAAATATTGCTTTTCGAATATACCTCAATCAGTTACAGGAATCCGTTTATTCTAGGCCATTCATATGGCGATTCAATTGATGCCGCTGGAAAAACGTTGTCCGGGAGAGATTCCATAAAGTGTTCACATTGAAATTTTGGGCGCCGAATGAAAACATTTTTTTTCGATTGGAATGACGAGGTGATGAATTTCGATCAGGATGAATCTCTATGAATGTGAATTTAAATTTTGCATTTCTAACTTTATTGGAAATGTTCCTAGTGCCGATTCAACAACAAAATCATAAAAAGACATGTTTTTGATGATAGAAGAAAAGACCCTCTCAAATAAGTAGGAGGGGAAATCCTTTCAAATCATTGTTGCCTCAACAATGGATTCTGAACCATCTAAATTTGTGACATTTCGCAATCTATATAAAAAACAAATTCGTGGATCATGAAAATCTCCAGTATCATGAAAATTGTATTGATAATCATGACATGAATATGTCAATGAAAATAATACAGGTCGTAAGGAAGAATACATACGTCTACCATATGCAGGGTGAGTTTTTGACGTGTACATATATTTAAACGGGACATTGCTGAGGTCAAAAGGAACACTTTTTGTCTCTACCATTTCTTCCGATTCGGCTAGGTTATAAAGATACAGGCTGTTAAAAATCCATAAAAAAAAGGATTTTTCGAATATGTCTCGTGAACGATTTCATCGAATGAAATGATTTTCAGAATATAGGGTCTCATTGATGTGGCAAATCTTTTACGAATACAAAATTTAACTCACATGTTTTATTTTTGTCGTTCTGACCAATATATACCATTCCATTATTTTAGCAGAAATTCTATAATCCCGTCCCTTGGAAGTGAATTGAATATCATTTCATTTTGGAAAACAAAAGTATTTTTCGTGAAATCTCGTTAAATGCACACTTTCGAGTAATTAATGGAAAACAATAATTTAAGAGCTAAGTTTGTTCCATATTCCCTTTCTTAATACCAACAGTGCGATGAATTCGACTCTTTGCAGGATGATGCGATGCTTTTACACTCTCAGTGATGTCGATTTGTTTCATCTCAGTCAGGATTCAACAAAGCAAAAACTCAACAAAAAATGTATTTATGTCAATAGGAATTTGTTTTTATGTAACTGTTTCCTTTCATATAGTTGTTGTTTTATATTTTGACTTATCTAGCATCTATTTTTTACTGAGTTTTCTGTTCGATCTGTGAACTATGAAATTTTTTTTTTACTTTCTTACTTCTACGCGAATTAATATGAACACACTTTGTATTTGTAAATGAAGGATACCGCGTTAGGTAGTATCACCTGTTTGCATATTCCGGATTGTCTAAATAAATAAAAAAGAAGAGAGTATTAGCCAAGCTTGAGGGATACCGAAGATCGATGACCAAGTTCAAGCGTGAATGTTGACAATTTCATCTCTTCAGAGTCTAATAAATGAAAAATAGGTTCAGTTGATAGCTTCAGTATCGAGTTCTGGCAAGCGGCAAGTTAGTTTTGGTGATATAAAGAAGAGACCATAGTAGGTATACTTACACTTGAGACTGGGAAAATAAAAGCTATCGTGGGAACTTAATTTGCATAATTTATTCCTGTGTGGTATGCCGACACGCGTGCCAGATTCCGATACGCGTGCCAGGAAGGAGAGGGAAGATATTGTTGTTTCATTCTATTCTTGGCCGCCATGTTTTTTTTTTTTAAAAGAGCGATCCGCCGGGGTTCGAACCTCTGGTGACTGGGCGACTCTCAAAGATCCTACCACCGAGCTACGGTACCATGAAGATTTTGATGTGATTTCTGTTTGATATACTTACAGCCGCCATGTTTTTTTTTTTTTTAAAAGACAATCGTGGGATTCGAACCTCTGGTGACTGGGTGACTATCAAAGATCCTACCACCGAGCTACGGTACCATGAAGATTTAGTAGATGATAGTTGTTAGATATACATAGCGTCGACACGGCCATCTGCGCGGGAGTTCTGGGCAATAACCCTATGTCGGGGTAAATTTTTCTAGATGATTACTTTTAGATAAATATGATGTGATTAGCAAACAAGCACTCTGACCTTACCATCACAAGATGAATTCTGATTTATCAAATATTCGTTAGAGCCGAAACGGCCATCTGCGCAGGAGTTCTGCGCAATAGCCCTATGTCGGGTAAATATTTCTTTCAGCTAGTGTTATTAGAGGTTTGAACCTACTTTCGTGGAATCAGAATGAAAAAAATCGGTTTAATAAAGGTTTATTTCACATTTCAGGAATATTTATAATTTTTCAAATATGTTACACACATGAACATTTACAATTATCAACTGATTCACAATTTGTGCATGCCATTCCATCGACAGAATATTCATCTAAAAGTACACACTTATATTTCACAGGACAAAACGGTAAATAAATTACAGAGTGATTATATGAAGAGAGGTGAATAGCACCATCTCAATTATTAATTCTTCAACCATTTTTACACTAAGATGAAACACAGTTAAATGATTGTATCAAACTGAATATCTCAAAATATGAGGAAAATAATTTCAACATACATTCTTCTTCATACGCATATTATAGACGTCGAAATGCTATCAGGGTAGAAACACAAGGGACCACGATTTTGTTGGTTTATGGTGAATTCAAAATAATATTTTTATGCTATCAAATTTTACGATTTGCGATGCTGAATAGTCGTGGCATGCCCGAACAAGTCTCGACGCGCTTCATCAACTGGGTAAACAGTAGGAGCATGGCAACCACTCACAAATTCGATGATATTTTTAGTAAGGATTTTTTCATTCATTCATTTTCTCATTCCCAATCTGTATGACAGAAGCCCCCTGTCAAGATGCAGAAAGGGACTTAGGCTCAGCAATTATGCTATGTGCCCAATATCGAGTGATTTGTAAAAACTATGTTCTTCTTTATAATGTTCTTGTCGTGTCCTGTGTCCTGGGGGCAACAGGAGTCTTGGATATAACCAATCACAGGATCACGTGTTCAACATATAAACTACAATTAATCCAGACGATCACTATAACTTTTACAATTTTTACGAAAAGAATGCACTTTTTAAACGAATATTTACGAGAATTTGTGGTGTAGAAGTAATTTTTTTTTGAGTTCCAAACCAGGACGTGGGGGGGGAAATGTAGTCATCCCACTGTGACAACCATTTTTGAACTGCCTAGTAAGGATTTACAATTTTGGTCCAGAATGAATCGTGTTTAATGCGTTGTCAGAAAACGTTTCACTGAAAACATTTATCATAGGAAGCATACTTGAACTCGAATAGACGAAGAATTTTTAGGATTCTCATGCCCATTACGTATATAAAAACAGCTAGCTCTCATTTAACGACTGAAGCTAACATTTTTCAGTAGGCAATTTTTCTTTTAATGAATATCATTCGTGTTCAGAAAGATTTGATAGAAGAAAAACACAGCAAAGTACAAATTATTATCATCATTCATAACAGTCATTCAAAGACGAGAAATATTGCGATAACATTATATCTTTTCTAGATCGTCTACCATTGAAAAACAATTTTTAGCTGACATAAATAGATACATTCCACAGGTGAATATCACAAAGAGAGGGCACTATAAGAAACTATATTTCACGATAAGATATTTGAATTGAACTAATACAAACAAATAAGGATTTTTCTACAATGACCCTAATTTTGATCAATAATCACTCAAGTCATCCTCTGATTCACTAGTAAAATCATTAATATTAAATTCAAGCGGACTCCCCGCCAGCTCGTCTAAAAAAACATTTTTACTCAAAATATCGAATTTAGGTGGTTTTGATAAATAAGCTATAAGGGCCGAATATTTCAAAGACGGTGGTTTCAAATTAATATTAATGAACAACGATTTTTTAACAATGAGTGCTTTTAAAAATTGGCAATGTAGCAATTGTAGAAAAGTACTTAAAATGAAACTATTAAAATGTCTTACATATATATTTATGAGAGAAATCCTAAGTTTATACTCTGACCTTATATGTTTGTATTGTATTTCGTCGCAATCATCATCCACATGATCTTCACAAGGATCCCATTTACACGAATTTTCGTGGAACCACTGCTTCAGGTCATCTAGTTGTTTTTTCGTATCGAATATAATCCACACATCAATTATCCCGAAAGATTCGTTAGCTCCCTCTAAATACCCCATGATTTCTCCTACAATCATCCAGTGATTTAAAGGTAGTTGATCAATTTCAGCATACTGACTGGGAAAGCAAGCCATGAATTTTTCAGCCAAATGAGGTTCATAGGAAAAACTTTCCTGCATGGCCGAAAAACTATATCTCATCAATTCCTTCTCAGAGAGCTAAAAATAAAGAAGATGGTTTATAATCAATTTCATTGTTGATCTGAGAGAATTTTGAAACGGATGAAATCCTATTATGTACCTAGTTAAAAACAAAACGGTCAAACTTTGTAGAAATTATTATATTGAATATCCCTTCGTGTTCTTCATTTTTTCTTTTATCCCGAATAAACTATATATTTAAATACTTTCATAATTTTCTCTTGACGATATTGAAATAACTAATATTTTTTCATTTCTAAGTCGATTCACGGTTTTAATTTTTCTAATAGCTTCGAATATCCACGTACAATATTCTCATATTGTTGAAGAACAGCTCATCGAGCGTCAATCAAAACTAAGTCCTAACTCCTAACATCGAGAGACTTGCATCTCATGAGGAAAGAACCATATAAAATTTACCTGCATAATTCTGATGATATTGAAATCTATAATCACTTTCGTGATTATAACGTGTTTAAAAGTATGTTATGATGAACAATTCTGAATAACCAAGTCACTAGTATTCACTGAAGAACTATCAAGAGTCGAAAAGATTCTGATTATTGAATCCTTGAAACCAGCATTTATATAAACGGCCAAAGGATTTGTTTTACACGACTGACATTTCAATAAAAACACATATTTATGTCAATTGAAAAATAAAAGAACACAAGACTACGTTCACAATATTTATGGGTCATGAAAGGGATAAACAGCTGTATTTCTAGTAGATATATTTGAAGGGTCAGGTAGAGATTAAAATATTCGGCTCGTTCGAGTTGACAATAGCTTTTCGTTTGACAACGAGGTCAAAGTTCGTGATATACTTCCTGTATATGGTCTTCATTCATTTCAGAGTATGAAACCTGATGAAACGAAAATATTTCAAAGAATTCATTCAATATCATCTATTTCATAGCACTTCATAACTCCTTCATTTAGAAATTGTGGATATTCTATTATTTCAAACTTTCTCCAGTATGATTAATATTGAAATAACCCCTTTATTACACATTCAATGGAATTAACATTATTCGCACAAACATTTTTAAAATCAGCAAACGCTGTGTATTTATCGAAATCACAACAGGTAAAACAAGTAGAATTGATTCAGAAGAAATGAAACTGAATGCTCTCGGAAAATACATGGACCATTAAACGAACAGAAAATATAGCTATAGAAAAACTTTAACCTTTTAAATATGTACGATTATTTTATCTTGTACTTGCAACAGTACAATTCTCAGTTTTGCAATGACATAAAAAAATAAAAAGAATGAGGAGCTTCATCATTGGTTAGGCCTCCTAAATTTTGAGTTACTTTTGTTTTATTGTAGCGAGTAATTTTGCCCTCTTTCCCCAATTTCACCTCTTTCAGTCTATTCGATAGTTTAAAAAATGAAATATAATCTGTTGCTTTGCCCGATAGCAGACGACTTCAGTCTGAATGGAAGTGTATGATTATTGACGAGTTTCAAGAGAGGTACTGAAAATGTTGTTGATTCAAATGCACATGAGTTCTCAATGAAATTGTTCAAATTTCGATTTAAATTCATTCCAGATCACATTATTGCAAGTGAACCATTACAAACAGTCAGAGTTGTATACGATCTGTCTCTTGAAGATATTTATTCGAAAATATTTCTGAGCCTACCGGTGACAAATTTGCTAATTGTGAACACTGAAACTTATGAATGTCGTATGCATGTTCCTCCTCGAGGGTAATAATGAAAAGTACATTAGATTACTCTGAATTGGTTGAATTGTTTGCCGAAGGAGAATGAAATTTTTCAACCAGATTCCGTATCTACATAATTGTCATTATTGGGCCTTATTTTCTTCTCAAATAGAGAAACTACTCAAGTGGTGTCGTCGAAAATGTAGGGAAAGTGTTCATAAACAATCATTTCCAATAATTTACCCATAGAATGTTTACTAGGGCGGTTTTCAGATAAACAGCTATGAAACATTGAGTGATGTCACTATTACATAAGAATAATTGACATACGGGTTCTAATTAATAATTTTATCCATTCATAGTTAATCTTTCAAATATTGTGCTATCTATATTTCCGGGAGTATATTCAGTGAATTTGTAGGAGTCGCTGGAAATGTACATACCTGTGCGAAAGTTACGAAATGATAGAGTTTCTTTTTGTTTGCTTTCTTGGTGTTTGAAGATTTTTCAGGATTCATAGAGAGAGATACCATGAGAAGTTATTCCATTTCAGACCTTTGTCTTTTAGATACAGATTTCTATTCCTAATTGTTCGTAAAGAGAATGTTGCATGGAAGGTTATTGACCTCAACATATTTTTTTTCATTAGATGAAAATATTATGGGTGGATATATTTTCAATTGAAAACGAGAAAAAAATATGTTTTAATATTTATTAGAAAAGTATAATTCATACATATATTATCAATCTGATAATTATATCCTAATAAATAGTAGCAACTTCTCATCGGTGTTTCACTAAAAGGTATTCTGATAGATCTATCTTCAGAATATTTTTCTTTATACAGGGTGAGCAGCTCATCATTTATTTCGGGAAAATATTTAACACTACTAACTTCATGAGGATATCTAGTATTCGATGTAAGATAACTTTTGTTCTATATACTTTGGTCTATTACAATTATATTTCTGATAGATTTTTCAAAGTGTTTTTCGAAGTATCATATGTAGTGAATTTTCTTCCGTGCACTAGACAACTGATTAAATTTTTTCATGTATATTGAGGTGTCTGCTCAAGTTATTCGATTGACTGAATTCTTTCCTACAGATTCCACAAGTATAAAACCTGCTGTTTTCGAAGGAAATCTTATAATAATGGAAATATGTTGTGTATTCACTTTTTATTTTTCAATGATGTAAAAATTGGTTCTAATATTGATATATTCCAATAGATGTCAGTACTCAAACGACTTTTGTATGATTATATTGACAGATTTCACCCCAATTTTAATAAACAGAAAAACTACAATCCCATCTTTAATTTACAGTTTTTCAACCAAGCAGTCAATATATCATGAGTTGATTTAGTTGGGAGGATCAAAGCTCTTCTATGCTAATGAAGTCCCAAGATGGCTTATTAGTTGAGGATGGCCTCGAGAATTATACAATTGCTCTAAGGCGATTGAACAAATGATTGTAAAATTCTCATAAATTTATGGAGAAATAGAATGAACTGTGAATTCATTTTTCGACAGGGAATTCAAAACACTCTTAAAATCCATGAAGCTGTCAGAGTAAATATGGTTCTGTGTGGAGAGTTTCAGATAGCCAATAAAATTCGGAAGGAGAATGATTATTACAAAACATCTAATTCGCCTATATACTGAGATACAAACCTTTCAACACGAGGAAAAAGCGAAGAAAATTTGGTGCTTGTATATGTTGACTGAATGGTTAAAACTTCGAAACTGACACAATAGATGACAACAACCATGAAAAATTCATGAATAATGTTGATAATCTCTAATAGATGTCGATACTAATGAAAATCTCGTATAATATTCGAGAAACTCTGTTGATCATGCATTAAAAGAATACAAACTTTTGTATATTCGATATTCGAGAAGGTCAAATCGCTATTTTGTTACTTCAAGAGTCTTCGAGATGATTCTTCGATTGATGAACAATTGGAGAAATATCATCCGCTGATTTGAAAAGAAATATTTTCTCAATATTTTCAAATGAAGAGAAACAGAAAAATCGATAAGAGTTGTCATGAATGAATGAATGTTGACAACATTTTCTGTTTCTCTTCATTTGAAAATATTGAGAAAATATTTCTTTTCAAATCAGCGGATGATATTTCTCCAATTGTTCATCAATCGAAGAATCATCTCGAAGACTCTTGAAGTAACAAAATAGCGATTTGACCTTCTCGAATATCGAATATACAAAAGTTTGTATTCTTTTAATGCATGATCAACAGAGTTTCTCGAATATTATACGAGATTTTCATTAGTATCGACATCTATTAGAGATTATCAACATTATTCATGAATTTTTCATGGTTGTTGTCATCTATTGTGTCAGTTTCGAAGTTTTAACCATTCAGTCAACATATACAAGCACCAAATTTTCTTCGCTTTTTCCTCGTGTTGAAAGGTTTGTATCTCAGTATATAGGCGAATTAGATGTTTTGTAATAATCATTCTCCTTCCGAATTTTATTGGCTATCTGAAACTCTCCACACAGAACCATATTTACTCTGACAGCTTCATGGATTTTAAGAGTGTTTTGAATTCCCTGTCGAAAAATGAATTCACAGTTCATTCTATTTCTCCATAAATTTATGAGAATTTTACAATCATTTGTTCAATCGCCTTAGAGCAATTGTATAATTCTCGAGGCCATCCTCAACTAATAAGCCATCTTGGGACTTCATTAGCATAGAAGAGCTTTGATCCTCCCAACTAAATCAACTCATGATATATTGACTGCTTGGTTGAAAAACTGTAAATTAAAGATGGGATTGTAGTTTTTCTGTTTATTAAAATTGGGGTGAAATCTGTCAATATAATCATACAAAAGTCGTTTGAGTACTGACATCTATTGGAATATATCAATATTAGAACCAATTTTTACATCATTGAAAAATAAAAAGTGAATACACAACATATTTCCATTATTATAAGATTTCCTTCGAAAACAGCAGGTTTTATACTTGTGGAATCTGTAGGAAAGAATTCAGTCAATCGAATAACTTGAGCAGACACCTCAATATACATGAAAAAATTTAATCAGTTGTCTAGTGCACGGAAGAAAATTCACTACATATGATACTTCGAAAAACACTTTGAAAAATCTATCAGAAATATAATTGTAATAGACCAAAGTATATAGAACAAAAGTTATCTTACATCGAATACTAGATATCCTCATGAAGTTAGTAGTGTTAAATATTTTCCCGAAATAAATGATGAGCTGCTCACCCTGTATAAAGAAAAATATTCTGAAGATAGATCTATCAGAATACCTTTTAGTGAAACACCGATGAGAAGTTGCTACTATTTATTAGGATATAATTATCAGATTGATAATATATGTATGAATTATACTTTTCTAATAAATATTAAAACATATTTTTTTTCTCGTTTTCAATTGAAAATATATCCACCCATAATATTTTCATCTAATGAAAAAAAATATGTTGAGGTCAATAACCTTCCATGCAACATTCTCTTTACGAACAATTAGGAATAGAAATCTGTATCTAAAAGACAAAGGTCTGAAATGGAATAACTTCTCATGGTATCTCTCTCTATGAATCCTGAAAAATCTTCAAACACCAAGAAAGCAAACAAAAAGAAACTCTATCATTTCGTAACTTTCGCACAGGTATGTACATTTCCAGCGACTCCTACAAATTCACTGAATATACTCCCGGAAATATAGATAGCACAATATTTGAAAGATTAACTATGAATGGATAAAATTATTAATTAGAACCCGTATGTCAATTATTCTTATGTAATAGTGACATCACTCAATGTTTCATAGCTGTTTATCTGAAAACCGCCCTAGTAAACATTCTATGGGTAAATTATTGGAAATGATTGTTTATGAACACTTTCCCTACATTTTCGACGACACCACTTGAGTAGTTTCTCTATTTGAGAAGAAAATAAGGCCCAATAATGACAATTATGTAGATACGGAATCTGGTTGAAAAATTTCATTCTCCTTCGGCAAACAATTCAACCAATTCAGAGTAATCTAATGTACTTTTCATTATTACCCTCGAGGAGGAACATGCATACGACATTCATAAGTTTCAGTGTTCACAATTAGCAAATTTGTCACCGGTAGGCTCAGAAATATTTTCGAATAAATATCTTCAAGAGACAGATCGTATACAACTCTGACTGTTTGTAATGGTTCACTTGCAATAATGTGATCTGGAATGAATTTAAATCGAAATTTGAACAATTTCATTGAGAACTCATGTGCATTTGAATCAACAACATTTTCAGTACCTCTCTTGAAACTCGTCAATAATCATACACTTCCATTCAGACTGAAGTCGTCTGCTATCGGGCAAAGCAACAGATTATATTTCATTTTTTAAACTATCGAATAGACTGAAAGAGGTGAAATTGGGGAAAGAGGGCAAAATTACTCGCTACAATAAAACAAAAGTAACTCAAAATTTAGGAGGCCTAACCAATGATGAAGCTCCTCATTCTTTTTATTTTTTTATGTCATTGCAAAACTGAGAATTGTACTGTTGCAAGTACAAGATAAAATAATCGTACATATTTAAAAGGTTAAAGTTTTTCTATAGCTATATTTTCTGTTCGTTTAATGGTCCATGTATTTTCCGAGAGCATTCAGTTTCATTTCTTCTGAATCAATTCTACTTGTTTTACCTGTTGTGATTTCGATAAATACACAGCGTTTGCTGATTTTAAAAATGTTTGTGCGAATAATGTTAATTCCATTGAATGTGTAATAAAGGGGTTATTTCAATATTAATCATACTGGAGAAAGTTTGAAATAATAGAATATCCACAATTTCTAAATGAAGGAGTTATGAAGTGCTATGAAATAGATGATATTGAATGAATTCTTTGAAATATTTTCGTTTCATCAGGTTTCATACTCTGAAATGAATGAAGACCATATACAGGAAGTATATCACGAACTTTGACCTCGTTGTCAAACGAAAAGCTATTGTCAACTCGAACGAGCCGAATATTTTAATCTCTACCTGACCCTTCAAATATATCTACTAGAAATACAGCTGTTTATCCCTTTCATGACCCATAAATATTGTGAACGTAGTCTTGTGTTCTTTTATTTTTCAATTGACATAAATATGTGTTTTTATTGAAATGTCAGTCGTGTAAAACAAATCCTTTGGCCGTTTATATAAATGCTGGTTTCAAGGATTCAATAATCAGAATCTTTTCGACTCTTGATAGTTCTTCAGTGAATACTAGTGACTTGGTTATTCAGAATTGTTCATCATAACATACTTTTAAACACGTTATAATCACGAAAGTGATTATAGATTTCAATATCATCAGAATTATGCAGGTAAATTTTATATGGTTCTTTCCTCATGAGATGCAAGTCTCTCGATGTTAGGAGTTAGGACTTAGTTTTGATTGACGCTCGATGAGCTGTTCTTCAACAATATGAGAATATTGTACGTGGATATTCGAAGCTATTAGAAAAATTAAAACCGTGAATCGACTTAGAAATGAAAAAATATTAGTTATTTCAATATCGTCAAGAGAAAATTATGAAAGTATTTAAATATATAGTTTATTCGGGATAAAAGAAAAAATGAAGAACACGAAGGGATATTCAATATAATAATTTCTACAAAGTTTGACCGTTTTGTTTTTAACTAGGTACATAATAGGATTTCATCCGTTTCAAAATTCTCTCAGATCAACAATGAAATTGATTATAAACCATCTTCTTTATTTTTAGCTCTCTGAGAAGGAATTGATGAGATATAGTTTTTCGGCCATGCAGGAAAGTTTTTCCTATGAACCTCATTTGGCTGAAAAATTCATGGCTTGCTTTCCCAGTCAGTATGCTGAAATTGATCAACTACCTTTAAATCACTGGATGATTGTAGGAGAAATCATGGGGTATTTAGAGGGAGCTAACGAATCTTTCGGGATAATTGATGTGTGGATTATATTCGATACGAAAAAACAACTAGATGACCTGAAGCAGTGGTTCCACGAAAATTCGTGTAAATGGGATCCTTGTGAAGATCATGTGGATGATGATTGCGACGAAATACAATACAAACATATAAGGTCAGAGTATAAACTTAGGATTTCTCTCATAAATATATATGTAAGACATTTTAATAGTTTCATTTTAAGTACTTTTCTACAATTGCTACATTGCCAATTTTTAAAAGCACTCATTGTTAAAAAATCGTTGTTCATTAATATTAATTTGAAACCACCGTCTTTGAAATATTCGGCCCTTATAGCTTATTTATCAAAACCACCTAAATTCGATATTTTGAGTAAAAATGTTTTTTTAGACGAGCTGGCGGGGAGTCCGCTTGAATTTAATATTAATGATTTTACTAGTGAATCAGAGGATGACTTGAGTGATTATTGATCAAAATTAGGGTCATTGTAGAAAAATCCTTATTTGTTTGTATTAGTTCAATTCAAATATCTTATCGTGAAATATAGTTTCTTATAGTGCCCTCTCTTTGTGATATTCACCTGTGGAATGTATCTATTTATGTCAGCTAAAAATTGTTTTTCAATGGTAGACGATCTAGAAAAGATATAATGTTATCGCAATATTTCTCGTCTTTGAATGACTGTTATGAATGATGATAATAATTTGTACTTTGCTGTGTTTTTCTTCTATCAAATCTTTCTGAACACGAATGATATTCATTAAAAGAAAAATTGCCTACTGAAAAATGTTAGCTTCAGTCGTTAAATGAGAGCTAGCTGTTTTTATATACGTAATGGGCATGAGAATCCTAAAAATTCTTCGTCTATTCGAGTTCAAGTATGCTTCCTATGATAAATGTTTTCAGTGAAACGTTTTCTGACAACGCATTAAACACGATTCATTCTGGACCAAAATTGTAAATCCTTACTAGGCAGTTCAAAAATGGTTGTCACAGTGGGATGACTACATTTCCCCCCCCACGTCCTGGTTTGGAACTCAAAAAAAAATTACTTCTACACCACAAATTCTCGTAAATATTCGTTTAAAAAGTGCATTCTTTTCGTAAAAATTGTAAAAGTTATAGTGATCGTCTGGATTAATTGTAGTTTATATGTTGAACACGTGATCCTGTGATTGGTTATATCCAAGACTCCTGTTGCCCCCAGGACACAGGACACGACAAGAACATTATAAAGAAGAACATAGTTTTTACAAATCACTCGATATTGGGCACATAGCATAATTGCTGAGCCTAAGTCCCTTTCTGCATCTTGACAGGGGGCTTCTGTCATACAGATTGGGAATGAGAAAATGAATGAATGAAAAAATCCTTACTAAAAATATCATCGAATTTGTGAGTGGTTGCCATGCTCCTACTGTTTACCCAGTTGATGAAGCGCGTCGAGACTTGTTCGGGCATGCCACGACTATTCAGCATCGCAAATCGTAAAATTTGATAGCATAAAAATATTATTTTGAATTCACCATAAACCAACAAAATCGTGGTCCCTTGTGTTTCTACCCTGATAGCATTTCGACGTCTATAATATGCGTATGAAGAAGAATGTATGTTGAAATTATTTTCCTCATATTTTGAGATATTCAGTTTGATACAATCATTTAACTGTGTTTCATCTTAGTGTAAAAATGGTTGAAGAATTAATAATTGAGATGGTGCTATTCACCTCTCTTCATATAATCACTCTGTAATTTATTTACCGTTTTGTCCTGTGAAATATAAGTGTGTACTTTTAGATGAATATTCTGTCGATGGAATGGCATGCACAAATTGTGAATCAGTTGATAATTGTAAATGTTCATGTGTGTAACATATTTGAAAAATTATAAATATTCCTGAAATGTGAAATAAACCTTTATTAAACCGATTTTTTTCATTCTGATTCCACGAAAGTAGGTTCAAACCTCTAATAACACTAGCTGAAAGAAATATTTACCCGACATAGGGCTATTGCGCAGAACTCCTGCGCAGATGGCCGTTTCGGCTCTAACGAATATTTGATAAATCAGAATTCATCTTGTGATGGTAAGGTCAGAGTGCTTGTTTGCTAATCACATCATATTTATCTAAAAGTAATCATCTAGAAAAATTTACCCCGACATAGGGTTATTGCCCAGAACTCCCGCGCAGATGGCCGTGTCGACGCTATGTATATCTAACAACTATCATCTACTAAATCTTCATGGTACCGTAGCTCGGTGGTAGGATCTTTGATAGTCACCCAGTCACCAGAGGTTCGAATCCCACGATTGTCTTTAAAAAAAAAAAAAACATGGCGGCTGTAAGTATATCAAACAGAAATCACATCAAAATCTTCATGGTACCGTAGCTCGGTGGTAGGATCTTTGAGAGTCGCCCAGTCACCAGAGGTTCGAACCCCGGCGGATCGCTCTTTTAAAAAAAAAAAACATGGCGGCCAAGAATAGAATGAAACAACAATATCTTCCCTCTCCTTCCTGGCACGCGTATCGGAATCTGGCACGCGTGTCGGCATACCACACAGGAATAAATTATGCAAATTAAGTTCCCACGATAGCTTTTATTTTCCCAGTCTCAAGTGTAAGTATACCTACTGACCATTTACCACAAATTACACCTTATTACAAATAACATCAGGAAAAAAGAATAATTACTTACTGGTCGGCTCAAGGCTGCTGTGTCGGACGACTTTTTGATAGTTAGTCAACCTACCCCTATAGTGAACCATCCCTGGTCCCCGTTAGAGACAATTTTGATCATTTTGAATCACCAGTGAGAAAATTCGATAGACTAAAAATATCAACAAACACCTTGAAAAATGAATTCGCATGAAATTCAATCGCTTTCCAACCGGAAAGAGTGAATTGAATATTCGTCGACCTGGAAGAACCCTCGAATAAATTCCGCAGTTGAAACATAACGTATCGAAGTCGTTCCATGGGTTAACGCATCCATCCGTTCTTCCAACACGTGTAAACGTCGCGTGGAGTTGAAACATTGCCCGGATCCGAAGAAAATTCGATTTTGGCCTCATATTCCGTCTGGATTCGATTCGAACAATAAACGAATATTCGGGCGTTTGAGTATCAACTCGATTCACACCTCTAGGCAAAACCCCCAGTTGTGATGTTCACTACTTTGCATTCCGAGACACCCCTGAAATGTGATATTCCGATAATGGAGCATTTGTTGCCTCTGGAAGAAGATGTAATGCCAAATACTCTGCATTTCGAAATAATGAAGACGGGATATTTCTGATGATAGACTGCTTCTTGGATAGTTTTTTGAGATCCTCATCTGCTACATCTTGAATAATTGCAGAACAGCATGGATTTCCATCGAGACAAATCTAATATCTTTCATAGAATATCTACAAGAAATTTTTCATAGTATTCAAATGGATGTAGTATATACGGATTTCAGTAAGGTCTTTGATCGAACTAGTATTCCCAGATTAGTAAACAGACTATGCGAGATTGGAGTATGTGGTTCTCTTCTGAGATGGTTCGAATCTCGTTTGAACAATAGATCGCAGTATGTCTCAGGTGAAGGTTTCAGATGTTTCGTAGCTGGTTGCGGTGTACCTCAGGGTTCTCATTTGGGCCCCTTGTTATTCTTGATTTATGTCAATAATACAATACAATATTCTAATGATTGAAAGGTCTTGCTGTTTGCTGATGATCTCAAATTTTTTATGGGAATAAGTAACGATAATGACTGCCTTTCTCTTCAGCAAGATTTAGACAATTTAATAAACTTTTATGAAACATGTGATCTTCACCTGAATCTGTCCAAATATCATGTCATATCATTCACCAGGAATAAATATATAATTAAGTGGCCTTACAAATTGCATGATGTTATCTCGGCTCCGTCAGTCACGTGAGAGACTTAGGAGTGACTTTCCATCATAGGCTGGAATTTGATATACATATTGATCGTGCTGTAACATCTTGTAGTGTAATGTTGGGACTCATACTGAGGCAGGATAGTTTCTTCTCGAATTATAAAATTATTCTCACATTATATTATGCTTTTGTTTTAAATAAACTAATATTTGCCTCTGTTGTATGGAATCCCCAATATCAAGTTCACATTGAACGTCTCGAGAAGATTCAGAAAATTTTTTTGCGTGTTTTGGATTTCAAGTGTGAACTTTTGTTGAATCGGTGTGATCCGGACAATTACGATAGGAGGTTGAAATATTCTCAAATGGTGAGTTTGGTGATATTCTATTTCTCCATAAGTTGCTCAATAACCGTATTGAATCCGAGTATGTGTATAATATCACAAATGAACTTCTTTGCTCCAACCAGGAGATTTAGACAGGTAGATACTTTTTACTTAAACCTCAAGAGTACCAACAGTGCTATGAATAGCCCAATTTCTAGAATGTTGAGACAGTATAATCAACTCAAAGGCTTGATTGATTCATTTTTCCAGAGTGCAGGTACTCTAAAGTTTATTATGAGGGAACATTTCTTAACATCATTAACGGTCAGCTGAACTCCCCTGATACGGCTTTATGGATCTTGAAAGTGAAAGACTTTATTTTTCCTTACCTTTATATTCATTTAATGATCAGGATTTACAAAGAAAAAATTTTTTTTCATATAAATGTCTCATATAATTTTTTTTCTCATTATATTTTGTATAGAGCACTCTTGTTTAACAAATTTTCTCATATTATTTCCTTTATTCCTGGGTATTGAATTGCCTGTTGTGTTCCTTCTGTAAATAAATAAATTCGATTAACGTCAAAGGGGCCTTCTAGAAATTATATCCTGGTTGCGCCCTTGATGCCATGAATTAATAAAGTACAGAACATCGCAGTCATGTCTGATGACTCTGACACTATGAAGAGTAGAGGTGCCCCTACTACTCTCTATACTGTTTGCAATAGCTGGCTGTAGCGGTAGATGAAATAAATAGAACTTATACATGTCAAGCAATAATTTTAGTTACTTGAAGTTTCTCGGAAAACACAATATGATAAGCAAGGAACAACCACATTAACAAGGCTACTAACGGTGGTAACCGAGGTATTCGACAATGCAAGCAAATGCGAACTTCTAACATGTGACGTGTCTGAGGCCTTTGACAACATCAACCACGAAATACTTCAGGAAAAGCTTTCTCGCTATGGCATGAGAGGGATAGCGGAGAAGTTGATTCGAAGCTACCTCCGTGATAGATACCAGAAGGTATGTGTGGAAGGAGGTGAATTAGACTGGGAGCAAAAGAAGTGTGGAGTCCCCAAGGATCCATATGGGAACCCTTGTTGTGAGCAGAAAACATATTTATTAAGCAGAAATTGTGCGGAGTACCCAAAAAAAGATAGCTGCAGAAACATCTTCGAAAAAGAGCATATCCTTACACTTGTGTGACAGTACATCGTTGCATGTGCTCTGTATGTAAATAACGTCGAAAACGATCTCATTAACCATGAGCACCTACACTCGTATATTACTGGAGGAGCTAACATGTACACAATACCGTACCATAGAGTCTCTACAGCACAGGTTGGAGTGAACCATCAGGCAATGAAAAGTTATAATAAACTGCCCCAACAACTCAAGGAAATGGAAAGAAAATCGATTCAAAAGGAGCCGAAAGCTTAGCTAGTGGAAATCGCTTTTTACAGTCTAGCAAAGTTCTGGGCAGAAAATTAAGCCGTGAAATGTTTGTTGAATTGTCTTATTTCGTATTGTTTTACAGGGTGGCCAGTGGATAACGAAACAGACGAGATTACAGACGAAATAAATTTTTCCGATAGAAATATTCGGACAGGTCGATTATTGTTTCGAGGGGGACAACTTAAGATGTAGGTTACGGACGCATAGCGCTTCAACCCTTGCTACTACAACCCTCACCCCCATTTTTGAATAGGGAAGATGGGGTGAGTGATACCTCATTCTATACTGGTTTCAGTACAGAAATTGTTTTTTCATTTTATGAATTAGTTCTCGAAATACAGGGTGGCCATTTGAAAACGAAACAGACGAGATTACAGACGAAATAAATTTTTTCGATAGAAATGCTCGGACAGGTCGATTTCTGTTTCGAGGGGAACAACTTGAGATGTAGGTTATGGACGCATAGCGCTTCAACCCTTGCTACTACAACCCTTACCCCCAATTTTTGAATAGGGAATATGGGGTGATTGATACCTCATTTGAAAGGTATTTTTATACTGATTTCAGCACAGTAATTGGTTTTTCATTTTATGCATTAGTTCTCGAAATATTCTTGACTAAGCATTTGAAAAAGAAGTGGTGTTTTCATGGCACTTGCAGTGTTTCTTTATGAAAAACCTTTCAAATGAGGTATCACTCACCCCATCTTCCCTATTCAAAAATTGGGGGTGAGGGTTGTAGTAGCAAGGGTTGAAGCGCTATGCGTCCGTAACCTACATCTTAAGTTGTCCCCCTCGAAACAGAAATCGACCTGTCCGAGCATTTCTATCGAAAAAATTTATTTCGTCTGTAATATCGTCTGTTTCGCTTTCAAATGGCCACCCTGTATATTGACACCCCATGTGAGTTTTGATGGAAAACACTTTATTCATTTAATATACCGATGTTTTCTGAGTGAATAAAGAATTTGAATTTTAATTTTCAACATAACGCCATATAAATATGAGTAGGTTTGTGAAAAGGCATCATTAAGTTATTTTCGATTTATCATGTCAGTTTAGGAGCCGAATTGTCGTCATTTGAAGGAGGTTTTGATGTTCTGCTTCAATATGAACAAATCTGCAACTGAGGCTCATTGAATGCTCTCAATTCAAAGGCGAAGCTAAGCATGGCGGTGGATGAGAAGAGGTTTTGAAAGTACAGAATTGGAGGCATTTCTTCATCAAGACAATCACGGGTGATTTTTATTGAACCCAATTGATGCGTTCGATCCTACACTTGAAAGACAAACGACCGCAATACCACGAAAGACATGATGAAGTGATTTTACAGCATGACAATGCTCGACCTCATGTTGCGAAAGTGGTCTAGATATGCTTGGAAACTTTTGAAATGGGAAGTCCTATCACACCCGATATATTCTCATCAAGAAGTGAGAAAAGATTACCAGTTTTTTCAACGCGAGATTTGTATGCTACCCAAGAGATTGGAGAAATTCGTGGTCAGCGATAGGCAATACTTTCAATCCTGGAATTATAACCAGTTTTTCACAATAAAGTCATATAACGGGGAAAAACTGCGCAAGCAAAGTTGTACACGTAATAAAGTTGAGCAAACTAGTGCTGCACGAGTTAGTCCAGCTTCATGATCAGTTCAATAACAGATTTAATATCCTTCTGCTAAATAGAACGTTCATCTGTTGATTAACTGATTGATTCAGTACTTAATTTGAATCGAATTGTGTTCATATACATCGACTTTGAATCTTTTTTGAATGTCCCACCAATCAATGAATCAAAAAAACCGTTTGCCCCATTTTAACATAAACCTCATCTCGATATCCATCCGACAAACCAATTAGCCATGCCACCTATTTCAACCACGTACCATTAAAAAAAGGATTATTCCTCAGCCCCCTACGACGAAACAATAATCCTTCGATATGGCAAAAACAAGATTACGAAAAGCTGGAGTTATGAAATTGGAAAAGGCTATTAGATAGTGGGTTCGCGTTTGTTCGACGTTGCCACGCGTCGCTCGGGACCCAAATTAATAGCGGGTGATGCAGGGGTTGCAGCCTCCCCCTGGGGCTTGGAGTCTGTGAGACCGCATCGGCCTCAGCTTAATCCAGAAGGTCATAGGCTGGCACCTTGCAGGTCGTTCCGTTAATAACGACGTGGACCTGCGGTGTTGCGGAGATGGATAAGCTGGCCCGAGGGTATGAAGGGCGATGGGGAAATATTGAAAAATTGAAAGGGATAACGAGCGCTATGGTTAAAGTCGAGTTAAAAGCGGATTTGACTGGAGGGGTGGAGTTTATCCGATCTCGATAATTTAGACTACGAGAACATCGCGTATTCATTGTTGCGGTTTATGGTGTTCGCATTGTTGAGTCTCAAATTCACCCGAGCCGAAAATTCGAAATCAAATCTGCTGGGAGGTGGGATGAATTTGCAGATATTGAATTAAATTATGTTTCTCTATTTCAGTTCAATACTGAAAGTAGTAGTGTAATGTCATTACAGTATTGTTTTTCATTAAATTTTTCGTTTTGTGGTAGTCAGTATAATGACCTCAGATCCTCTCAACTTTCGAATCAAGTCAATTCAAATTCCGTGATCTGCGAAATTTCGTCAGTCATAACAACTGCCAAAATAAAGTACAATATTCACTTATCTGTATTTTCATCTGAAGTTAACAATCTTATTTCATCGATGCCTCAACGTGAACAAGTTTGTATTGATTTATTTAGAAATGAAACACACTAAAACTATTGTAACGAATGTTAATAAAATTGTTTTCTCTATTTCAGTATCGTAATGAGTTCATTACAGTACTAAAAGTAGTGCTGTAATGAAACTCATTACAGCATTGTTTTCAGTTATATTTTTCGTTTTCTGGTTGTCAGTACTGACCTCCGATGGAATCAAGTTTCGAATCAAATCAATCAATTGACTGAAATAGAGAAAATACCGTCTAATACTCGTTGCAGAAGGCAATTCCAACACTCATGCTATCGAAAACTCTCTCCTTCGTTGCTCGTTTTCGAACTTCGCATTCGTGTTGGAATAGGAGCTCATTCTGCAACTTGTTTTAGAATATACTATTCTCTATTTCAGTATCGTAATGAGTTCATTGAAGTACTAAAAGTGGTGCTGTAATGAAATTCATTACAGTATTGTTTTTGTTGGTACATTATTTGGGCTATTTCCATTATCTATACTGTTGGAATTTACCGACGTTTCGGCAAGCATTCGCCTTCCGTCATCAGGGTGTTGTTGGTCCTGAGAAGGACCGGTCTTTGCCAAACTTGTTCCGTTTGAACTTTTGCGCTCCATACCATCCAACTGAGTTGTGGGAATGCAAACGCGAGCTGTCAGAGGTGCAAACTCCGCAACTCAACCCACTCTGACTAACAGTCTACTGAAAATTTTTCGTTTTGTGGTAGTCAGTATACTGACCTCAGATCCTCTCAACTTTCAAATCAAGTCAATTCAAATTCCGTGATCTGGGAAATTTCGTCAGTCATAACAACTGCCAAAATAAAGTTCAATATTCACTTATCTGTATTTTCATCTGAAGTTAACATTCTTATTTCATCGATGCATCAACGTGATCAAGTTTGTATTGATTTATTTAGAAGTGAAACACACTAAAATTATTGTACCGAATGTTAATAAAATTGTTTTCTCTATTTTTCCCTATTTCAGTAATGAGTTCATTGTAGTACTAAAAGTAGTGCTGTAATGAAACTCATTACAGCATTGTTTTCAGTTATATTGTTCGTTTTGTGGTTGTCAGTACTGACCACAGATCTTCTCAATTTTCAAATGAAATCAATTCGAATTCTGTAATCTATCAAATTTCGTGAGTCATACCAACTGTCAAGATACAATACAAAAGTCACTAATCTGAATTTTTATTTGAATTTCGAGAATATTTCACAAAACTTATCTGAAATAGGAAAAATATCGTCTAATACTCGTTGCCGAAGGCAATTCCAACACTCACGCTCTCTTTCAAATTACGCATTCCTGTTGAAATACGAGCTTATTTCGCCACTTGTTTCAGAAAATACCATTAAAATCTTATCGTTTCATTCTTAATGTCGACCGACAGGGATTGACTGATCTGGGAGCCTGGTTTGCCATCATGTCATCCGTCTTCCATGTTTCATGTCATTTAGACTTCGCTGAAATTCCTTGACGGATACATTTGATTACAGTAGTCCCTTTAATTTATTTGTTGAGTTTTGATCTGGCGTTCATTTTCTGCACAATTAAGTAAAGGAATAAAAAGAGTCTTCTGGGCTTATTGGCCGTGGTCCATTAGGAATTTAGGACACGTGTCAGAAATTCAGCGTTCGAGGTACAACCTCAGACCGAGAATCCTCTGAAGATGCCTACCGAAGTTGTAGGCGAAACATTAGGTGAAATTATTCCTAATGGATCACGGCGACTAAGCTCGGAAGACTCTTTTCATACCAGTATATCGGGTCGTGAAAGCCTTTAATTACTAATTAAGTAAAGTTTTATGTACTGGAATTTTCTCATGCCTCCTGTGTTTTTACTCCTGAAAGAGAAACAAGGGATTTACAGGAATAATGGAGGTAATAACCCCCATTCGAAAACCTGAAAAACGTACCCACGCAATGTGATGCACATAAAAAATTTCATATAATAATTTCAAATTCCTAATTTCTCAGATATTATCAATATATACTTCGAGCAACAATGAAAAGAACAGCGGAATATTACAATGTTTTGGGCATCTCCGTGAAAAATGGTCTGATAAAAAAATAACTTTTGAAGCTTGAAGACTTTTGTTTCTGAATTTATTAGTATTTTTGGAGTACTGGTAGTCACGAAAAAAAAAAGGTTTCCTCCCCGCATAGACAAATTTTTTTGAGCTTGACCTATGAAAATGTCACATAACCTATTTCATCAGCTCTCACTTGCTTTTTATGATTTTCGGATATATTCATTAATTGTCGTCGAGATCTGCTGACCCTTTTTTAATCAACCTTTTCAATCATCTCTGGAACTACATATCGCCTAGCAATAGAAATGGCGATTTCAATTTCTACAGAAAATTTCCTGTTCTGTTCAATTTTCGCCTGTCAATAAACGTGGGAAAAGAGCAAAAAAATGACATTTTACCATTTTTTTGGACTCGGTCATCACATCAAATGACCATGTTAAGTTTCTGGGCATACACATAGACAGATATCTGAACTGGCATTCGCATATTGATGCCCTTTGTAAAAAACTCAACGGCTCCTATTACGCGTTAAGTAGAGTTAAGAGTTCGATTCCGTTGAATTATCTGATTAACGTCTACTATTCTTTAGTATATTGTCATCTATCTTACAATATTCTGCTGTGGGGTAACTCTTCAGATGTTAATAGAGTTTTCATCATTCAAAAGCGAATAGTTCGTTTAATATTCAATTGCCATCCACGGTCCTCCTGCAGACCCCTCTTTAAGGGTAATAATATTCTCACATTGGCCTCTTTATTCATACTCAAATGCCTTATATATGTGAAAGAAAATGAGGAAAGTGTTGTTAAGATTTCAAGTTTTCATACTCATGATACCAGGAATAAGAATGAATTATATTTTCCCATTCACAAAACTACGAAGTTTGAAATGTCTCCACATTATCAGAGTATAAAGATTTTTAATCATCTTCCACGATGCATTCAAGGTCTCCAAAAGACTAAATTTAAGAACATAGTCAAGAACTTTTTATTGAGAGAATCCTCCTATAGTGTTAAGGAGTATTATAGCTATAATTTCAGTGCAAACAGCTCAATGAATCTTTGAATTATCTATTCATTATATTGTGACTTGTCCTATACATGTAATAATATGTCTCACAGGATGGATTTATTCATCATCATCATCATCATCATCATCATTGTTTGTTTAATGGACCAAATCTTTCTCAATATTGGCGGAAAAGCTTGAGTAATGAAAAAATTTACCCACCTGATGTTTCTAAAAGCCTCACCTAAATCGATAGATCGATCGGTTCATCATTTTTTTTTAACCGAATGATTTGAATTTTGAAGAAATTGAGGGAACTTTCGTTCCTTGAACTTGATCTTATTTTCTGAATCAATCAATAATTACATAATCTCTTAACTTTTCACTAAATTTTATTCTAATACATCATAAAAAAAAATTGATTTTCAAAAATTTCCGAAATTTGAAAAATGAATCAACATTCGACGAATTTCGTCAAATTTTGTTTTCAAGGTGAAATAAAAATAGAAAAAATTGCTTTAAAAAAAATTTAAGTTGATACCGCTAACTTTCCCAGAATACTCGTCAAGCGGAATTCTGAGCGACAGAGTTTTCCTGTTTTTTGACTCAACGTTTTAAAAAACAGTTTTTCGGAAAACCTTTAGACTCGTTCGGTAAAAAAACCGATTCAAAAAGATTAAGTCAAGTTCAAGAAAAAAAAAACTTGTTGTCTCAATTTCTTCAAATGTTCAATCAATCGGTTCAAGAAAACCGCTGAACCGATAGATCTCCCGATTCTATTTATTATTTTCCTGATTTGATTCATATATTTGTGAGCACCAATTGCTTGCGATTTTCCTGTAATCTAAAGAAGTATCTGCTGTCTCTGGTTTGTGATTGGTCAGATGTTGATTCACGTTGAATAATCGAGAAAATCTCCTCCTTCAATCCCTATGAGAGCAAAAATGATTGGAACTCCGTTGAAATATGCGGACCAGAGTTAACTTATTCATCGAATATAAATTGCTCGGGTTGAATTACGAATGAACCAGAAACTAGTACCAGTCGGATATGTCCAAAAAAGAAAATTATTCCACAAATGCGAATACAAAACTTTGAATAACCTCTGAGGAAATCAAGCGGCGGAAAAGTTCGATCGAGCACCGAGAAATATACACAACTTTTTTATCACTGAGGAATAACCTTTGCGCCGTGGGAATTTCTAACTTCGCGGACGAAAATGATCACATCGGTTATAGAAATATACAAGTCTTGATAACATTATTGGCTCTGCGATTCTACTCTGTCAGCGTTCTATATCTTCTAAAGGCGTATAACAACTTGACTGAGAAAAGTGAAGCAAATTTTCAATCAGATATGAATAATACAAAATATTTATTCATTACACACTTTTTGCAGCACAGATAGAAATAACTAGAAAATATACTTCAGAGGTTACGATTCCCCTCTGCTCTAGATTTGTAATGAAAAATCGGAAAAATACAGGCTGTCCGGGGAATAACTGTACATACTCTTACCAGAGAAAGAGTTGGACTAGGTGATTACTGACTGACTATAAAAAATTTATTTCTGGATTTCAATTATTTCATTATTCCAAGGCCGGACTCATGAATCTTCATTTCGAGTGTTCAGAATAAAACAAACACTTTGTATTTCGAATTACAAATAATTGATGCGCTTTTCAGAAATAAGCTAAGTTATGATTCAATTTGTGATATCGCCCGAAGTTGTCACATCAACAATAATTTTTCATGAATATCTGAGTTTGGATAGAGTTCGAAAAATTGAATTTTTCACCATGAAGAGAACTGAAAATCTCATGTTTGAATATAAAATGCGAAAGTATTAGTAGAGAATTTCCAAAAAAAGTTCAGAGCTTTGATAACATTCCATAGTGAAGCAATAACAGTTGTCAAAATGTTTGAAGTTTATCACAGAATATCTTATAGGAATTCATATTTTACCTTTAAGGGAATTTTATTTCTGTGCATTTTTGAGCTTGAATCTAGTAAGATATTTTGTAAAATTCTCTCTAACTGAAAATCATATCTCCCCTTTTTCAGAGTACCTCATAATATTTAATATTGAATAAGTAAACTTTAAAGAAACAGACTAACAAATTGAAAAATCACTATTCATATTCATCGATTGACTAATTCAGTTAGAGGTTTTTAAATTGGAAGAAGTGTCACTTTGTGTCACATATCTTTGTAGTCGAACACCCGGTATGCATTCGAATAATTTTGAAATATGATTATGTATACCCTTTACACTCCACCAATTTCTTTTTTGCTAAATATACCTTCATTTACTCCACGCAATGAGATCCGCGTCTATGGGGTGGCCACTAAGTATATCAAAAAACTATTATAGTCTTTCTAACCTTGAGTACCAAAAAAAATTTAATATTTATTTTCGACCTCTGAGAGATGTTCAGGTGAATAAATTAAATTTTTCGAACATTATCCAAATTCAAAAATTCATAAAAAAATAATTGTTGATGTGACAACTTTGAGCGATATCACAAATTGAAGCATAATAAAGCTTATTTCTGAAAAGCGAATTAATCATTTGTAATTCGAAATACAAAGGCTTTGTTTTAACCTGAACACTTTTAATGAAGATTAATGAGTCCGGCACTGGAAAAATGAAAAAATGTCCGTCAATAAGATTGGATTTTATGATGGTCTGAGTATTTCCATGAAGTTGGAAAATCACCCTGTGGCTTTCTAGGGAAATCCAGAAATTAATTTTTATAGTCAATCAGTAATCACCTAGTCCAACATGATCTCTGTCTGGTGAGAGTATGTACAGTTATTCCCTGGACATCCTGTATAATGTTTTAAAAGTACCTATATATCTTCTTTCTCAGCAGCTATTCCCATAAAAAGTCTGGGGGCCGAATCCTTAAAAAAAATGGATGCCTCACAATGAAAAACTTTTCGCCATCGTGAAAATTTTGGTTCCTGAATTTTTGAGAGGCTAAAAGTTCGAAGTGTTGTGTTTTTCTTCATGGTTAGGCAACAATTAATATATATATATAAGTTTTTGGTTCCTGAAAAATAAGTGCACAAGTTTTACATATTTTCCCTATAAGGTGAGTCGTTTTCTATACATGAATTTATACGGAAGATTACTGAAATCGCAAAAAACAAGTTTTATGTATACCATTTTTCTGCTTCGTCTCAGTTGAAAATATGCGAGCTGTTTAAACCCTACGAGATATTTATTTTTCAAATGGAAATTATTTTATCATTTTTATACAGGGTGGCCATTTGAAAACGAAACAGACGAGATTACAGACGAAATAAATTTTTTCGATAGAAATGCTCGGACAGGTCGATTTCTGTTTCGAGGGGGACAACTTAGGATGTAGGTTACGGACGCATAGCGCTTCAACCCTTGCTACTACAACCCTCACCCCCAATTTTTGAATAGGGAAGATGGGGTGAGTGATACCTCATTTGAAAGGTATTTTTATACTGATTTCAGCACACAGTAATTGTTTTTCCATTTTATGCATTAGTTCTCGAAATACAGGGTGGCCGTTTGAAAACGAAACAGACAAGATTATAGACGAAATAAATTTTTTCGAAAGAAATGCTCGGACAGGTCGATTTCTGTTTCGAGGGGGACAACTTCAGATGTAGGTTATGAACGCATAGCGCTAAACCCTTGCTACTACAATCCTCACCCCCAATTTTTGAATAGGAAAGATGGGGTGAGTGATACCTCATTTGAAAGGTTTTTCACAAAAAAACACTACAAGTGCCATGAAAACACCACTTCATTTTCAAATGCTTAGTCAAGAATATTTCGAGAACTAATGCATAAAATGAAAAAACAATTACTGTGCTGAAATCAGTATAAAAATACCTTTCAAATGAGGTATCACTCACCCCATCTTCTCTATTCAAAAATTGGGGGTGAGGGTTTTAGTAGCAAGGGTTGAAGCGCTATGCGTCCGTAACCTACATCTTAAGGAAAAAGAAATCGACCTGTCTGAGCATTTCTATCGAAAAAAATTTATTTCGTCTGTTATCTCGTCTGTTTCGTTTTCAAATGGCCACCCTGTATATTATATTTAATGAATACCTGGCTACTTTGTGATATGAAAGTATTCTTCGAAAATCTAGTGAAATAAATATTTTTCGAGAAAGTATTATATCAAATCGTTCATTAAAAAATTATTTCTTCGGACCTCAAGAATATAGTTTTTAAAAATATATGTACAGGGCAGAGACTCTAATTTCCTATAATCTTCCTACTATAAGTCCTTTTTTCAATATCTTTTGGTGGTCTACACCATTTTCAAGTGTAATTCAGAAACTGTCAAGTTTATTTCAGATTAGTCACTTCAAGTGCAGAAAGCGTCAATTGAATTTCAGATTAGTCAATTGAATTTGATTTGTTATTATCTGAATATCAATTGACAAATCTGAATAACATTTGGTGTTTTCTGAAATTCAATTGACTAATCTGAAATGCAAGTGATGTTTTCTGAATGTCAATTGACGATTTCTGAATTACAATTGAAATTAGTGTAGTAGTACTACCAATGAATATTCTCAATTGATATGCATCATCCTGTCGTTGTCATTCTGTCTACGCTTTTCTTTGGATAGAATGTGAATATTAGGTAATTGGACCAAATTCATAAATTCCAAAATTGCAAATACATACCTCGCCATAGGGTAGGTCGAATATGACTTTCTTTATTGCGCCGGTGGTATTCAGTTCTCTCGAGTTATTTCATTTCGGAATTCATGTTAAAATCCACTCGGAGTTAATTTATTGGGAGGAAGTTCGACGAATGATTCAGGTTCCATTCTGCACCAACCCATAATAGAGATTATTTCGAAGTTTAATTACTTGTCAAGGAGTTTCAGTATGGTCGAGTGTATAGGTTTTGTGCAAAACTCTGGGGAATAGACTGTTCGTAATTTTTTCAGAGGGTTTATAAGGCGATCAACTACACGCTCACTTTCTGAGTATTGTTTGGCAGAATGTTTTCAGATCATTAGAATCTGGTAAAAATGAATCAACATTGATAAAAATTAGTATCATGTACAATGCTACAATTTCAATTAGTATTATTATTATCATGAACAGGGGTCGTTGTGGTTTCGTTCAGCCTTCCGGGAACTTCGACCGCAAGGATCTTTTGTTCTTTACCCAACTCGTTCATTTGAATCCCAAGGAGCCATCAATGGTGTTGATGAACCCAACGACATCCTTCGGAGCCTTGACGGTTATTTCATGTGAATCCAGAACCGACTCCCCCATGTGAATGGTCCTTAGTTCCGCCAGCTCTGGACACTTGCATACCATGTGTTCAGCCGTTTCTTTCTCTGATCCACCTTTCTGGTATTGGTCTATTCCAAGCCCACAGAAACGTTCAGGTCCAACAGGCTTCAACCTTGAAGCTTTCTTCGCCAGTTCGTCGGCTGTTTCATTTCCTTCAATACCACAATGTCCTGGTATCCATAGTAGAGTCACTTTGTTGCCTCTGGCCAGTTGCTTTATGGTATTACGGCATTCATATGTCAGCCGAGATTTCTGGCTGTATGATTCCAGTGATCTCAAATTTCAATTACTTCACATACAAATTTATGTATGAATAATAATAAGAATAATGTCCTTATCAGGAGCATACAAAAATTTGAATGAAAGTTTCAGGAAAAAATTAAATTACATCTCCTTTAGTAAGTTCAACTGAAAGAGATGAAAACTTTCATGATGCTACCATGAATTTGTCTATCCCAAACGAAAAGATTATGAAAAAGATTTCTACACTATAAATCCAAGATATCGATAGGTATTAATAAAAATCAAAACTTATCTCCTCCACTACAACATCAATTTTTGTTCTGGGTCAACAAGTGTCTATTAATTTTTTTTTCAATGTTTGGGAACTCAAATAAAATTCTGTGATATAGAATTGAATGTTTTCTTAGTATCGTACGAAAACGATCGTTGAAAAAATGCCGTGGCATAGTTCATTTTACAACATCTCCCAAATCAAGATTATGGACATCACGGCGATAAAATTGGGTGCTTTTTAAAAAACTTGATGATTGCGGATTTTTTATTATGTCGAGAAAAAAGATGAGAAGATTTTTAATGCTGAAAGCTGATAATTGAGAAAATTATCAACATTTTCATTGATGGAAATTCATATTGAGTAAAGTACTTTATCTTTAACTTCAAAAACTAATTTTCATATTAGTGAGAGAATTATAAAAAATGGAGCATTATACTCAATAAATAGAAATTCTGTCGCCACTTCTGATTTAAGGAGCTTACGAAGAGGTTTGTCAATCAAACCTGCGCTACTGAATAACAACAATAACAGAAACCTAGCTGGAAAAAAGAATAGATTTACCTGAATATTTCCAAATAAAGAATATTCTGAATAAAATTCAAAATCTCTCTATATTTCACTATAAGACAAGTAATCCACAGGAAAAGAATCATGTTACGATTTCTTCACAACAAACAAATGATGCACCACAACAAATACTTCGGATCTTGTCCAACAAATTTTTCGTACCTATTGGTCATTGACTCGTAGGAATATTCGCAGCATCCCTGGTGTTATGTGGATATTTTGCATAATGTGACTTTTAGAATCGCTATATCTCAGGATTGATAACTCTTTAGAAAAGGAACTTTGAGATCTGCAACTTTTATTCTAGGTTTTTTTTTTAAATTTCTCTCGTTTTAATCAATCGAAAGGGCTAAATTCTGAATTGGAAATTGTTTCTTGATGAAAAGCTGTATGTCAGCAGCTGGCAGCAGTTTTTTCGAGTTTAGCCTCGTCGAAAATCTACAGTTGTTAAATTAATACCTATACATAATGCATGAAGAATAATCTGTTACCTATGAAAAAGACTTTTCAGATACCATTTGGGCATCCTAATTATCCTGTGAGAAAAATCTAAAAAACACAGTGCAAAGTAATATTTGCAAAAAAAATCATTGGTGCAGTTGCGAGAATCCTCGTCTTCTACTCTGAGGTTTGTTCGCATCAGCACTAATGCTCCTTGTTGAAATATTAATGAGGAACTGGTTTTTTCTGTTTTCTTGGAAATAGTAGATGTTTTCATGACATTACCTACGATAAATCTTATCGAGTTCAAGAAAAATTCAATTATCCTTAAATTTTGACATTTACCCCCCAATAACTTTGATGCAAACGTGGTGATTTTTAGAACTTTATATGTAATTAAAATCCCAGCTCTTTATCGGAATTTTGCTACTCGGGAGTTTTTGTTATTCAAACAACTTTTCACAATTTACATAAAACCCTAATGATGCCAATTTAATTAGGCCGAAAGCACTAGGTTTTCAACAAAAAGAATATATAATTTTCAAGTACAAAACTTTATCAATTACAAACCGAATTTGATATTTCAAAATAATCCGGTCCGATGACAAACTAATGGGATATGACGTCAATGCAAATTACAAATACAATTACAATTATATTTCTAGCCGGACGAACGGCAATGGATACCACAAATCAATTGCGGCAGGGAGTATTCCCGAAACGCTTCTCCGTTATGCACACTAATTGTCAGCGCACACAGTTTCGTCTAACCAATTGTTTGAACAGCGTCATGCGAAGTCAATTTGGAAATTATTCAAACATCGGCAAAACAGTGATCGTTCAGAGCATGCTCCATTTTCGAAGGATATCGGTTGGGGCAACAAAGCCCGAAGAATATCGTAGACTGTCCAATGCATAATGCAACTTGTGCAATGAATTTGCCTAATTGGAATTGTGTGTACGTTCCGTTATTACGCGAACAGTAAATGGGCTATCGACAGTCCAGTAGATGAAGACTGAAAAAGTCGTAGGATTTCACATGGCATAATTGCTCGGAATCAATCAACTGTGAGTGTGCCTGATTTTTTCTGTTCTGCCAACAAAAAAATGTCAAACCTGACCTCCGAATCATATTTCGACTCTTCAACTGGATAATGGAAATAACGAGAGTTATTGGAACCTAAAAAACTATCCATCTAATAGTTCATTCAGAGAAGTTCAATGGTGCTTTTTTCTTGTTAGGAGCACTTCACCTCTCAAATGACTATTGAATACAAATATGTAAAAATGTAATTCCACAAAAATACTTCATGATGTTATACTCAAAACTGAATACATCAGCAAAAGTTATATCATCTTTCGAAAATAATATGGTAAACAGGTTCGACAAAAATTATTCATACACTTCCCGTCAATAAATTCCGGACAGGCAAAATTTTTATCAAATTCAATACCCTGTATCTTTTTTCGTGGTTCTCCGATTTTTTTGAAATTTTCACCATGTATAGTATTAGGTCTTGTTATATTAACCTGAAACCTGAAATTTACTTTGCGAAAATACCTGTAGTTCATCCGTTATACAGGGTGAAACAAAACCTTGTTTCCACCTAGCTTTCTCATCACTTCTTGGATACGACTTGGCATACTTTCAATGCATTTCCGAATTGCTTCAGGGGGAATATTTTCCCGTTCATTAAAAAGATAAAAGTGTTGGGCTGCCGATTTTGAACATGTCTACCTATATAATATCGCATACATGTTCAATTGGATTCAAATCCGGCCTTCTGGCTGGCCACACCAATCGTTTAATATTCGCATCTTCAAAATATTCTGTTACAACCTGTGCAATGTGAGGCATTAACTGAAATTGTTGCTTCCCCCAGAAGCAATTCGTAAATGCATTGAAAGTATGCCACGTCGTATGGTGAAAGTGATAAGAAAGCGAGGTGGAAATACACGCTATTCATTTTCAGATGTTTGTTTATGTTTAATAGTCGATGAAGTATTGTAATGTTTCAAATTGTTATAAATATTGAAAAAATGCAACACCTCCTTTCAAAACGTGTATCTTTTTTTTTAGCAGATACTGACGTAAATCAAAAAACATTTTGTTGAAAAAGGGTCACACTTCAACTTAAAACTGAATGATATAAAATTTTCCGCCTCAAATTCACTAGAGGATGTATGGAAATTGAGGTTATAAAACAAGGTTTTGTTTGACCCTGTATAACGGATAAACTACAGGTATTTTCGCGAAGTAAATTTCAGGTTAATGTAACAAGACCCGATACTTCACATGGTGAAAATTTCAAAAAAATCGGAGAACCACGAAAAAAGATACAGGGTGTTGAATTGGACAAAAATTTTGCCTGTCCGGAATTTATTGGAAAAAAGTGTTCATGGACAACAGAATCGGAGAACCATAAAAAAAGATACAGGGTGATGAATTGGACAAAAATTTCGCCTGACCGGAATTTATTGGAAAAAAGGGTTCTCTATTGTGATCGATATAAAAATATGATGATAATTTCATTCCTTTCGAACCAAACATGGTCCGGTAAAAATTGTTTAGAGGGACAAATGAGTGAGTGGACCAAAAATGTATCAGCAACACTCTGACTCGACTCGACTTGTTTTATCTGGGCAGAGTGAAAACATTGTTATTCTGAAAAAAATGAGAAAATCTCAGTATGGGCACCCAGATATTTTTCATTTTCAAAGAAGGCGCACTGATTGGGCTGGGAGTTATCGCCATGACAGCTGCTTCTTTGTTATTATGGAAGCTGGATTTATCTGTTTCTCCTAGTTGAGTTTGATTTTGACTTTCAGAGGGCTTTTAGTTTCACCAATGTAGAATCTTCCATATCCACATGGTAGTTCATGCAATTTTTGGTTCTCTGACTCTCGTTGTCAGGTTTCACCTTCGTGAGTTTTCCCCTGACAGTATCATTGCTCTAAAATGCTGTACTAACGTTGTATTCTGTTGCATTCGGGTGAAGAGAAACGAATGTAATTAAATGGTATATGACGACAGCGTTAAAAAAATTTCGTTCTTAATCTAAATGTTGATGGTGGCGAGAATCTCAAAGGGATATTGACACCGGCATACCGTGTTTTTTGGATAAACAGCGCTCGCTACCGATCCGCTAATACTCCCTAGCTCGCGGGATCGTAAATTAACAAAATGAGCCTAATCCCGCACTTGCTTACACATTCGACAAACATAAATTCTGAGAGAACCGCATTATTGCCGACCGAACTAATTATATCGAAATTAGAGAGCGAGTGGTGTCTTCCTTGGAGCGGTCCAGAGTGGCATCCTCTGACAAATTCGGAGGGGTGGGTTTCCATAAATTCTCGAGAATTTGGGGGGCTCTGCCGCTTTGAGGCGACGCCAAAAAATCAAATTGGGAATTTAATATAAAGTTCCTTCCTTAGCCTTGAGTTACGCTGGAGATGAATACTTTGTGGTGAATTATGTGTCTTCGTGACATCTAGACATGCGCATTTTGGACCAGCTACTGCAATGTTGAAGTCTAACTAACCAACAAGGCATGTCATCGGTTGGGAAATTATTATTTGAGTAAACGATAACTGTATGATTAATTGCCAATTTAAATTGCAATGAGAACAGGAAATCGATACTATAGAAAGCATAAACCTACTTCGTCAGATTAATCCGTTTAATTGCGATATTTCATAGGCTAAATGTCAGCACCAATCAAGGATTGGATATTCGGGGTAAAAACACTTTTAGGAAGCATGCAGAATCTGAGTTTCATATATCCATTGAAATATTTCCTCAATAAAAAAAATTATTGGAGAGTGTATTGTGTAGTCCATATTTGTGAGAATTACATGATAGGAAACTATAGATTATGAGATGGCATATGATTTTCCAAACATTCCTTGAGAAGATTACGTTTTGCATTTAAAGTGACTGTTATCTTGAACACAAAGGTACGGAGAGTCATCTATTCGTCGCTATATTTGACGGACTTGAATCGGCTTAGATAGACCTACCTGTTGTGCAAATGCGTCAGTCGCATCAATGTTTGGAACAGTAATATAGAGGCTACACAACAATCTATTCACAATGGAACTGATTTTCTTGCACCAATCAATGATACACAATGACAAGAATTGACCCAAAAAAGTATCCCTCTAGATCATGAAGGTAGAACAGTGGAAGGTAACATATATTATGTTCCCTTGCTATACAGGTGTCACCAAGAATTCGCCATGTTACGCAAATAAAACTGTGGCAATAATTTGATACATTTGAATTTTCACAATTTGAAGTTTGTTGGGTTGTTTTTGACCTAAGGACGAATGAATAATGATTGAAAACGTTATCAAATTTAGCTTTCAACCATTAACTAGCGAAATAGCGCAGCACATACCGGACAAGAAACCACTTTTTCATGCCTTCAGCAAAGAGTATCAGATGATATTTTCTCTATATCAGTTTTGTGAAATAATTGTGAGAGATATATTCTTTATAATGGAATATTTGTTGGGGCATAATTTATCTAAATTGTATTTACCGACGTTTCGGCAAGCATTCGCCAGCCGTCATCAGGGTGTTGTTGGTCCTGAGAAGGGCCCGCCTCTGCCAAGTCCGTCTGGACTTGTTAGGCCAGTCAATAAAGCCTCTGAATTGCAAGAAATTAGCAACAGCGTTATTTTTTGATATGTTGTTGGGGACGGTAAAACATGAAGGTATAAAATTTTTTTACCCTCTGGGGGGAACGCTAGGGGTTAAAAGGGGTGAAAAAAGTTTTTTGTTCATAACATCGGGAAAAAGATTGTTCGTGGGTAGAAATTTTGAAGGATGGTGTAATAAATAATCTTGTATGAAAATTTCCACCTTTTTTGTTCGATGCAAAATTTTTTATTAATGAAAAAGTACAATTTTTGAAATAACACTTGTAAAAAAATTCTGACAAGGTGGGAAAGTTAATACAAAGTTGTTCATAATAGGATCATTCAGTTACTGAAGTTTCTACCTTTTTTGACCAGTGGAAAAGCTGAAAGCAGCCACGAGATTGCCTCGGAGTCTATCGAGGCGTTCGGCGCGCGATCAGGGGATCGCAATGATGACTCAGGTACAGAAATGATTAAAAAAATCCAACTGCCTCAGTCGAACATAAAAAAGAGACTAGACATGAGTTCAGCTCTGATGAAACAAATATTTCGGCATCACAATCGAATTATAAAAAAAGATTACTAAAGGAGATGATTTGCATGAAAAATAATCCAAATTCTGTGAACAAACGATCTGACATAGATGGACTGAGTTCTTCATATTTTAATTTATACTTATTTAAAAAACTTTTACATTCGAGTGTGAATCTGTACCTTTTCCATAGTATGTTTTTTCTGATGATGCAAAATGAATTTGCGAAACGTTGGCCTTCTTAATTCTCCTACGTTCCCAAACCCAAAAAAAACAGCAATATATTGCACATTCAATACATCACAACATGAAATATTATGATGCTCGCTGTTAACAGTTATTCCGGAATATCTCGAAAATGGTACATTCCGAATGAAGGGAACCCGAGCTTATTTTCCTGACAAATTGATATGTGAGTGAAGGAAATACTCTTTCTATTGAACAAATCGAATTTTCAGATTATTCACAATTCCAACTCTGCAACTCTCATTTCAGTTTGCAGTATATCAAAATGTCATGTTACTTACCCAGTGAAGTGAATATCTTTTCGGTATCCCATTTAAAAAAAAATCTGAGATAATGAGCTACTCCTTTTCTGAATCCTAAGTTCCCCAAGCCTCAATTTGTAATCTTTTTCAGAAACCAGTGAATAACTCGAGTAATGTATCATGAATGAAGGTTCACTTTGCTTATATCGTCACATAAAATTCGAGATGATCGGAATATTATGTCTCCATAAACTTCTAGAAGGCACTCCGGAGGGACACTTTGTATATATATTATCCCCTTCCCCAGATATTCACTCTAGGACCGCCCTTGCAAAAAAAAATATATGTATATGTAGTTAGGAAAAGTTCCCTGTGTTCATCACATGTGGAATTTCATAGGCTTGCTGAGACTTATATGAACGATACCTTCGAAGGGTAGGAAATGGATGTTCTTCACAAAATCTGTGTTCGTGGGAAATGCGTCAAATGGTTCCCCACAAGGGCACAGGATAATTGCCTATGTGCTCTGCATCATAAATACCAATTATTTTACGGCAGCCTACGTGAATCTCGGCCACAATCCGGAATTTTCGTTATATGATTTAGCCCATAACAGGCAGAAAAGGGATTTGCGCAAATATTGTGACTGGCCGACTTGATGTATGGAATGATTTATGAGGGTGATATTCGGCCAACCTAATTAATTCGAAACAGAAACGAATTATGGGGTGGGAATTATGAATATTGAATTGTGTATACACGAGGCCTTCATTCAATTGCTCAAAAACAGATTACGAGTTTTCGTAATCATTACATTACACCGTGCATCAACCATACTCCTCCTATCTCACCACATCATTATTTCGATAAATGTGTACACTCAATGGAAAATGGGCTGAGCACGCTGTGCGAAAATCCGAACGGAACTGTTGAACACCATGAAAAAGAAACCATTTAATATGGCAAAAAATCAAATAAGTGATTCTGTAATCAAAATAAAAAAGACTCAAAAATACGAGAGTGTTCAATGACATCCGTGAACACTTTCAAAAACATATTTTTTTCGCACTATGTAATTCATTTATATATACTTTATTTTTCTCCTTCTATTAAGTTTATGGGAATCTGTACTCATATCTTTATTTGATGATTATAATATTGAAACATGCTGATTTTCTAATTAATGATTTTTTTTTAAATAGAGAAACATCAGTACGGAGAGTAATGATGTAACCTACTCATCACAGTATTGTTTTCAATAACAGTTTTCGTTTGTTGGTTAACAATACCGACCTCTCATCCTGATAAATTTTCAAATCACGTCATCTGTCGAATTAAGTGAGTCAGAAGATACAGAAGTTTCTAGGATAAACAATCTGCAATTTTATTGGAATTTCGAGAATATTTCACAAAACGTGACTGAAATAAAGGAACTATCGTCTAATTGTCTAATACCCTTGGCAGAAGACAATTCTGAAACTCACTAGTTCGAAAACGCTTGTTTTCGAATTTCGCATTCGTGTTGGAAAATTAGTCCATTTTGCAACTGTTTTAGAATATACTATTTAGTAAGTTTGCTTGAGTCTAGCCCGAATGAGTTTCTTTTGTTGATGAGTCTGAATCTTAATGATACAAAGATTTAAAACATTCTTATAACAGATTGAGTGAAGAGAACAAAAATGTTACTCATTGGAAAACTGGTGAATTATATAAAATATAGATTATTGTCCTGATTTAAAATAATTTTACGGTATTCATCTTCGTCTTATATTTTCTTTGACCATTATCGATCGTTGAATATCATGTTGGCTACCGTCAAGGCAATCATAATTTTATTCCTAGCTGCTCGAAATACTGAGGTTATTGATTTTCCGAGCCATTGCCTCAGACTTGGCCTTTGGTTTTTCAGCCAGAAAGTTTTTCTTCGGCCGAGTTCACGCTCACCCAAAATCTTGTCTTGAAGAGTCAAATGTTAGATACTGCACTTTTCCGGATATCTCATTATGTGGCAAAAGTATACTAGCTTGCGACGGTGTTTCATTCTTTTGTTTCGATTCAGAACCTCTTCATCGGTAACTTTGTCCACCCAACTAATCTTCAGCAGTCTATATCTTTCTAACCAGATTACAAATGCTTCTATACTCTGTTCAAATTTGAGAGAGAGCAATAAAACAAGTTTCGCGTAGCGGTAGGAGGAACTTCGGATAGTTACATTCCGTCCAGAGTGAAATCGAGGAGATTTCATACAATCGTTCAGTTTGAACTGAATGGATCCTTTCCATTCAGTTAAATCTGGTGTTTCCCGGAATAACTTTGTCTTAATCTTGCAAGATTCCGACCCAAATCTCGAAAACTCTGGTGTTTCCTGGAATGACCTTGCCGCAATCTCGAGCATAGTTCCGAGTACGATCCTGGCAATCTCTTAGGGCAGTCGAAGAGACCATTGTTATGAGCGTTTGACTAATACAAGCTTTATTGTGGGAAAACCAGACGATTCAGTTTGTTTGTTTTGCTCTCGCTAATGAAATTTGTGAAAGAAATTCCGATTATAATTATTGAAGATGAATTTTTCAATTTATTTCAGCAGACACTTCTCTTTTTCACAAATATAATTTTAAGAGTCTTCGAATGTAATCTGAAGCTTTCCCAAGAGATATCATTCACAAGTTCGTCATTTTTTGCACGAAAGTGCAAAATTACTAATTTATCTGGTTCCCAACGAATTTCATATGAAAAATTCAAATCAATCAAAACCATCAAAATTTTGAATTGATAATACAATAGAAAAATTCATTCTAAAGTTCTGGAGAAGTTGAATTCGTGACCACACTGACGTCATAGTGTGCAACAAGATGCGCAAGAACACACCTTGTATTCTTCCACCATGCAGAGTAGAGACATTATTTGTGCATTGATTTTGTGAGCGTCCAAGCTTCTGCTCCGAACAGAAACCTCAGCAGAAAAATATAATATAATGACATAATCTGATCGCTGTTGCTACCTTTGTTTTCTTTCAAGCCTAGACACTCAAGATTTAAATCCACCCCAACCCTTTTACGCTGAAGGCAAAGGGTTTCATCGACAAGAAAAAGGCACCAAACTTCTTGAATTATTTAAGTATTTCATGGGAATAATGTTTCAAAATGTGTTATGTCATTTCTGAAGTGTATCCATATCGAATCACTTCCAACTTACAACCAAATTAACACAAATTAAAGAATCGACAAACAAATCAATGAGATATAGTAGTACAAATATAACACTCTTATAATAGAACATCAACAATAACGCTAGCTTCAGAGAGTTGAATAGGGATTTTCTAATCTTCGTTATAGTTTTCGACTTTGATGGTTAGAACTTCGGGATGAACCGGCTCAAGAATTAACAAATCGACAGTTTCACCTCAAGGGCCTTCGAAATATTTAAAAGACTTGAATGCAATGAACTACAGGTACTGTATTGACATCAGTCAGAAATTGAATTACGTGACATTTTAAGAAAACAAATGCAAACGACGACAATTATTTCAATCCTCTCTTTTTTCTTCCCGTATTCCAGTTGAATGAATGGATATTAGGCAGTATTATTCCCCTGTTTACAGCAAAAAACATACGAACCCACTACCCAGTCCTCTGGCATTATGTTTCAAGGTCTCATGAATGTGGAATTGTACGGAATCGATAACTTCTGATATTATGAGCGTGAAATGCGGTCTATCCGTTGTATTCCATGCATCGGTGGAGAACATCCGGTAATACGGAAAGACCATTGGAGCGTTTCCGAGTATAGGCCTTATTGATACCGTGTAACCTGTAACATTACGCCGGCCACTGAGGCAACCTGTTTCTATATATAGAGTACCTATCGGTGTCAGTCGGTTGACTGCAACCTGTTTTTCGTTATAGACGTCTGCAAGTGATCAAACGTATCTTCGCTGGACAGAAGTTGATGTTTGCACTTGTACGGATATCCTCTGAAAATTTCAACATCGCACGCGTCCCAACTGATTTCCTTGCCGGTCTTCAACCTCCAATTCCTTAGAATTATTGGTGAATATTCAACGATGAGTGTTTTATCAATATATCAATACTTTATGAGCGCATGAATAGAAATTATGTTATCTGATCTGTTTAGTTTTTCGCGCACACGAAAATGAACGAGATAACGATGAATTGCTATCTCAGGTGATCCTTCCATATTGGTGGAAGTTGAAAAAACAGTGCCTGAGGTATTAAACAAAATAATAACCGATGGAGGCGCTGCATAAGCAGATCACCGGTTTACCGAAACGCGTATTGTTTCGTGTTTACATTACCTTCCTATTTGGGATCTATGGGATTTTTAAGTTTTAACGTTTATTGACATACCAAGCAAGATTGCCTGCAATTTGCAAGTATATTTTAGCCCGGCTACTCAACTATACTAGGTTGTACCTACTACAAAATACTACTTCAAATTGTTAAGTTGATTATGTCAACGTCATTGCTTTCCTCTTGTCTTGACCTATTAGAATTTTCACCTTCTGCAAAATGGGCTTCATTTTTAACATTTGATTTTTTCCTGCCATTGTTGCTGAAACATTCCTTTGATTTATGTCCAAATTTGCCACAATCATAACATTTTACTCCACACATGTTTTTGACATGTCCTATTTTTCCACATTTAAAACATTTTACTTGTTTCTGGGAAGCACTGAATGACGAAGGTAAGTTACCATTATTTTTGACTCCTTTACTTGAGTTTTTGTTCATATCAAATTCTAGCAGCCTACTTTTAACAAACTCTATTTTAAGATCATTTTGTGATAAAGTTCTGATTGCAGTAACAACATTTTCATATTCAAGTGGCATTGATAGAAGGAGAAAACATGACATATCTGAATCTTCAAAACTGCTGCCTAAACTTTTCAATTCTCGAAAAATTCGATCACTCTTGGCAAAATGTTCTTGTAAATCAATATTACCATTATATTTCAGATTGATCAATTCTTTGAGCAAATAAAATTTTGAGCACGTACCCTTTTTGCTGAAAATTCCTTCAAGCTTCATTACCATTTTATATGCTACATCTATCTCCTTTATATACTCCAAATGTGAATCTGCTACACTCGAAATGATGACCATACATGCCTTATTGTTCTTCTTGTGCCATTCTGCATTTCTTTCTGTTGATTCTACTTCTTTCAGTACTTCATTCAGCTCCAACGCCTTCAATACAGAAAACAGCCTAAACTTCCAGTTGTCGAACCCATTTCCATTGAATGGAACTATTCCATGTTTGTTCTCCACCGCCTGATGACCAGCAATTTTCTTTTCTTCAACGACGCTCCAACTTTCAACCAACGCTTATAAGTTTAATCCTCACCCCTTTTTTAATTTTCTGGGCCCATAACCGATGTTATGATTATGAATATTTTAGTGTAAAAAAGTGTGTAGGATTAAAAATAATATTCTTATATCTGATACCATATATTCTTACAATGCAACAACTTATAACTTATTATTCGACAATTCGACATCGACAACTTGCTCTTCGCTCTTGGACTGCGCACAGACGAGCCACAGAAGAAGCATCACTTGCTTAGGCTCACTTCACACTACAGGTTTGGAATCATAAAGTTCTGTTCACACTTTAACACAAATTTTGAAGGTGAAATTCATTGTTTAGTTTTGTGACTGCTTTTTTTCTTTACCATAAAATTGAAATGTACAAAACAGAAAACAATAGGATTATTCATATTTGATGAAATTAGTCTGAGACCTAACAGAGCATGAAAACATGCATGATTGTAATGTAATTGAACATCAGCATGAACTATATATTCATTGAATAGAAGCTACAAATTTTTCTTTTGTTTAGGAAGGGAAAGAATCTATGAAATGAAAATGGGTGATACTCTAATATGTTCAGTTACAGTTTCTTTCATTATCAAAACAAGCACTCAAGATTAACGTCTTTGAATTTCCTCTACGATTTCCACGTTGTTGGTTATATGAACAGTTTGATTTTTACTATGAAAATAATGAACTCGAGCTGCAGGATTTCTAGATTTTCTAGAATTACATCCATAAATACAACAATTAGTATTTTTCACGGTTTTTTAAAGCATATCTCTTTATCACAATAAAAAAGTTAAAATAAACAAATGAACACAGCTTTCACTTTCACGTACTAACTGTCGAAACGAATACTCGTTTCGAGTTTAGTAGTCGCATAGAGTTGTGTTTTGCTCTATACCGAATCTTATATACCTCAATTAAATTCGTAGATATAGGGTTTAGATGAAGTAGTAGAAGAGATTTTCGGTTATTATTGCTAATGAGGAAATTGATAACTATCGCTAACGGCAACTAATATTTTTCATGAAACATGATTGAAAGCTACTGAGAAATTTTCTTGTATCGAATGAACTTCATAATTTCACTTTACATAAAATGGCGGATGCGCTGGTCTTCGATTAAACTCATGATTTATCTTGATGATCTTTGGTCCTAGTTTCAAACTAATCCCACGTTTGTACGTTGGCAAATACGTTTAAATATCACATTAATGTAATATCAGGCTTTCAAGTCGAGCATGAAGAAGGAAAAAGTGGAGTCTCATTTATTCATTGAGGATCACTTTTTTTGTCGCTCACTTTTGAACTGACAAACTTCAGAAATCATCCCAAAAAAAAATACAACTCTTCGAAACTAGGAATTTCATTTCGAGTTGTTAAGAATCGCAAAAATATTCTGAAACTCATTAAACGATTCGAATTGATTCATCCGTCTATGCACGTAAAAAGATTGTTATTGGATATATAAATTGAGTTCGGAACCATTTTTAGTTGCATGTTGCTAGCCTACTTAGCTCTCAAAAAAATCTGAGGAATGGGTTCTAATTCCATTTGTATTTTCCCATTTATGCAGAACGTGTAACGAATAACCTAATGATATTTCCCAATGAGTTCTGCTACAAAACAGAGTTGGCTCAGTTGCCTGATTTGGAGGAGATTTCAACCATCTCTGGTGAATTCTTGGAGTTGTTTTAATTTTTCCTATTCAATTTATAGAATTCCACAGAGATGATTAGATAAGGAATAGAAACTCGAAGTATATAAATGAAGAACAGTAATTATTCCTGATAAAACCTTAGTGACAGTAAAAAAGAGAAACCATTAACATTTCATTATGATAAATTATCTGGGTTCAACGATCTGAAAAGTACGTACTTCATGGCAGGACTTTTCAATTGGCCATTTTCTTGCTAATACGTGCTCGTATAATTTACTTTGAAACTAGTAATTCAATGAAGAGTACCTTCAATTGTGAGGCCGGGAATTGTGTGAGAGAAAATTATGGCTAAAATCAGTCGTTTAAAAGAGTAAGCAGTGAGTTTTCATTTCAATAAAAATAATCGGGGTAATTCTTCACGAGTCTCGGTGAAAACTTATTATTTAGAAAATCCAAATAATTTACATAGTACAGAATTCAACTAAATCATCAAAAAAATTGGGTTCTAGTTCAAAAAACAAAAAATATGAGCCAATCTTGACACCAATGTTCGACCTATAATTTGGAACACCTGTGACGAATTTTTTTGAATTCCAGAAATGAACAATAGTTCGACAATCTTTGACTTCAAAAATGTAAAACCAGTTGGCGCTTAAGATATTTAGAATAGGAACAACAAACATGATCTCTCTTAGCTCCCCATTTCTTTAGATTTTTCTCGATACTTTAGGAATTATTTCGACGAATGCAACGATTCGTATATTGAAACGATATAGAATCCGAAAACAAAAAAATAAAAAAAAAATTTGGAAATTTTGTGTCAGGCTCCAATAATATTTTAGATCAGCAGATAATGTTAAACAATAACATAATCATAATTTTTCATATTTAAAATAGGTCCAGTTCTCCAGAAACGCCGAATAGGCCGTCAAACATGGTAAACTCTGTATATAATTCATTCGAACATTATCATATTGAAATTATTATTTTCAATTTAAGTCTGTTCATACAAATTATAAACAAAAATTAAATGATAGTCATCAGGCTTGATATAAATCATACCAATGCACTTTTTCGTTTTATTTGACAGTTTCTCCATTCGATTATTTCAGTTAATTCCCGATTTTCATAAATCATTGAATATATCCCGAGACGAGGTTATGAATAGACCTAATGACGCATAAGAGCAATATGTCCCATCTGTTGTTCTGTCAACAAGAAATGAGTTGTAGCAGAGGTCGAAGTGAACGGCACTATAGAGTTTCACTAGATTTCCTCCCCTCCTTTGTTCCATGACATATGATTGAAATTGGGAAACCTTTAAAGCTTATATTCACGCAAAATGTGCTTCAACCCTATGTTACTCTGTCTGATTGACACTTAGGCGGATTCCTATCTGTACAGGGGGATGGAAGAATGAATGAATGATGAAGTTTGAATGGTCAATTCAGGTATGCTTCGGGTATTAATTTCACAGCTCAATCGGCAGCGATTCATTTCCTAATCGAAATAACGTTACGAAGCGTGAGTGCAACCTCAGTCAACTATGGTTTATTTTCAGATCGATTTTCACAAAATCAACATATTTACTTGATGTTTTGGGGACTAATCATATTATATCAGCGACAATGTTGTAGCAGATCTCTGTCATTAACAAAAACCATTATGGGATATATCAAACCCCTAACAGTAAGATGGAATTTTCTGGATGATTTTCAGAGTTTCTTGAGCGACATTATAAACTTACGAAAAACATAATATACAAGCTCAGCAAAAGATAGCCGAATCAAGATCAGAATGTGTTCTACCTAATGTGAAAGAATTCCTGCACAATATAGATTTTACGGTTCGTACTCAAAATATTATCATGAAAAATGTCTACACTTCCTAAAATTCGTTACAGGTGCGGGGTATTCGAATTGAAGGTTTTTGAAGCATTGGTTTGCTCGGGGGAATGAGAAGAGTTTTGTAGGCTCTATCACTAAGTATTGGCCTGGCTCGGATCTAGAGGAGGCAAGCGGGTTAAATGTTGTAATTTTTTATTTTCTAGAAAGAAATTAATTTCATAGTGCTAATATAGAAACAGTAGAATTGAAACATGATAAACCACCACTATGCCAAAAATCTTCTAAATTAATTAATGCACCCCTGACATTACAGTCCTGCCATCGTTTCTCAGCGCAACACCCTCAATGTAACTTTTGAAATTCAAAAGGCAAGGAAAAAGGGCGAACAGTTGGATTCCCAACAATTTTCCCACTTAGCTATTATGTAATCATCGGCAGAGATTTTTTTTGAATTGATAACTTTCTGTGGCACGTTGAGCATTTTCTGGTTGAACAAAAATCATCTTAAATTTTCGGAGACGATAATGTCATGAATTTTGTTCACCCAGAAAGTCCTCAACGCGCCCCTAAAGGAGTCGTAAATTCCTAAAATACCACATGCATATCGGCATTCTGTTCAATCGTTACAAGATGATCGTCTCATTAGCGGTTTTTTTAGGAGGCTTGTTTGATTTGGGTTTCTTCGTGTACTCAAGTACGGGTACTCTCATATTTCAATATTTATTATCCAAGGATATTTTTTTTCGAGAAGGGGATAAATATAGAATCTTCTAATGTTTATTTCCATTCGGATTTCAAGGTCTATTATTAGTCATATTTTATTTTCATACATTTCATTCATCAAGCGAATGTGTATTCGTTTCTATTTTGTTATTACTCATTGATTCGTCTTCATAAATTTGCAATTATTATATTAATATCACCCCTTTCTTCATAATATTTATATTTTATTTTTCTGTTAATATTGTTTTATGGTTTGTTTCGAAGACAGTTGCCGTGGAAAACTTTATCATTTTTACTTTGCCCTCTCCCACCTGAGAACAAAATCTGCAGGCGCCCACGCATAAATAAAAAAAAGGAATAGAAAAAAGGAAAAACTAGCGTCGCCCGCGCCTTATCGTTTTTCGAAAATTTTTGTTTTGCCCGCCTAAGCAAAAAATTCATTCTGCGGGTACCCATGTAACGCAAGCATAGATTCAGTAATTCCTTTGTCTCGGGAATTAACGACTCTTCCTAATCACATCTGGAGCTAAGAGCGTTGTCAATAATTGCGGTTTCATTCGAACTACGATAACTCTTTGTATGTCTTCCTGGTTATTTGTGTGAACTTGTAATCAGTTTGAAAAATTCTTGGTGAAACAAAATTTTGCCGACTTTTTTCGAGAATTTGATTGGGGATGTTGTTTTCATTTCCAAAAGAGTAAAAAATTTCAAAAGTTTAAGATAACAATATACGCCGGAATTTGTGTTATCCAAAGCCCACCACGTCGAGGTTGCGCGGTCGGTTTATTGTTCGTGTGAGAGTGTTTTTGTTGAAAGCATGAAGATTTTGAAAAAAAAACTGTTTAAAAATGCGAGTTCATATGTATTCACGAAAATTAGACAAAAGCTGTCTCCGAACAGCGAGTAAAAAAGGACGAAATCCAGTTAGTGGTATTACCTTTTGTTCAAATTTAAATCGACAAAGGATCAGTTTGAAAATTGATGCATTGGAGATGATTGGGCGGTGGTTTTTCAAATTTTCTGAGGTTAAAAAAAAAGAATATTTTTGAATTTTTTTTTAATATTTCTTTTTTGAATATTTGAGCAATATCTTCAATAAAATTTTGGAAAAGCTTCGAAAAACTTTCTTTCTCATGTTTAAAAGGTAATAAGCTTTTCAGAGCAACAAACGTGATCCTTTAATTTATTTCAGAAATTCGATCGGGTGGATTGATTTAGCTTTTAGTAGGGTTTATGTGAACATATTGAAGTGAAAAGGGCACACTTAACATTCTTAGTTTTTGTATGATTCAGCGATTGATTTTCCAAAACTGGAACCCCCTTTTCCTTGCATTTTCAAATTCATGTGACAAGCAGAAAATTTTTTTTTCGACAAAGCAATGAACAGCATTTGAAGGGAAATCATTTGGGTTCTCGAAACTCACCGTTAACTTTTTGTTTGATTATTGATTGCTGAGATATCGATAGTTGAATTAAAAAGGATCTTTTCTATTTGAAGGTCGATATCTCCATGAATAAAATACGTATCAAGATCTGAAAAAAATAGGCTAAAAAATTCAATTTGAAATTTTGTTGTTGTTGGTTTTTCTAGTATTACTCAAAAACTTATGACGTTACAAGATTTCAAAGTAATAATCCAATAATAAAGTGGGTATTGGGAGCTTCAATTCCTTCTTTTTTTTCTTGTACGACCATTCCTTTCGAAGTTATGGCCTATTGAAAATTGCTCAAAAAATTTCGATTTTATTTTGATCCTTTAATTAATTCCATTTGTGTAGATATGAATTCTGAAAGCTTTCAATTCTTATACCAAACTTAAGAGGGGGGCGCCACCATGAATATTTGCCCCGGTCAGAAAGAGTCGTAGATCCGGGCCTGGTATTGGCACATTTAGGCCAGAAACATTCCAGAAAGTTTGCACCTTCAAGTCACCACTTACAATTTTTTTCGTCATTCACCTCACTCCTTTCCTAAGCGGATTGAAGATTGAAATTAGAACCAGGATTTGTAGTTCCACGAATTATCGCCCATAAGTTCCTGATACATAACCTTAAACAGTATCCAGGACGTTCAACTCTGCTAATCCCTAACTGGGCGTATTAGCGGGTGCCGTTTCGCGTCATTGGTATTCCGAGGGCTCTAACTGTTATTCCCGCGCCCGCCTAATACGTTCGAACGAATTTATCAGATTAGCCGTGACTGCATAACCATGAATTCGGAATATCTAATTGTCGTTCGATTTTCATCTACAGTCGCGGAAATATTCGATGAATTATAATGTGGCTGCTGGCGATGCATACCGAGCAAATCGCGGATCAGTGGCGGTTATCTGGCAGCGGGTAAATGGGGTTGTAAACTGTTTCCTATCAGAGCATACGAGAAGTTTCAAAGCAGTTAGTGGAGTAGTTATGAAAGTTTTTCAGAGCAAAAATTTGGTATTTTTCTAACGAAACACCCTGTATAATTTAAACGTCTAGCTTTTGCAATCATTTTTCTGAATACATTGATGTATCTCAAATAAACCTTTAATGAATTTAAGCTTGAAAAATGAAAAAAATTCATAATTATGTTTGTTTTTTGATTAGTAGGATAGGAGACACATACAAATACATAAACTCAAAAGATGCAGGGAATTTAAATCTTTGGGAAGTATCATTTCGGAGGATGGAACAACAAAGAAGGATATTAGAAATAGAACACAGCAACTTAAGACAAAAATGACAATCTTCACGACAGTTGTAGAACCTATTTTAACTTACGGATGTGAATGCTGGCAACTTCCAGAAAAAGAGAAAAAGATCATAGAGACAGTGGAGATGGACTTCTTGAGAAGATCTTGTGAAATTTCCAGAATGCTACATATTAGAAACGAAGAGATAAGAAGGAAAACTGGGCGAGTTATTACAACAGCAGAACGAGTGGAAACGAGACAATTAATATGGTATGGGCACGTTATGAGGATGGATGATACACGATGGCCGAGGAGGGTTTTGGAGTACATACCTCAAAGCAGAAGAAGGAGAGGAAGACCAACAACCCAATGGAGAGAGAGAATTAGAAAGAGTAGGAGAGATAGAGCGATTGATGAAGATGAATGGAATGATAGGCATAGGCTGTAGGACCCCCGCTTATATTATTAAAATTAGGATAGTTTTTTCGGATTTTGTATTACTGGTGCTATAGAAATGTCAGTGTTCCTTCACATTTCAGGAAAATTCAAGAAATTTTCTAATGGAAACCATTTTGTTAATGCGTTGATTGATATATTCTTAGGAAGATACCCAACCATAGGCACAAAACGAGTGCAAAATTGAAAAGATGGATAGATGGCGTGATTGTGTTTAACCTAAAGACACAGAGATGGCGCAAATCAACTTTTCTAGCAAAATTATTGTGACTAGAGGCACATAGATGGCGCTGATCCATAGCTATCTCAAAAGACAGAACCATAGAGTACGGGAGAAAATGAGATGCAACTCTTTGCTTTCTATTCCCATATTTTTGATTATGATTTAACATAACCATGGAGGTAGAAGAAGGGAAGGTAGCAAATCCGATGTTCCCCTTGCTTGCTATAAAAGTGTCACCAAAAATCCGAGATGTTTCGGAGCCAAATTTGTGGCGGGAATTTTGTATATTCGAAATTTTATAATTGGAAGTTTGTTCGATTCTCTTTTAATGACCTAAATTTGAATAAATAATGATCGAACAAATCAAATAGTCAAAATATCATGAACCATTGCTTTTGATGAATTGGTGGGTTGAATTGCGTACGGAATTAATAACTTGTTCCTGTACTAATCATACATTCTCTTTTCTGCAAATCACGTACGCAATAATTGAAGGAACAGAAAATTTATTTTTGATGATTTTCAACAGGTTGTATCTCAGTGAAAAATGGTTCTATAGGAAATAAAAAAACCTACTTTTGAAGCTTGAAGACTCTAGTTTCTTAATTCTTTGTGTTACAATTTGCAATACTTGGATAAATCAGGAAAAAAAAATTTTTCATTTCTATTTCTGCTCTACGCGCACGGAAATTTTTTTTCGAGCTAGACCGATGAAAAGGCCGCATAGCCTTCTTACGACCCTCGAATTTGATCATTTGTCTTCAATATATACATTTTTGTGTTTACTGTTTCAAAATTTCCATAAATCGTTCCAAGAAAACCTCTAAACTGATCAATAAATAGTTTCAGGCTTTCACGACCGGATATATTGACATTGAGAGAGTCTTCTAGGCTTATTGGCCGTGGTCTATTAGGAATTATTTTACCTAACGTTTCGCCCACAACTGCGGTAGGCATCTTCAGAGGATTCTTGGTCGAGTTACAATCTAAGACCAAGAATCCTCTGAATATGCCTACCGCAGTTGTGGGCGAAACGTTAGGTGAAAGAATTCCTATTAGACCACGGCCAATAAGCCCGGAAGACTCTCTTAATATCTAAACTGATCGTTCTACCGATTCAGGGCGAACTTTGGAGAACATGAGGCTGTAAAATTTCCTTATAACCTAAGATTTCCCCCCGATATTGACGAAGATACAATCCATTAACCAAAAAATAGCTCTTTTTTCACGTTAATTAAGCATATCAGATTTTTGTAGAAAATATTTTGCCAAAAGAGAAACCTCTTGTTGGCTCGCTATAGGAGCGTCATTATCCTTTCCGTTTTTTTGTTTTAGTCTCTCATATTATGCTCTCATATGTGTACTTATTGGGTATTTAATTTGTAAAAACGTTACATATTGTTAATCAATATAACCTTCATTTTTTATGGAAAATTCAAAACAAGTGTCTCTCATCAGCGGGTAGAAATAGGAATAATCAAATAGTCAATGTTTGCATTCATCAGAGTTGATTTTTGTTAAGGCGGTTAAAATGGGTCTCTGCTTTCTGCCGATGGCAACAGTTTAGAAAGCTACCGCCCTACACTGTACAATCATATAACTATAAGTTATGTTTTTTGAATAAATTCGACAGCTTACAACTGTGAAATATCTCGTTCTATGTCCTCTTCGATTGAAAAGATATAAATCAAAATCCGAATCTTTTTTGATTTTGTTCATCTAAAAATGGTTTCAACTCGGAAGTTTATCATGAAAATAAATTGTCTGAGAAAAGTCCATTGGAAAATACATATTACACTGTCTATGGTTTCCGTTATAATTTTTTTTTTTTAAGATCAAGCTGTCTTGAATTTGATAGCACCTGTGAAAAGTACTGAAATAACTGCCATTGAAATGTGTTTATTTCGAGAGTATACTGATTTCTGAAATGAAAACAAATGATAATTCTTTTCAGAATCATAATCAACTATTGTTTCAGTGAGAAAAATCACAACTTCATGTTTAAGTTTAGCAAAGAAACCTCTTGGCAATGGACAAATAAGCTATTGGATTGCTACGAGAAAAGCTTCGGTATAATGTTTCCTTTTCAACATTCTAGCACAAACAGCAACGAAGATAATGACTGCCAAAATTCAAATTTTCGCGTATAACTCGAAAACAAAAGAAGATAGAGGAATGAAGTTGATGGCATTCACTGTTTCCCTAAAACGGCGAACGTAATGTACCATTCGTTTTTCTATATCTCGTTGGGTAGGAAAGTTCTAGTTTATGTATCACCTATTTTACCCACCCTGTACAATTTCATATTCACTCACAACATGGTAGTTGAGACCAGCTGTGATATTCATTGAAACATATATTTCGAATTGCAAAGCAATCAAATTCAACAAATTCCAAAAGGGCAAATGAAATTTATTTTCATCGAAGGAAGTCCTCAAATTTGTGTGCAAAAACTTTTTTATTCTGGCTGAGCACTTCGAATATAAGAGGGTTTTTTTTCATTTACTCAGAATAACGAATTTTGAATACACCTGATAAAAAATCGCAATGTTCAGCTCTCTCAGCGAACCCTGTCGACCTAAGGTTGAAATGACTAGAAGCACCATTACAGAGTTTCGCTGATAAAAACGAGAATTCTCCAAAGGCGAGAATACCCCTGAAATGAAGCCATTCAACCTTTCCCCTTTTTCCCATTCATTGCCATCTTTTTCGTGTTTTTTCATTGTTGAAGGATCTCACACACTCAACGATATCGTGTTTTGAACTCCATTCTAGGTGAGCGATAAGAAAATATCATCCTTCATTTCCCCGCCCACTAACCCTGCGGGCGGTTATCGCAAACCCCTGTTCTTTCTTACCTCGTAAACATCCCATTCAACATTCCCACAATGGCCAGAAACATATCGAGTTACACGTCAAATAATAATTCGACGTGTATCGGATATCGTCGATGACGGATTTCTTCGAAATGTGCTCTGACGGAGTCGGAACTCCGACAATGCTCCTTTTGTGATGAAAACGCGGCTTTAATATCGGATTTCTTCGACTTCCTCCTTCTGGTCTCGCCGAAACGAGCGATCGTTCTTCGCGTTATGAATTAGGAAATTGTCCGACCTTTCCGATTACGTTCGAAGGATTTTATCGGTAATGATTGCTGAGACTTATCGAAAGAAGGAAGAGGTGCTCTGTGACGCTGATTTCTGGAGAGTTTAGTAGAAGGAGAGCATTATGCTACGTTCCCTTTATGTCTATTGACCATGTCGATGGTTAAGGCCGACAATCGCCTCTCATCACTATAAGAATGAACCCACATAGATGTATAAAAATCAGTAAACATAATAGTTCACTGATTGAAACACTGAGTTCATTTAAATGAGAAATTTGAGTTTCTATTTCGGAAGTACAATTAGACCACAAGAACTACAGATTTCTTTATAGCTTCATTCGAATTCAAATTGAGTTTTTTGAAGGGTGTTTCGAAAAGAGGTGTTCTCGTCTCTAGGATAAATAGAAAACTAAAAAATAATTGAAGTTTGTTCAGTTAAAAATTCTCGTAACGCCATCCGTACTCAAGATAAAGGATTTTAGGATTATGCCGAAACTTCTGACAACATTGTAATGAAATTTTATACGAATATATTTTGGAAGCTGATGCATTAAATGAATTGGTACATTATTATAACTCGGTTCATAAGTAGTATTGAAGATAACTTTGTTAATATTAGATTTCTTGAGTACAATTTCGAGTGAATTCAAGAATCATTTTACACAAAAAAAAAAAAAAAATCTTGATGAAATGGGTACTATGTACTATTTAGGAATTGAAGTGTTGGAATATGAGCAGAAGCAGGTTGTTTTTACCTCTCATTAGTAGGTTGAAGTTTCATCGGGGTGCTCACCTGTAACAAAAAACGAGACATGTATATTTAAGCTCCAATTCAGCATCAAAAATACTTAAAACACTGAAAAGAATAAAACTAAAATCACTCCATCTCCACAAGAGTGGTATTTTCTGCCTAGTTTTGAAATCAATTAACAACATTCAGATATTAAAGTGAATTGTGATTCAAGGTTACTCTGTTACTCTTGTTACTCTGAAGCGATCATTATGTACGTACTTCGTCCTCCTCGGAGTTCACTCTGTTAGCGTTCATAAACTTCCTGAGTGAATTTTGTATACTCTGTTATTTGGAAGAGTAAGAATGCGGACTGTTTGAAACTTGAATATTTTTTCGAATAAGTATTATTTATTTCAAGTCTAGTTTCATTCCAACAAAGAAATACGAAACAATCGATTTTTCCTCTGAAACAACTATTCCATGAAATGAAGGAATTCAGGAAAGAACTACTTTAATGATTGATATCAGACTTCTGAATTGATGAAATTTATAGTTGTGAATTAACGAAGCTGAAGAAAAATTTTGTAGAAGAGAATGGAGTTTCTAAAAGAATTTCTCACTGTATTGCAGAACCTAGAGGGGTCCATTCAATCTCAAATAAAGCGAGACATAAACAATCTCACAAATACTTTAATAACTGTTTTTTTGGTTTAGATCCTTCATTCATATTTCTCTTTAAGTTTCATACAATATCTGTTCAATTCTTCTTGTGAGCTTCATTATTTCTTGTTAAACTTCTATTATTCATTGACAATAGCAATAATTTAATACTAAAATGATATATAAATGTATATACAAGACTGTTTCAAAAAAATCGACATTTTTGTTCTCACGAAACCCCCCCTTATTATCTTCAGGGTATCGAAAAAACAACTCTGTGAAAATATCAGCTTCAAATAATAATATTTACGGGTCGCTCATCAATTATCTATTTTCCCTACTAATAGCAGGGGAAAAATTTCTTTTTTCAATAAAAAATTCCTAGAGCACAAACCAATAGACGGATTTCATTGTGTGATAAAGTTTCGTCTAGGCAATCAGATACTCTACAAAAATGTCCCTTACGATATTTCGATAAAACGGCCCGTTCAAAAGTTATTCGATTCGATGCTAATATTGAGGTATTTTTGAAGAAAAAAATTATTCAAAAAAATCGACTTTGTTTGTTTGCACGAAACTCGACTTCTAATTATCTTCAGGGTATCGAAAAAAGGGGTCTGTGAAAATATTAGCTTTGAATATTAATATTTACAGGTCACTCATCGATGATTTCTATTTTCGCTGCTGATAGCAGGAAAATATTTTCTTTTTTCAGTAAAAAGTTTTTCATTCACGAACCCATTGAAGGATTTCACTGTGTGATACATTCTCGTCTAGGGAACTAGATACTCTATAAGAATGTTCCATACGATATTTCGAGAAAACCGCTCGTTTAAAAGTTATTCGAACTTTTTCCTCATAAAAAACTCTATATTATTACCTTATATTGGGGTATTTTTGAAGAAAAAGTTTAACTAAGTTTTGATCGAGTGGTTTTATCGAAATTTTGTATGGAACATTTTTGTAAAGTATCTTATTCCCTACACGAAAATGTATCACACAGTGACTTCCGTCAATTGGTTCGTGAACAAAAAACTTTTTATTGAAAAAAGAAATTCTTTTCCTGCCATCAGCAGCGAAAATGGAAATCATAGATGAGCGACCTCTGAATATTAATACTCAAAGCTAATATTTTCACAGAAGCCGTTTCACGATACCCTGAAGATGATTAGATTTGTTTCGTGAAAACAAACAAAGTAGATTTTTTCGAATAATTTTTTTCTTCAAAAATACCTCCTCCATATTAGCATCGAATCGAATAACTCTTGGACCGTTTTATCGAAATATCGTAAGGGACATTTTTGTAGAGTATCTGATTGCCAAGACGAAAATCTATCACACAAGGAAATCCTTCTATTGGTTTGTGCTCTAGGAATTTTTTATTGAAAAAGAAATTTTTTCCTTGCTATTAGTAGGGATAATAGAAATAATTGATGAGCATCTCTAAATATCATTATTTGAAGCTGATATTTTCACAGAGGTCTTTTTTCGATACCCTGAAGATAATTAGGGGGGGGGAGTTCGTGAAAACAAAAAATTTCGATTTTTTGAATCAGTCTACACCTTTTACAGTTGTAATTCAGAAAATCAAAGTTGAATTTCAGAAAAGGGAACATGTATGTCAGAATAGGAATATGTAATTCAGAAAACAGAAATTGAATTTCAGAATAGTTAATTCAATTTCAGAAAAGCGAAATTGAAATTCAGATTAGGAAGTTGGGATTCAGAAAAACAAAGTTGTAATTCAGAATAGTGAATTGAAATTCAGAAATGGCAAATTCAATTTCAGAAAAAGGAAATTGTAATTCAGAAGTTATCAATTGAATTTCAGAAAATGTAATATGTATTTCAAAATAGTATTAGATATATGTATTATATAACATAGCTATAATAAATAAGTACATATTCCTGTTCATTATTTCGGGAGTACATGCAAACAATTCTGAATGGCAATTTTTTTTCTGAATTACAATTTCCCATTTCCGAATTTCAAATCACCAATTCTGAATTACAATTTATATTTTCTGAAATTCAAATTACCCTTTCTGAATTACATATCACTATTCTGAAAATCAAATTACGCTTTCTGAATTACATATCACCATTCTGAAATTCAAATGACCATATCTGAATATCAATTTACTATTCTGAATTACAATTTTCATCTTCTGAAATTCAATTTGCTATTCTGAATTACATTTTACGTTTTCTGAATTACAATTGGAAAAGGTGTAGTATATACACAAGTATATTCATAACTTACACTTTTCTTCAAATGTTTGAGTGACATTCCTCAGAGTAAGTTTGTAAACGACGAATGCGGAGTAGAGACCCAAGTGTATTGACATGGCCACACACTTACTTTTTCTCTGAGTAAGTAAACGCCACCCAAGCTGAGCTGTTGTCCTTGACTCTATCGCGGGAGGGGTTATATGACGTAGTATGGCATGATGAATTAGTTCTCACATTTAGAATATAATAATTTTAATGATCTTGGATAATTTTCTGATACGGAACTGCAATCAGATCCTGTGTTCTACTCAGATAGTAAGGTCAATAAAAAAGAAAACGGTTGCCTCTTCTTGCGATCGTGAAAATGCTGGAGTTGTCATTCCATACTTCCATCATTAAAAACGCGGTCCACGAAAAAAAAAAAAGAATTCAATATAGCTCCTATTTTCGGACATGAGGTTCGTTATTCGTTCAGCAAATATCAAATAAAACGTACAGTCACGAAGGTAGAAATTCTGGTAATTCAGATTCATAAATGCACCCGCATATTTGATAAAGACAGTGGAAAGTTACGCGGTTACCAGTGCATATGAGTAATTACAACATTCCTATCTTTCCTCTTCATTCCCACTGCCTGGAAATAGCTTTCAGTTCCCTACATATTCATCTTTTTTTTACGGTCACGGATATGTTTTATATGCGATAGCATATTGTGCTTCAACTCATTTTCAAATGCATTAGTTGAAAGTTATAAAACGTTCGACTTCATGAGTTCAAGTGTTGGAAAGAAGTTTAAATGTTTGCCCCATCAGTGCCGTAATAGAAAAAAATATTTGTCTATTATTCGATAACTCTTGACCTAGGAATGATTCAATTTTTGCAATACAGCATGCGCCGCCTTCTGAAAACACTTTTTTTACGGACAACAATTCTCAACGAGAAATGAAGGCTTCAGACAAGCCTATCCGAAAGATACACATTGAATTTGGATGAATGTCCTCATTGACATTTCTTACAAGTAATTCCTTTTTTAATATCAAAGTCTTTCGGGCTACCTGTGATGTGAAAATTCGTGAATTTTCACAAAATTTTATATTTTCGGTAATTCAATATAAAACCATACGATTATCAGGTTGCAAGAAAATAATTTCTAGTTTCAACAATCATATATATGGAATTTGTTGAAAAAAGTGGACTGCATAAAAAATACCACAGATAAATGATGACGAGTGGGGTATTCCGAAATCACAATTTCATGGAGATTCAATCACAAGATGGATAAAAAGACTGATATCATTGATATCAGTAAAAATCTTCATTTGAGCAGTCGATCAAAATTTCAATTTTTAATCTTTCAATTCCAAATATTCATTCTAATTTTTCAAATATAATCTAGGTAAAACTGAAAATTTCTTCAATTATGGATTTATAATTTATTAACTCAATACTTTTTGATTAGGTGGATTGAAATGATAAATTTTAATTCCGAATATTCATGTCCCTTTCCAAAAGGAATAGAAATGTCACTTCGAATCGAATTGATCGAGCTTCAAGCTTCATTTTACAGGCAATTTTTTCGATCCAGAGGCCTATTGCACCAAAATACTTCGCAACTTTTCACTTTCCAAATAATTTACATTGTACGAAAAGCATTCAGAATTGAACATTTTAAAAGTGAAAAATTGTAAGGTACTTTGGAAGGTATTTTTGCAAATTTTCTCCCCGCACTATTCACTTCTCGAACAAATAACGTTGCACAAAACTCATTCGAAATCGAAAATCACAAAGTGAAAAGTGGCAAAGTAGTTTGGTGTAATCTGCAATAGGGCTCAGATATGATAGAGATTTCTAATTTTTCAAATATAATCTAGGTAAAATTGAAAATCTTTAAGTACGGATTTGTTATTTATTCATTAACTCAATACCTTTGGATGAGGTGGATTAGAATGACAGATTGTCGAATAAAATTGATCGGAATTATATATTTTTCAATTTTTTATTTTCTGTTTAATCTCTGTTAAGCGCGCAGTGTTCTAAAAAATATGTGTCGTGAGTTACCTTTGCAAAACTTTCATTCACAAAATCCAAGAATCGATCAACGATCAAGGATTATCGATTCGAATTTGGGAAATACATTCCCTACGTGAGAAAAACACATCAATAGTTCCACCAAATAACTATGCCCTTGTGGAAAAACGCAACCCCAAGTGTCTCATCAGTTGAAAACTAGTGAATGTTGAGTTATGGAGTTGTTTTCTTTTTTTGGAATTATATAACTTCAAGTTTTTTTTAAATTATTCTATTGTGAGGAACGTCAAGTTCGTCTGGTTTTTGTTGAATGAATTTATTTTCTTTTTTATGTTGAAAATATTTTTTCGGCCCGTGGTCTATGAAATACTTTACTTTTCTATTTGGCCCTCTGCGAAAAAGGTTTGCCCATTCCTGCTGTAGAGTAGAAAAAAATTGAAATTCATTTGCTGAGTAAGGTTGATCGCGTCAAAATTTGACTTTTTCCCCTAATATTACATTTTCAAAAGTTATCGAGCAATATTGACCCAAGCTATATATTACAACGACAAGGAAAACAGAAAATTTGCAAATAGGTTATGGTCTTCACGACCGGATATGCTTATATACGAATGTCCAACATCAGAAATTCAGCACGAAATGCTCAATATGAAGAAAGTCGAGGTGTAGGATATCCTTTTTCATTGAATTATTCCAGCCTCTTGAATATAGCCATTCTGACGAAGTACGGCAAAAAACGTCTGAAGATTGTTTCCGTCAAACATAAATGGTGAAAACTCGTCTCGAGAAAAACCATCCGACTCAGATAAACTTGTTACCCTCATCCCTACAGTATATTCTGACATCGGCAATGATAAATCATCCAACGAAATGGAGGAAATGAAAAATAGCTCGAAAAAAAATTAATAAAAACTAGCGTGACAGCTGCTGTTGATTTCGCACAGAGCTAAAAGCGCGCCGAAGAAAAGACTGTCGATGATTCCGAAAGGGTGAAACGGGAGGAATGGAATGAGGAAGCAAATTTGAATGGAAGGCGTAGGAATTACAATTGAAAAAAAATATTCGAGATATTCAGCTCGTGAATGCGCATTTAGATGAAACTCATTAAGAAATCATCTTACTCTGAATTACAGGTTTCTTTAACAAACTAAACTAGAGCAATTCTATACTTTCGAAAAATTATTATTATTATTATTATTATTATTATTATTATCATTACGAAACAGAAAAAAAGTAATATACAATCATATTTTTTTTTCGATAATCATGATTTGCTGAAAACCACAAGAGGCTAGAGTCTCTAGGTTAATTTTTGAATTTAGGTAATTATTATAATTGGCTATAACTTCCGCAGTATTGCGACAACGCCTTCGAAATAAAAAAACCTTCACAGCAGCTTTTTCAGTACTTTTCACCGGTGCTACTGAAATTTGAGTGCCGCCACAAATTCTACAGGAATTGAAAAAGTTAACTGTTTTCAAATGGATCCATAGTGTGCTGGGATGTTTTTCAATACATTCTTCCTAGACAAGTTCATCATGATAGATATCAAGAGAGTCTTCCGGGCTGATTGGCCGTGGTCTATTAGGAATTATACCACCTAACGTTTCGCCCACAACTTCGGTAGACATCTTCAGAGGATTCTTTGTCTGAGGTTGTAACTCGACCTTCAAATTACCGAAAGTGATGCTGGATTCGATCCGTTGTTATTTCGTGAGGTTGGTTGCGGAAGTTATAGCCAATTATGAATATCGTCCAAATTTCAAAATCAACCTGTAGAATGAAAACTAGCCCTAGCCCGTTTTTGTATCTCGTTTAATTCGGGGGAATTAGACCTGAATGATAGTTGCATACTACCAGTCGCAACTTATGGATTGGAAACTATGGCCCTAACAAGGAAAAGTATGGAAAATCTGGGTGTGTGCCAAAGAGCCATGGAGCGTGCTATGCTGGGCTTAACACTCAGAGACAAAATACCGAACAAAACCATTCGGGAGAGAACAAAAGTGGCTGATATCACGGAACGCATAGCAAGGTTGAAGTGGCAGTGGGCTGGTCATGTCGCTCGCCAGTCTGTGGATCGATGGACGATAAAGATAACACAGTGGAGACCACGCATAAGTAAAAGAAGCGTTGGGAGACCGCAGAAGAGATGGCGTGATGATATTGGGAAGACCGCTGGAAATCAATGGATGAAGACGGCACGAGATAGAAAAACATGGAAAGCTTTAGAAGAGGCCTATATCCAACATTGGATGTCAGATGGCTGAGAAGAAGAAGAAGAAGAAGACCTGAATAATCGAAATCTGATCACCCTATGTTATGATTCTATTATTGATTAAAAGTGCCTTCATATTGGATTGTATGACGTAAACAGTTGACAAACCAATAATGATCGGATGCCGTTCAAATCTGACAACGATGTCAGTGAAGTAATGGTCAACCAATTCAAACAAAAAATTAATGAGGTTCGCCCCTCATTTGCATGTGAATTCCCGATTTGTTTCTATAAAAGCTTGGTTATTTGCGGATTCGATTATTTTTCAAACTGAAAATGGTAACACTGAATAATGAATATTTCGATTTTCTGCGCTGCATATGAAAGTGTCACACCTTATTTTTGTCAGGAAATCTGAAGTGTTAAACTCTGCTACATGTCCGGGTGGTTTCATCAGGCAAAATCTGATCTGGTGTGAGATGAGGAATAAAAACTTCGAAAATTATGCCCATCTACCTATGAGAATTCCTTCAGGTCATTGAGCAATATCATCACGGTGAATTGATGCATCCCACCAAACTAGATGAGTTGAATGTCAACAAACCTAGTCGACACGAAGATAAATAACATTATAGACCAATATCTAGAAACTCTATATATTGAATTTGGAAAATGACTGGTATATTCAACTGACGATAATGCGCATATTGCCCCCTTCCCTTTGATTAATGTCGTGTAAAAGTCCTGATACAAACTTGGAATAATTCGTTCACATGAATGACACTAATGGATGAACTTTTGAATTATCTCTTTGAAACAACTGTGTACTTAAAAGTTTTCGGAATAAATCAAATCGTAAGTTCGAATCGCTGTTTTTAACGGGATATCCTCAGTGTATCATTAATTCGTTCCAATCGCATGATTAAGACAAAATGCCTCATATGATTTTTTTTCAACTACTGCATATTTATCTATCAAATCGCGAACATGATGCAGTCGCTATCATCGATGGAGCCTTTTGTCAAGGCTACAAGCGTCATTTCGAGCATAACATACAGCTTAATTAATATGCAACGGGTTTGGTCGGTGTTGAACATTGTTTAACTAAATTCATTGTTTCCTATTGTTGAATTGAAGCAAACTGCTAATATGACGGAATTGTACGGTCCCACACGAGATTAAACTGAAATTTGGACGCATCTCATGGATTGGGTTCATGAGGTTATTTGGCGTATTCCGTTTTATGTTTCTGGAACGTTACAGACCGGTTTCAAAATCTATCGTTATCAAAACTTTTACATGATAAACTAGTTTCTAGGGAGCTCACTATTCTTCCCTATAAACACCGTAAACTTTGATAAAATTGTCCATTGTTCACTTTGGACGTGAAAAATATCTGCGCCAGATAAACCAGAGAAAAAAATTTATTTTTGAAAAAACAAACGAATAAACATAAAAGGATGAGACCAATTCTGAAAGGAATATATCCAGAACGAAAGAAATAATAAATAACACATGATCGAAGGTCAATTAGGAAAGAGGGTGAGTTTTCAAGGGTTGAAACGCCTTTTCTTGGTGTCCACAAAAAATTTAAGGTGATATCTATGAACTTTTAAATCACGCTTTTTTTGAATAATCTCGAATATCATTGGAAAATTTTAAATAATCGGGTTTCAAGTTTTTCATTTTTATTTCTTACAGAAATAGTTATTTATGATATGAGTGTAAAAAGTGTATTCTGATAATGAAATTGGCGAATTTGAAATGACAATTGACTCCAGAATGTTGTGAGTGCCAAATATTGCCAAGGATAGGATAACTAACAAATGAGTAAAGACGCAGTCATTTGGATTTCGTTCCTTTCCAATTTTCGTCTTGGGTTTTCAACTTCTTAATATGTTTGTTGAGAGTCCAATCATCAATAAAAGTAACGATTTGGTTGTTCTTCTGGATATAGAGGAGTCTGCAAGAAGAGCAAATCTGGAACTCCTACCAAAAAAATCTGTTGAGCAGTACGTTATTACATATAACAATTGCCTGGCCAGGTGTAAATTGAAAAATGTAGAAGAGAACTTCAGTGAAACTGTTTTCCTGACATACTTAGGAGAAAAATCAAATTTTGTGAAGCAAATATTCAATTATTAAGTCAAGCGCCTTTGTTGAAAATGGTGTGGATGTTAGTAAATATTTTAAGGAATATCGTCCCAAGTTGAAAAGTTTATAAAGGAGACACCAGATGAGAAATACTTGATGGTTAAGGTTGCAACTATTTTCGGATTATTTGGAGCCTGTCGGCGTGAAGAATTTTGTGATTTATCAGTGGAAGACATCGAAATAACAAAGAAATAATTGGTGATGCAAAGTGTGTAGACTATTTTCATAAGTACATTGCACTCTTGTCAAACTGCCAGAACCAAAGCAATATACAGGACACTATTTTCGAAAAACCTCCGCTTCATTGCTAGGAAAATCAGGAGCAAATATTACAAATATAAAAAAACATGGTGGATGGAAGTCTACGACAGTAACCAAGGGCTTTGTTTATCATTTAAGTGCATAAAGAAATGTCATTGCTGAAAAAATTCTCTCAGCTCAACAGATTTTGGATTATCATCATACAATATTGTATTTCCGGTTCCTACAAGTGCTGATGATGCTGAGAATTCTGATAATATATTGCGAAGCTCCTTAACGTCACAGGGCATTAATGTTAGTAATTGTTCTAGTTTTAAAATTTTGATCCATCATGGCCCATGATTAGTGTGCTAAATTTTCCTTTTATATCAATATTAATGTTCATGAGTAACAATAATATTAATATAATAAAAATTAATTCATCGATAATCGTTCCAAAATCTAAGGATAAAGCTAAGAAGAGCGATTCACCCTAAGTTAGATGTCTAATGATTGTTGAATATTGATGATGAAAATTTGCAATTGCTGATTTTTTCTCATATAATTTCATCATAATAAAATGGAGTGCTAAAAATATTTCTAACACGCTTCCACGTGAACATTGAAGTTTCAACATTATTGCTGACATTAAAAGTGTCTCTGTTAATGGCATCAATGGCAATTTTATATCCGGGATACAAGGTAGTTTATTCATTCAAATTATGCATTTGTTCGCCTCAACGTTTTCAAAAGATAAGGAGTGTAAAACCATGAACTAGATTATTTGAATTTTGCACAACAATTTTTTTGGTTTCGTGAAAAGAGTTGAATGAAAAAGTTGAAGATCTTTTGCGGTCTTGTCTTCATTGATCCTGGGCTCCTTCTTCAAACAGGGTGAAAACCATTTTCAAGTCTCTAATAGACTGTGTGATTTATATTAACCTGATTGTTTCTGTTTCGAAAAAAAAACGGAAAAATTCGTATCACTAGGGAAACTTGCTTCAACACCCTGTATCGCGACAACGAATCCTTTCCTACTAAGGGCTCCCTAAACGTTCCATCTTAGTTGTTGGACAAATAACACAACTGAATTTTGTCAACTTAATTACGAAACATCTGTAAATGAAAATACTAAGTAAGTGGTATTAATGATGGTGTTCCAACTTCATCAGAATTCCGTGACCTCTCCAACATACCCCGAACTCCCAATAAATCGTCGAAACGCGTGCAAACCAATATATTCCGTCTGATACATTTACGATCCCCGCGTTTTGCGAAAATCAACATTCAGTTAAGAATGTACCATCTGTTCGGCCCATATTTCAGCACGTAAGCGTTGTTGTGTTGCCCCATTAACTGCACCTATTTACGCCGGATTAACAGGAGGTGGACTGTTTACCGGAATCGAAGGGAATTCTTGCACCCCTCCCAACGTCCACGGTCATAAAACTAGATTACGGACGATGGAATAACTCACGATGTGAAATACTGCCGATCCCAGGTCGATAATTCAAAATTAAAAGCCTCAATACGCGCTGCCAGGGCACGCAGGGGACTTCATTTGTCTCCATTCTCTTGTTCTGGGTGCGAGACCAGATTCGGACGTGGAGAAAGATTGAAGTGGAACAGTTCGGATTATAGAAACACCGAGAATTCGACCATTCATTTAGTCTGAATGAAGGCCCGATATCTCTATTTGTAGCTGACCACGAACGCGCCCCTACTCATCATATCTAGTCAAAGAAGCTTTCTTTCAAGAACTACATACCTAATTCTGAGGATCCCAAAAAGTAGACGTGAGAAACAATAGGCAATGAAACTCGCGAACATGGATCATCAGCATATAAAAAAGGGGAGATTTTCACTACCAGCCTGTGAAACTGAATCTACGGAAAACTCTTCAACAACTGAAAATGCTCAAACGACAAATTGAAAAATTCAGATTTTGATTGATGAAGCAGTCTGATAAAGATCTCGTTAAGCCAGTGATTTTCATGGTAATTGAAATGACATTTAGACGAGAAGAAAGAACTCGTGAAGCATTCTACGAGTATGTACGAGAAGAACGAGAAAAAGTTCAGTTAGGGACTCAGAATAGTAAAATGTACAGGGTGAACCAAGTTCGAAGGCCTATGAGACGTTTCTGAAAAACTGGACCTATTCTGAATCTGAAATTAAGGATTAAAATTTTTCTTCGACATTATCTACCAGGTTAAAATTTAATTTATACATGTTCTGATAATATTTCATCAAAAACACTTTTTCTGTTTTTCCTTTTTCAATTTTGATAGAGTATCAAATTTTCAATATATTCATTCTCATTGAAATCGTAGCATTCGTCGTAATAATTCTCAAAATATCTGGAAAACACTGAAGAAAAAAGGGAGATAACAGCATTCGGTCTTATGTTTGTTATTCCTATTTTGAATTAATAAGCACGAACCCTTTTCAAATATTTGATGTCGAATACTTAAATATTTTTGGACATATCTGGAATTTTGAAAAACTCGTCACAGGGTTTCCAAATGTGGGGTCACAAATTGGGATCAAAATTGGCCCATAACTTTCGTTTTTCGAATTACTTTTTCACGATTGCGTTCAATTCTGCGAAGAAAAAAAGATAAGATGCACCTCAAATGAATAATTCTTGGGTTATTCAGGACGCAGATTCCAATTCATAAAATCTGTAGCTTATCAACAATGATCTATAGTCATAGAAGATGAATTCCACTAATTCACTAGTGACATACCTTTTTTCTGAATTCATTCATCATTGTTGATATGGATCAGATTTTATGAAATAACTTTAGGTACAACATAAAATCAAAAAATCATACCTAACTTGAGAATTATTCATTTCAGCTTCATTGACACTATCATTAGGAATTTTCTTCGTAGCATACAACGCAATAATAAGAAAATAGTTATGAGCCATTTTTATCCCAAATTTGATCCCACATTTAGAACAGACCGCGCAGAGTTTTTCGAAATTCTGGAGATTTGCAATATTTCTACAATCTTCTACTTCAAATTATTGGAAACGGATTGTTTCAGAATAGGAATAACAAACACAATACTGAATGTGACATGTTCTCTCGAGCATTCAGGCCGTCGTCGCAGATTAGTTCTCGACGTTTCGCCAGTTCGAGTGTCTGGCATCTTCAGGAGTTATATTTCAGGAGATGTTCTCACTGGACTGAACTGCCTGAGTGTGACGGGGACGCAGATTGTACTTCCTTATATAACCTCGGTCGGGGGGCGTGGCTGCGCTTGACCGGTCCCGTCCCGATAACCAAGAAGATGCCAGACACTCGAACTGGCGAAACGTCGAGAACTAATCTGCGACGACGGCCTGAATGCTCGAGAGAACATGTCACATTGAACGATGGCCGCGAAAGCCTCAACCAATTCACAATACTGAATCTCCCTTTGTGCTCCAGATTTTTCCAGATATTTTGGAAAATATTTCATCAAATGTAACGATTTTAATTGAAATAAATTCAAGATAATATACCCTATCTACATTGAAAACGAAAAAATAGAAAACAATTCGTTGGAGATTTTTTTCATTTTCTATAAGGGAAAATCGTTAGATTTCAAGAATGTTTCAACTCGATAGATAATATTTATTTATGTATTTCGAAATACCCCAATTAAAGTATTCACTCAAATTAACCTATAGATTTTCACGAGGAAAGAACAATTATTATGCTCTTCTAATAATCAGAAATTAACTCAAAAAGTGTCGAATGTAAAAATGGGCAACATAGTAATGCACTCATGAACATTTGAAAAAAAAATTACGAGATTGCAGATAATTGTTTCAATTCGTCAAATAATATTTCATAGCACCATCTTGGTTCTCGAGAACTGTTTTTTTCTTGACAGTGAAAAACTTTTTTCTTTTCGATCGATATTCAACATCCTATCAATCTCATAACCAAATAAATTTTTAATCATAATAAATTTCATAAATCGAATCACTGCACAGTTAGTTTAGTCATCTTCAATTGTAGAGATAATCTCATTTGATTTCATTTCTTGAATCTTTGATTTAATTCCCACTTGAGCCTTGTCTGAGACTTAGTAGGATTGATTGAAAAATATATAGTTATTTGAATGAAACCGGAAAGATTTCAAATCAATTACGTTGAGATAATCGTGGAAAATCGACACAAAAATTATTGTCACTGACAAGAAAAGAAATCAGTCCTCGACAATCTTGATGGTAACACGCAATGAATAAACCACAGAATTGCCCATATATCGAAGAAATTATGATATTCATTATGCCAGGTCGCGAACTTTTTATAACTATTGAACCTCACAGAAGCTTTAGTCATTCCAAATATCAAATAAATCAGCGAGTGAAAAAGTTTTATTTTCCATTCAATTTTGAAAAATTGAGAATCTGTAACTCTACATACATACTACATATGTGGGTTTTTCGTTATCCTTTAGGTGTTCTTTATCTCTCAATATAATGTTTTCTATCTTTTGCGAGAAACCTGTCTATCCATATCATAACATGACTCTTAAAATCGCAATAATTGAAAATTATGGAAACTATTTGTTTAGAGAATTTTGTTTGAAGGTTTTTTGATAAAGCTTACTGTAGTCAAGCAAAAAGTTCAAAAACCAAAGACATGGACTTTTGACCCCGAATATTTGTTTAGAGAATTTTGTTCAAAGGTTTTTTTTTGATAAAGCTTACTGTATTCGAGCAAGAAGTTCAAAAACATGGACATTTGACCCCGAATAACTTTCGACGCAAATACATGTATAGAATCCATGAGGACTTTTCACACCTTAATCGTTATGGTGAACCTAAGCTCTCTATCAGAGTTTGGCTTTCCAGTCATAAACATTTCTCAAGATACGACCAAACTGTGTAATCCAGGGATTAAAATCACATGACCAAGCAGACCAATGAATCGAAGCATCTGCACCTCTACCAATCCTATCGATTCGAAAAATGATTACTCAACAAATTACGACATCTTCTATCAACGAGCGATGGATCTACATTGTTCTTACATCAGTAAGCACGATTGTCAGATTAGTAGTAATAATAATCAGCAATAGTAACTTCATCCATACTTTAAACCAGCATCGATTATAATTCCAAAATTTTCAAATCAAAATATTCCGAAAACTGTAGACAGCATCGCGTTTTATCTAGCTCCTCCCATAACTCCAGAGCATGTGATAAAACAGGACACCTGAGTTTGCCTCGACAAGGATCCTTCTTACTTGAAGAATCTTTAGTTAAATGAGAGAGGAATTCCAATAGAATTCATGCATTCTTTCGATTGTGATAAACAAAAAATGTGACATTCGAGAATTCCAATGTCTCCAATTCTTTCATCTCACTGGTCAGTAGAGTAGAGTGCATTTTTCTTCCATAACACTCAGAAAGCTGTCAATTCACTCCCTCAACATCGACAGGATCATCAAAATAGAGGCCTTGGGAGCAGTCCGGCCAAGAAAACATCCATTCGTCTAGTTGATATTTCCCCCGGGACTTCCGGCCCCTTCGCGAAAAGTGTACCCTACCGAGGGGCATGCAGCATGCCCCCTCACCTGTCCCTAAATGCCCCATTCACGTGTTTTTTATGGAGCAATTAAAGCAGACAGGGCCCCCAGGGCAACGGCGATGCATCCTGCGGAATAGACTTCCACCTAATCCTCAAGAAAATGATGGAGCCCTTTCAATTAAACGAAAATCCCGAACGCCATACGCAATAGGGTTTCTTCGATGCCTGCTTCTCTCGTATCTCCGGGAATTGGCCTGGATGTTATCCGGGATGGAGTAACAAAGAATTGTGTACATCGTTACGCAGTTTATTTGCAATTCCTGGTAGAATACAGATAACGTTCCGAGAAGGGTCTGGTAACTTTATTTTCGTGAGAAATGGTGGAAGGTAAGAGGTTTTTCAACGTCCTAATATATCTCCACGTTTACCTTTCAGCCTTCCATTAATCTTCCGTCTTTGCCGTATCGTTGTGCCGGAATCGAGTCGTAACTCTGCTGTGGCTTCGATTACTTATCCGACCAACTGCATATGTCCTTGTTTCCGTGTTTTTTGAGTTGACAGGGTCATGTTGAAATCAATATTGCAGAAAAGGTTGTTCGAAAAGAAAAAAGAAAGCTATGGTGACACTCAGGTGACATCATTTTTGTCATTTCGTGGCATTAAATTCAATACCAGTGGCGGTCATTCGAAATTTGATTAACTGCTTTTGGCAAATCCTGGACCTGCCCTGGATATTTCGCATAATTAGTAGTAGAATTAATTAATTTCAAGGAAAAAACACTTTTCCACAGATGTAGTGTTTTGTTAAATATACAAATATCCTACGCCACTTTTGGACTCCCTGTATATGTATTCGCGAATTATAAGTATTCGATCTTCAGAAGGGAAAATGAAAAAAGTTACCATGCAAAAGTAGCAGTTGTCAATGGCTTGGTTAGAAAATTATGGGTCAAAAAACGTTAGCTATCTAATTGATGTATCTAACTATACCCTTTGAATTTATTAAACTCATACAAAGTAATTCAGTAATTTCTTCAGAAATATTAATTTTTTACTTCACCAACAATACTCTCAACCCTGAGTGATTTTGCGTTCAAACGTTCATTTTACATTTCCTGAGCTATTCTGAGTATTCTTGTTGATGTCGCGATTCTTTTCAAACACTCTGTAGAAGGAATCTCTGAGGACAAAAATAAGTGCCTCTCGAAGTTGGCAACTGGGATGGTTTGAATATCAGATGAGTACTTTTTCATAACGAAAAAATTACACAACTTGAAAAATTTTATTTTCGAAATAACTATTGATTTGTCCGCAGTTCATGAAATATAGCAGGTATATTCATATGAGTAACAATATCATCATGAATCGACTACTTTGTTTTGTAATATTTGAAAAGACAAGTTGACAGAATGTAGTTTTTTTGAGAATCGTCACTTCTATAATGTTGGAAATAAAAGTTAATGATATTTGAAGTAGATTGTGGCTCTATCTGAAAGGTAAACCAATATTTTAAAGAAGGGAACTTTTAGAAAACTCAAGAAAAATCAGTTTTAACAACAGGTATTCATACTCAATTTGTTATAAAAGAGGTTATAAATGAACTTCATAATATATCCTCTGATGGATATATCATCTCTGAATGAAATGTTTTCATATAGAAACAAAATTGAGTTGTCTGAAAAGAAAATCACAGATAATTAGGCACCAACAATTTTTTTTTAAATACAAATCAAGTGGATAACAATTTTCTCAATAACATTTTTTCAGTTATTCGCACAAGCGAAATCGCCATTCTATATGCAAATGGAGAATTTCCATAATTCCAATGTTTTTCCAATAATATTTGTTCAGGGTGATTGATTCAACTTCAACTATCCCATGAACTGTTCGAAGCGCTGATGTTTTGGTTTTCACAGGTTTAATTGAATAATACGATTTGTTCGCTTGTTCCAATTCAATGAACACAATAAGGAAAATCAGTTAATGAATCCGCATTTCTATTCGAGGGATGTAAAAATGCTAGGTACTTAGTGACCTCGTTAATGACATTTCGATTTGCATAATTCAAACTAAATGAATTTAATATAATATGTGGAAAAATGATTGCACTTCATGGAGTTTACATAGGTTCCACATTTCGAAGGACAGAGAAAATCACATGAATTTTATATTCTGTCCACTGTGAGCGCGACGATAAATGTCAATTTCAGTCGAGTGAAATTGAAAACTACAAAACGAAAAATATAACTGAAACAATACTGTAATGAGTTTCATTGTAGCACTACTTTCAGTACTGTAATGAACTCATTTCTATACTGAAATAAAGAATAGTATATTCTGAAATAAGTCGCAGGCTCATTATAATATCAGTCTTATTATTATGAGCCTAGGCTTTTTCAATATGACTAGGCGTATTGTAAAACAACCAAAGCAAGTGAAAATCTGACAATATGGCTGATATTTTCAGACGTATTATAATACGCTTGACGCCTTCTTAGTCTTTTTGTTCGAGAGAATCTGTATGCGATTGTTTTTAGAATTTGACTGTATGAAATACGTCGTATTATGATACGTCTAGAAGTGTATCAGGCAGATTATGGAAATCGATTTAGAGAAAAAAATAAGTAGATAATTTTAGATTTGGATTATTTATTAGAACATGGATTACTCTTATGACTTATGAGATTACTTGTGCACTCAATATGGGATTCAAAACATGAACCTTTATTATTTCGATACTGTGACTTGCTTGGTTTGCAAGAACTTTTTTTGGATCCCTGTCCTTCGAATTTTGCGAATAATCTTAAAACTTCTCTTAGGGAAATTACTTGATTATCTGGAATATCAATATTCTTATATCTTTGGCAATCAGTAATTTCATCTATCGAGATGTTTAACAGTTTAACAGATCATGGGTGGTACCAATTTGTTAAACATCATCGGAGATTTTTACTATGGTTTCTGTGATATTTTTGGAATCCATCTACTTTAGGAACTTCAATAGCTACTGTTTGATCAACCTCAAGAGGTTTCGATTTCTTACGTTCAGCAATCTTGCTGCATTTCTTTTCTTGCCCTCTACATATTCTTTTCTTTGGTTCTCGACTATTTCTCTATTTTGGCTTAGATTGCATCTGTGACATTATCTGGACTTCTGATAATAATTTATATTATCATATAGTGTTATTTAGAACTGTTTCCAGATCGTCTTCAGTATTCAAGTTTTGACAATTTCAGTGGGTAGTAGTAAGTCACAACAACAACAGATAGAGAGCCTCAGTCGAATTACAATACGACGAAAATAACCTTTGTCAGAATCTGGGGAAATCGCGCTTTTAAGTTTTGACAATAAGCCGAATAACCATGCAGGCGTATTATAATACGCCTTAAATGGCCAGTCAAATTGTGAGATCGTCCATTATATCGGTGATATTGCAATATGCCTAGTCGAATTGAAAAAGCCTAGGCGTAGTATAATATGACTGAGTTTATAAAAAAGACTACGACATATACATTTCAGACACTTCAAATAAAAAAACCCGAGAGGAGTTACCTAATCCCCAATAAACAAGCGGGGCTATGTACGAATTCACAACTCGATAGATTAGTTATCTCCAAATTGGAATAGAACTCTAGAAAGTTACTTCTACTACTCGTAGCAGAAGACAAGAGAAAAAACAGACACTCTCCAACTTCCACTCATGAAGTATCGATTATCTATCGAAGAGGCCCTATTTTTTTACTCCGAACGGTTCCCTCGAGTGTCATATGGCCCGAGGACGCACTTGCTAGACGAAGAAAATTAAGCAGATGTTAGTGGTGGATCAAGGGAACATCCACCTCGTGACAGGGGTAGAGAGGCTCCAAAAATATCGGTTGTTTATTGGTATCATTTGAAGCCATGTGTATTTTAGTGCGTTCTTTTCCACCTTCCTGTCTATTTTGATAGGAGAATTGTTTGTTGGTTCCGTTCAGATCCGAGTATTTATATTAGTTAGGCGTAGAAACAAATGGGAATGATCATCATGAGTTCAGCTCTTGTCTATGAAATGTTCCTTAAACATGTTGAACGATATATGATCTAGTTAATGATGTACTCATCAAATGTCTTCGTGGACATGAGATCTGTCATCAAATCTTCATTCAAAATTGCTTTCGTTATTCAATATATGTTCGTACCAGGGTTGTTGCGGATGCCGATTTTTTCACATCCGCGGATGCGGATGCGGATGCGGATTTTCGAAAACTCACATCCGCGGATGCGGATGCGATGCGGATGCGGATGTTTAAGATCTTATTTAAAAATAGTATACGAGTAAAGAATTAAAACAACGATAAAGCAGTTATTAACATTTTTTAAGTAAATTAGTATTAAGTATATCAAGTGTAAGTATTTACCTACATGTTTTTTTTAACTTCACTTACTTATTTTTATATTAGTAAGAAAAGTTAAAAATTGGAGCATTATACTTTATAAAAAGTAATTTTGCCGCCTTTTCTGCTTCAAGGCGGTTACGCAGAGGTTCGTAAATTAAACCCGCGCTACTGAATAATTGCTCGCTTGGAACACTGCCTGGTGGAGTGGACAAAATTCTTCGTGATATCGGTGATAATATCGTAAACAATGAAACGTACTACCGGAGAAATATAATGGCATTGACCTTAATATTTCCCAATAAACAATAATTCGAGTACACGTACACTCCTCACTATGATCAACTGTATCATAATAGTCACAATATCATTCAAAATCTCACAAAAATTTACTATTCGACAAGTAATCCACAAGGCCAAAAAACACGTTATGGTTCATTTACGATGAATAAGTATTGCACCATAACAAACGCATCGGAACTTTTTCACCAATTTCTTCGTTCCCATTGGTCAAATGCGAAGAGCACACGCCCATTTTTTCTTATCGCAACTCTCACGTTTTTCAATATGCCATATTCCGAAAGTAAAAATGAATTTTTTTTTTCTTTATCATCAACAGATGACCGAAAATCGTCAAACTAGGCGAATTTTATAGCCCCTATAAACGTTTTATGAGCTTGCAACAACCCGGGTTGTTTAGGTAAACAAACGTAGACAATTCTCACTGATCGGACGAACATCTGGCTCTTTTTCTTGGGGAGATCTCTGTCAAATCAAAAAAAAAACCGCAACAACCAAAAAATACGCAATTCAGATGAAAATGTTTCTCCCGATTCGCGAATCATAATGCATGTTCAAAGACGCTTGGTCCCTGAACTTTCCTTCAACATTTCAAATGCTTCTGAAACAACGGGTATCGCAAAAATATAACATTTCAATATCACGGGCGATAAGAAATCTTGGGACTGGGACCACAGGCGGTCGTTAGAATTGGAATTTCGGACTGACCGGAAAAAAAAAACAGATGGTATAATAAAATATGTATTTGGAAAGTGTTTCGAAAAGAGAATTACCAGTATGAATATAAACAGAATAGAGGGGTGCGTCGGAAATTCCACCCTCTTGGATGCAGATGTTTCGGTTTCAGAAATAGCTACAGAAAGAAGTAACAGTGAAAAACTAGCATCTTTCTGACACTTTCAAAATTGAAAAAGTATATATTTAGCATTTTCTAAACGAGACACTAACATATTTTGTTGGCCCTGAGATGGCGACACTGCACAACTCACAAATTATATTACATCCGCATCCGCATGAAAATCCGCATTGGTTTTTGCGGATTCGGATGCGGATGCGGAAGTAGAAATCTATGCGGAAGCTCCGCATTTGCGGATGCGGATGCGAATATCCGCAACATCCCTGGTTCGTACTGATATTATATAGGTAAATTAATTGGAACGACATTACCATTTTTGATACAAGGTATCCCGAATTGCTTGATTTTGGGTTATTTTAAAAGTATGTATTGCAGTTTCGGGGATAATATTGGTATGTACCTCGATAAACTTTAATTATATTTTCAAGATGAAAACTGTTTTCGATGAATATTTTTACAATTCATCGGCTCACATTATAGTTATTTTCCTAACAAGTGCTGAAAGTTTTACTTTTCCGCACGAGATTGTCTCTCCGCTCCGCGTCGTTCGGGCAAGCAATCGAGTACGGAAAAGATACTTTTTACACAAGATAGGAACATTATTTTTTCTACGACCCCTCATTGATAATATATATTTTATTTCAACATAAAAAACATTTCATGAAAATCCATAATACACATGAATTCTACATGTCGTTACTGTCATCGTTGACGTTCGATGCATAGAGACATATCATAATTCAGTTTATTCTTTGATGAAAGTGTGCCGTTAAAACCCCTGCTAATACTTTCCCGCACTAGTGCGGAAAAATGACACTTTCTGAACTAAAAGTACGGGAAAATGGGTGAAAACGCACGGTCGTATAAAAAATATTTTTCAGGGTTATCGTTTTCGAGTAACAACTCAAACTTCTTTTAGTGGGATACCTCATATTTTATTTAACTTTGAAATTGCATTTTTTCTGGTTCTGTATATATAACACTTGGTATCTTGAGATTATTTTTATATTTAAAATGTTCAGAACACAATGCACAAAATTTGGAACACAATTTTTTGAGTTATTTTGTCACCATATCTTTTGAGAGGAATTCTAAGAATTATGTATTATTGTTCCCTTTGTTTTTGTTCATTTCTTGTAATTGAAATAAAATGAATTTCTAGTATCAAATTTGAATCTTCATAATGAAAAAGTTTTTAAGATAGTAACCCTGAGTTGCAGGAACGTCCAATAAAATTACATGATCCCTTAATTCTCCCAAACGAAGCACTCATCGGCGGTAACCACTGATAATCCGTTTAATAGAGATTTAAGGGAGCTCTAAAAATCATCTAAGTTCCTGCAACTCAGGGTTTTTATGACATTACTTCAATCGGAAAAAATATGCAATAAAATATAATGCGACCCAATTAAACACTATTTCTGATTATAAATTTGAAAAAATGTTATCTCTATTACAGTATCGTGATATCATTACATTACTGAAACTAGTGCTGTAATAAATTCATTACAGCATTGTTTTCAGTTATATCTTTCGTTTTCTGGTTGTCAGTACCAGTACTGACCTCCGATCCTATCAATTCTCGAATCAAATCAATTGAAATTCCTTAATCTGTCAAATTTCCTGAGTAACACCAACTGCCAAGATACAATGCAGAAGTCACTTATCTCAATTTGATTTTCGAGAGTACTTCACAGAACTTGACTGGAATAGAGAAGATATCGGCAAATATGGAAATCAATTCTAACACTCATCTGCTTTCCAAAATGTACCTAATTTTGCATTCGTGGTAGAATAGTAGCCCATACTGCGATCTGAATGACAAGAAATTATATAGCCACTTTCGTTAATACTAAAAGAAGTTCTTTAATGAATTCATTACAGCATTGTTTTCAGTTAGATTTTTCAAATCAAATTCCATAATCTGTCATATTTCGTAAATCACACCAACTGCCAATAGAAAATACAAAAGTCACCAGGAATTTCGTGAGTATTTTTCAATACATGACTGTAATGGAGAAAATGTCGTCTAATAATCGTGGCAGAAGGAAATTCCAACACAACGCAATTTCGCATTCGTCTTGGAATAGGAGCCTATTCTGCAACTTTTTTTTTCAATATACTATTGTGAACACGAATAAATTGAACACGTGAGATATCTAGACAGTATTCACCTTGAAAATATCATAAAATGTTATCCCGTTCCCAAAAAATTCAACTATTTCAAATTTATTGTGTACGTTCCCTAGTTTAAACTAGCTATATCGAAAATCTGCAAGCATCATTGATTTTGTCATGAGAAAGTGGATCAAAAGTTTTATTCACTCGAGTAAGTTGCGACACTGGCATTGCGGATCGTATCGCAAATTTCTCCCTCTTGAATAACAGTAATCATTATGTGCTCATGGAATTATATTATTTTTTCCAATGTTTTGTACATCTTAAACGCTTAAAATGACAGGTGTCATTTGAAGATTGGTAATTTCTGAAAAACGAAAGTATTTTATATCGGAGGTCCAGACCGGAAACTTTTCAGCCGATGTATTATGTTCCGACCAATTGTGTTTTTCGTCGACATGACTTAACCTGTGAACGTGCCTATCGAAAAAAAGCTAATAAAACTAAAGGAGAACAATAGGGCCCTAAAATGGACGATTGTTCTTCTAGAAGAATATAGTGGAGCCCGTTTCCAGAGTTCCGTCTGGCCACAAAAATAGCCACTTATGTTAAAAACGTGACCTCGCCGCTAACGAACCACCATGAAACACTAAAAAAATTACGTCATCCCGGCAACCCAGCATTATGACGAATTTGTCGCCTATTTGTATGCGTCGAAATGTGATGATTTAAACCCATAAACAACCAAGTGTAATGGCACCACTTCTGCGTGCTTTGTAATCTCGGGTTAGACAAAACAACTGAATAAGTAAACATGAGGAGGAAGTGTTCGCCCTGGATTCGTTTCTTCGAATTTGTGTGCTTCAGGTATAAGCCTTTGCTCTGAGAGCTGATGATGGATTCTCGGTCCTTAATTATTCTTGGGCGTCATCGACATGTTGGAATTTAATGCTAGCTGACACGAATGAAACGCGTTTTTTTTTTTGACGTGAGCAAACAATTTTTTTAGTTTCAAGAATATTTTATTGGACCAATGTTTCAGTCTATTGTAGCCCTGCTTTACGATCGCAATCTTCAAATACAGTAGAACCCGCTCAAAATGACATCGAGGGGAAATGAAATATACGTCATAATAACCGGAAATCACATAAAGCAGAATTTCAGTAAAATTGATATTTTTGTTGGATTCAGTTTAAGGAAAGAACGACAAATTTAGATTTTGAAATATTGAAAAAAAAGGCTTCGGTTAAAAACTAAATATACAGAACTTATTCATTTCTCAGAAAAATAATCTGAAATTTTAGTTAGCGTTTTTTTATGGCTTGAAATAATAGCTTCTTACACCATTGTACAACTTAGAAATGGCTTCAATTGATGTCTTTTCATCCACAAAACACCAAAATGATCTCTTCAAGGATCTGGATTATACTCAAAAAGCATGTCGGCACGCGTAAGTCTCGTATCGTATCAAACCTCATCGCATTAAAAAGGGTAGTATGGCTTGAGAAAACGATCGAGCGGTCACTATAACCGGAAAAATTTTGTTGTATCTAAAATCATGACATTGTAAGCGATATGTCATTATAAGCGAAGTAATTAAATCCAGCCCCTATTGTAAGGGGTTTTGAATGAAATCAAGCTCAAGACTGCATTTGCGTTATTATAAGTGATTGGTCAGTATAGCCGGCGTCATAAAAAGTGGATTCTACTGTACCCTGTAGTGTGGAGGGTGGTCAGATTTTGATGATTTAGTACTACATCTCCTAAATAAAAAGAAATGAAAAATGATATACATTAAAAATTGAGCCCCTCAGACGTCATCCTCAACTACGCCTATGGTCCGAACGCACCGAAACGTCTAGACGACTTCTCATCTCTATGAACTTAACCTAATTCTATGTTAATTAGTTGACAGATCAACTCATGCTCGTTATTAATTGTAACAATCAATCAATCTTTTTTTTCTGTATCGACATTCTCTGAAGATCTTACCTCTCTTGTGAAATAAGAATTCTCAAAAAGTCACCTAGCAAATTAATTGTACATCTCGTTCATTTTTGGAAGCAATCATTTAGGTAAGTGAGAATTTCTCGAAGTCATCTCTCATTAATGCATATTTAATGTTATTTTCCTGCTTTTTATAAAGTTTGAAAATGTGTCCACGTTTTAGATCATAAAATCAATAAAAATGCTGGTAATCCTCTCTCACTTTACTCTCAGAAAATCTCTATTGCATTTAACTAATGGAATTGACTCCTCTAAGATACATATTTTGATATATTTTGCTGTTTTCATGATTTTTCAGATTTCTCTAGACTTTTCACAGTGGAAATAATAATTGATTGCTCCAAAAATGAACATTATTTGTGGTAATGAGTTTTGATTCATTATATTCTCATGTGCACCTCATTATCTCAGTGTAGTCATCTCATTTCTCAATCATGCACTTCTCATTAAACTTGCTAATTATTTTTCTCGAGTTTCAGATGAATGAACGATCTCAAGCATAAGGGTGAATCATGGAATCAGTCTTCTCTCTCAATAAACTCAACTCAACTTCTCTGAAATATTTGAACGATCCAGTAATTCACACATTGAACCTGATTGACAGTCTCAATCCCTGCTTCACCTTGAGCAGTCTACTCAAATACTGCCCACATGATTAGATTGGTATGATCTCAGTATAACTAAGAAAATCTCAAGTTCATTCATCGGAAACATTTAGCAAGTGGCAACTCAAGCTTTCAGCTTCAAACAAATCAAAGGGTTGGTGATTTACACTCATACAATGTACTCTCATATTGTCATTCTCATAATTATCAATTGTAACTCTTATTTTTCTGATGAACACTAACCCTGCTTGCTAAAAGTAGTTTGTCACTGTAAATTTTGTCTCAATTGATTAATTAGCCTTCTCGTTACAGAACTACGTTATAGATCATAATTATTGATTTCTCAACCTTGATATTCTCATATTGTAATGCTCTCAATGAAGAGCAGACTTAGACTATTAAGTTTTCAATACATGTACTCCTCTAAGGCCTAATCTCACTTTATTACAACTCAGACTACTCTAACAATTCACTATTGAACCTTTTGTTTTTCTGATGAGATAAAGAGGCTCTCGCAATAAATTTCAGTTGCATCATCACTGTAAACTCTGTGTTTAATTTTGAATTAATGGAACTCTCTCAACGTCTAAGTCTGACTTCAGCTGACCTCTCATTTTGAACTTCTCTAGATTACCTCTGTTTTTAGTTGAATAATCACTCTGAGTTTTAAAGATGACTTTAATATTGTATTCTTTACTGTATTAACTTCATGCGGGTGACTTATTCATTTTATGATTGTGAATGATGTCAATAAATGTTTTTACAATACCATCTCTAACTCAATTATCTGGATACAGTCCTAAACTTTATTTTCCAAAATCAGAACATCCCCGATTATGTACAATGTTAAATTTTTTCGAGTAACATTGCTTAAGACCGATAGTCATTAGAGTGCATTTATTGAAGGTCTTTATTTTCACAGTCGATTAATTTAATGATTAAAACCTACAGGTGAATTATGAAAAAGGCGAGATCCCGTACACTGTGTGAGTGTACTGTTCAATCTAATGGAGCCCACAGACTTCGTGCCGATTCGCCGATTCGCCGATTTGAATCGCCGATTTGGATCGCCGATTCTGACCGCCGTACCGTTTTGCTCACACACTTCGGGAAATCCCTGCAGTTAGTTTTCAGTCGTTCTTCGGTGAGTATGTAATGGAGAGGAAACATCTTTTAAAACTGGCGGCTGCTATTGTTGTGTTGAACAAAAATAATAAAAAAAAGATCGATATGGGTAAAAGGATGGCTTCTGAAACGAGAAAAATATTCTCATATTAATTTATTAAATGAAATGAAATTGGGACCAAAAGATTTTCTCAATTACTTGAGAGTGGACGAAAAAACATATTTCGTATTATTGAATTTAGTAAAACCATTCATTACTAAACAAGATAGTCATTTACGAGAGGCAATATCCCCACAGGAAGATCTTACGAAGATTTGAAGTTTTCCACATTGATTTCCCCGCAATCCTTATGGAGCCCACGGACTTCGTGCCGATTCGCCGATTTGAATCGCCGATTCGAATCGGCGATCCAAATCGGCGATTCAAATCGGCGAATCGGCACGAAGTCTGTGGGCTCCATTACCCTAAGTTCAACAACAACAAAATAATCAAAATTGTAGTTCGAATCGTTAGTGCAACTCAGGGTTAGACCTCGGAACAAAAATATCTTCAGGGCCGTTTTTGCAGTACTTTTTAGCGGTGCTCATAGAAACCGTAGTGTACTATGATATTTTCCAGTTGACTTTTCTCACTCAATTCCAAAAAAAAATATATCATCATACTTCCGATTTTATTCTTCGACGAAAATTTGGAAATAAATTCTTTTCGGACAATGATATTCGAGGAGGCTCTCATGAACTTCAGTGAATATTGTTATCAGCAGTAATAACCCAAGGATATGGATAATCGAAAAAATTTTATGATAAATTTCGAAAGCTTGTTTAGAAACACCGACACTGTAAGCGGAGGTATGTTACCTACAAGCAACAAGCTTGAGAAAGTTGCACTCATCATGTCCGACGATTATTCTGATAGAAAATCTTCTGCTTGCTCTAGGAAAAGCAGATCATAAACATTTCATTTGAAGATACAACTAACTTGATTCTGCTGAAATTTGTTTCCTATTACAAGGATCTGATTAAAGTTTTCGTCGTATGAAATGGCGAGCAGCTCGCTCTTGTTGAAATATAACACTTTTGAATTGGTCGATAACAACTTTCATTTCATGATAATATTTTTCATGTAACCGCTTACTCGTTAAATTAGACATGGTTTTTACCTCGGTTTCTACAGTGTTTTCTATGAACTCTGACACATCTTCTTCCACAGCCCAATCCTTCGAAATAAACGCAAATTCTTCCGCCATCCTATTTCCATCTAATTCATAATTTCTATCATCAGAAATATCCATGAATTATTTCTATACAAATTTTTGCTGTAAGTGGTGTTTTTGGTATGTTTGATCGTAAAAATTCATTAAATTAAAAGTAAATAGTGAAATCAATCGCATACCTCTTTCTCCTTTCGTTTTCGGATTATAAGCCAAAATTGAAACTTCGGCGATTTCAACATTGTTCATTATCTGCGTTTATGTTTATACTACAATGTCGAAATAAACATTATGGATACACTTTTGGATGGCAATACAGACGTGTACTCTTATTTCTCCCAAGAGGTCTCCTTGCTGGGATCATATATTTCTGTTTTTTCTTATGAAAACTTTGAGTTGGAAATGGTAATCATTCCGATCATTACTATTTAGCATATTCTTGAGATTTAAAAACCAGCAAGAAGAAAACTTTCTGATATTCGTTTTGTAATTCGAAAACCAATCACTATATCCAGGATCAAATTTCTGCAATATTATTCCACGAATAAATCTATCAACTCGAAGGTCTCACAAATTGCTCTCAGTATTGAATTTACGTCCTAAAAAGTTATAAAGATACTCAATGAAATTTATGACTCAATCTATTCCGTGAAAATAATGGATTTCCTGTTTACCGAGATTTTTATAATGGTATCATGAAAGTCATATTGTTCATGTTCAAAAAAAAATAACACAATTAACACAAGACTAGTTGGGTTTCTGATGTAGGAAAACAGAAAAAAAAATGCAAAATATCATTTAGAAAACAAAGTGTAATGAAACACCAGAATGATATTTAATTATGCGGTACTGTTTGAAACCATTCGATTCACACGACTTTATTACGACGGTATACATTAAGAACCGGCATTACCAACGTAATGTTTCCGAGTGATTTCAATGCATTTCAAGATGTCTAGTGTGTGGAATGAAATTAATCATCGAATGATATGATAAGTATAAAATCATGCCCAAGATTTCTTTCGTTATTTCCAAACCCACCACATTGAATTGGGGTATCTACAGCCACAATAAAACGGGTTATCTACTAGTTATCTAAATAGCAACACTTTTCGGTAGGACGCCGTATATTTTCATTTGAAAAACAATTAACTGCAACTCATATCAACAAACGTTACTCAGGAAAGAAATAGTCACGATGATCCATTTCTGATTCGAAATAACCAAGTTGGCGACATTGTAAAATATGATAATAATAACTGTTGGTCGCCACACAACCGTTCTTGCAAGTTATGACAGACATCATCTCCCATCATTGAAATATGCATTTACTGGTTGAAGTTGGGAGGTACTATACCTTATTCGATGGGTGGGTATATTATTACCTCGAATTGAGCTTTCCCTTGTTCGCATCTGCAAAAAATTCGCAGATAGCATCTTCTGCACGGCATCAAATGTTACCCTTGTCTATCGGTTCCCCACAAAAATAATGATGTAACGAAATAAAAGGCCAAAACTTCCGATCTCAGAGGCCTTCCCCATAGTAGGGTCAAATCCCACAGGTCTAATTCGTCCCTTTTTGTCGGCACAACTTGTTATGAGGTCCTCCACAACATGAATGTTTAATCCACTATTCAATGGAAGCTGTAGCAGCGAAAATATAAGCTCTTCCTAAGATAGGCCGATTAACTTTCTTTTGCAGAACTTATAAATAAATTATTACACGGTCTGATCAAGGCCATCCAAAGACGCTTTTATTCGAATGGCTTTGAGATGCTTTTTATAGCACCTGGTTCGCCTTAGTTTTCGAATATATGAATTGTTCGTTCAGACATTTTTTCTAATCTCGAAAAGTATAAATAAATCAAATCGGCGTGAAGTAGGCTTCAGGTTATTTCAAATTATTCATTCAAAATTTGGAAACGAAATCAATATACAGAGTGTCCTACCGGGAGTGCCCATAGTGCCTATTGAAAGTTTATGGAGAGAAAAAAATTCGATCTTTTCCCCATTTTGAATGAAAATATATGCCAAGTAGATCTTCATTTATGATACCCATATTTCCAAATATCAATCACCGAACGGAGATTTCGCTACGGCTACCTAGCATAAATTGAAAGCGCTCCCAAAAATGTTCACTGTTCCAAAACGGGTTGAGTTTGTAGCTTATGTGCCACCGGACGATTCTGCAACAGTTGCTCAACTGTTAAGTTCGGTGAACGCGCCCATTGACTTTCGCATTCAATAGAAATGGTATCAACTTTCTTCTTTCAAATGAAAAAACCAGGATATTATGCATTCTTCGGATATATCTTTGAATGCTATTCATTTTATGTATCATTCCATTTAGCCATCTAAAGCTGTTTTCGAGTTATTCACTGTATTTCGAAAAAAATTGCAAATTGAGGCTTGTAGAACACAAAGGATTCCATTTCTGAAATGGGTTACCGAGAATATATTCGACGTCACTCGGTAGAGAAAATATCATTTCTATTTGCTTATTGGTGGAATCAGAGTGCCTAAGTTGCCATTCGTTTGAATAAGCAAGACTTTTAACACTCTGTATGAAAAGAAGTTCGGATAACTCGAACATACTGTTAAAGAAAATGTACTCTTATTCATTGAAAATAAAATGAACCGTCCAGAAAAAAAAACAAAAAATTTTATTGGAAAGAACCATGATTCTAATTTTTTCTGCAACAAAGTGTTTTATGAAAAAGAATTGTTTTGTATTGAAACCAATCAAATTTGTTTCTTATACAAACGTTACTATGGTCACTACGGAATAACAAATAACAAGAAACTTGCTTTGACTCGTAATTTTTTTTCCCACTGATTTTTTTACAAAATATGGAAAAAAGTCAACATATAAAAGGTAGTTACAACAAACATGTGGGAAATATACATGAAAAGCATAAAAAATTACTGTACAGAAAAATTTCAGCATTTTTTTTATTCCGATTATATACCCTTCCATCTCTAATATATTTCGGAATTTATTTAGTTTAGAACGAAACCGCAACCAGGACATTATTCTCCGATCCTTCAGATATCCATTTCATCATGAAGTTCCTTTTCGGCTTTAATGAGAACAAATTATGATGGTTATAATGATCCCACTTTCAGCTCTCGAATTGTTGAAGGAGAACTCAATTTTACGAAGCGGAATTATGACAAATTAATATTCTGACACGTAGATAGTTGCTGGTATTGTTAGTAGGGGTCAGCTTTCAATGTCTAACGGTTCTTGTAATTTGTTGATTGATCACCCTTCGGAATGGCTATTCCATTAAGAAGAGGGTACTTGCGAAGATTAATGTAAGGAAGATTGAAATCTCTTCAACTTTCTCTCGAAAAGTCATCACACACCATATTTTCTTCATCCCTAAAATTCAACCGTTTAAAATATATTTATGTTTCGTGTTGAATGAATACCTCAACGATTGCATACGATTGTTCCATTAGAAGAATTCACGGCTTTCTATTAAATGAACAAACATAAATAAGTATTTTTCTGATTTTTGAAGAGGAATTTCATTGAAAACTAGGTTGTGACATCAATGTATTAAGCAAAATAATTGCAAAAAGATGACGTTGAAACTTAAGGGGTTTTCCATTTAAAAAATACCCTTATACGGGGCATGAGAAATAATCTCCAAAAGTGTAGATTATCGTTTTTGCCCAGTATTTTAGGAACAAAAGAAGTTGGAATACAGTAATATATGACAGTAGTCAGTGTATTTAAAAATGATACACAGACGCGAAAACCGCATCTTTAATAATAGCTGCGATACAGTGTAATCTCATTCAAAATGCTTTGGGGTGGAAATACCTGCTTGTATTCTTGTTTGTCAATAACTAAATAAATGAAAAAAAGGGACACGGTGTACAGGTATCCCAAATTGCTTGATAATCCTTGAGTTGCAGAAACATCCATTAAAATTTAATGCTGCCTTAATTCTCCCTTAAACATAGTAACCATAGGCGGTAGCCATGATTACTACATGAATACTCAGGGTTAGACTATTAAAAGGACTACTGGACATCTAGTCCAGTGGCTATCCGAGCTGAAAACTTCGAAATGTGTCCCCCCCTTCGTGAAAACACCATTCGTGAAAACCGTTCCACGATATCTTAATTTTTTTTTTAATTTTTATATATTATCGATTTCGAAAATGTGCCATTACTTTTTTTATTTACGAAAATATCTGAAAACGATTAAAACTTTCTAGAAGCGCTGTTTCACCAGATATAAGAAACTCGAGAAGAAGCTATATTCAATTTTTTTCTCGTGGAAAAGAACCATCTTCTTATGTCATATACGAACTCATTTTTCTTCAAATTTTAAATAATGTCTTATGCCCAGTAAAAAAGTGCTTGTTGAAAGTTTTTATCTTCTTCAGATATTTTTTAAAATGAAAAAGTTATGGCACATTTTCGAAATCGAAAAATATCAAAATTTTCATAACAAATGAAGATATCGTGAAACAGTTTTCGATTGAAAGTTGGGCGATTTGAACCTTGTTCATTATCTCTGTTTTTGTTTCTGCTAGATTGTTGAATTTGAAACCTTTTTTTCATTGCAATCCAGTGGCGTACCATGTTTTTTGACAAGAGGTTTCTTGATATTAAGAGAGTCTTCCGGGCTTATTGGCCGTGGACTATTAGGAATTATTTCACCTAACGTTTCGCCCACAACTGCGGTAGGCATCTTCAGAGGATTCTTGGACTTAGATTGTAACTCGACCGCTGAATTTCCGAAAGTGATGCTGGATTCGATCCGTTGCCCCCACTTATACCCTGATCATTGCTGAGCTATAACATGAAAATGTGTTTTTTCTTATGGAAACAATGATGATGACTCAGAAAAAATTATCTTTTTTCTTCATTCAAATATATATCACATTATACAAGGTGGACCACGTAAAACAGTTCAACCCCTATTTTTCTAAGTTATTTCCAGAAATTCCACAATTTCATGTTATTGCGCAGCAAACAAAAAAAACGTAGTACGCCCCTGGATTGCTATCAAAAGAGTGTCGGTATAATGTTTTCATTTGAACATCCTGGCGCTAACAAAAACGGACATAATGAACAAAGTAGAAATCGACCAAATTTTGGCCTATAACTCGAAAACGAAAGAAGAATGCAGTTGCCGGCATTATTAGTTTATGAGGTTCCCAATTCGAGTTATAACATAAAGTTGCGTTTTTTCTTATGGAAATATTAGCTTTTTATGAGGGAAAAATAATATTTTTTTCCGTTTCAAGAATATGTAACAAATACATTATACAAGGATTGACCCATGAAAAACTTTTGCTCCATATTTTTGTTAGTACATATATATGCTCTAGAAAATGCTTGCAATGTTATATCATTCGAACCTAGTAGAGATTTGGGCCTCTTGAAGATGATGCTTTCCCGATTAGGGGACTGATCATAGAACTCTGAGTTGGCAATCATGTGGCCTCAAGAATTTAATTTGTCTAATAATTTTGTAGAGCTCACGGAAATATTGGTCAGTAGGTACTGTTTTATGTGGGCCAGCTTGTATATTAATTATAATATGTTTATTAACAAGATTAAATACAAATACGAAAAATAAATTGATTGAAGAATTATCGTTAACAAACATTTAAGACCACAAAAGTGCCAAGCACTTGTCTGTGGTAAGAAAAAACATTTTTCTATATATTGATATATACATATATGGTGGTGAGTATATTCATCTGATATTAATCCAAATTCAGAGTTGAGACCAAGTAAGTATTCGCACAAACATGTTCAAAAGTCATAATCAAATAAAATTATTTCTATTCCAGAAGGCAATCCAGAAGTTCCAGTTCTGGCGTTCTATCCAGTGTCTTATTTGCTTGCTGAAGATGGAATGCGACCGAAGGTTTTTCAGGTGTTCTGGAAGCCTGTTATAGAGGAGTGGAGCGAGGTATGTGAAGGTTCTAAGTGTACTGGTTTTGTTTAATTTAGTTAGATTTATATAATTATTCCTCAATACCATATCTTTCACAGTCACTGGTTTGATGGCATTATGTTGGTAGATCAGGAGCGCCCTCGCGTAGTGTTGTCTGGTGGTGAGAACTTTTGCAGTTTTGAATAGATCTTCTGTTGGATAAGTTTTTGGTTTTTTATAAATTATCATCAAAATCCATTTCTGCATTTTTTCTATTTTTTCACAGTGTCATTTGGCCATTCCACCCCAATCCAGTATGCCATAGTTTAAATGTGATTCAACCAATGCATGATACACAGTTTTGATATCTCTCTCGTCACATATATTTCTTAGGTAGATTGGCATGCTCCTGCCATCTCAAGTGGCTATCTATATGGACCCCCAGATATTTTATTGAGTCAGTTTTCTCTATGTAGGGTTCATTTCCTGCTGAAAGCCTATTGAACAAATATGTTGTATGTTTTCAAAAAAAAAAGATAATTCTTTCTGAGTCATAATACAATATTAAATTCATGTTATAACTTAGCAAGGAGACCACTTGAGAAAATTCTTGATTGCTCTAAACGAAATGTATAATGGTTTTATTTCAAAACCCCAGCACAAACAGAAACAATTTTGGCCTGTACCACAAAAACAAAAGTAGCTAGAGTAATGCAGTGGATGGCATTATCAGTCTCTCTACAGAGTACGACCGTAACGTGTCATGTATTTTTTCCCTATCCCTTTCTGTTAAAAAGTTGTACTTCAGATATGACCCAGTTTGACCAGCCTCTACAATCCCAATTACGTTGAGAGCGTAGAATGGAAAACTACCCTCCAAGATTCGAAATTCACTAACCCGCATTTTCCCTATTCTTCATTAATGACGCAGTTCCACACACATGCTGGATCGGGGTGAAGGCACGCCATCCGCAGCGACCATCATCATAAAACCCAATTCCGAATAAAACGTCCAGATCGTGACCCAATATACTCAACAGTTCACGGCCGGCTGTCCTGGCGGCGTAGCAGAACCTCTAAACGCCTGAAACGACTAAGGAATTTCTGCGAGGAGACGCTCGGATGTCCTGTGGGAAGGACGTGACGTCCCGGCTGGGAGACTGAAGTATTCCGCTGGTCCTTCGAGTCGGAATGACACCTCGTGCTCGACCGTAAAAACGTGCCGCAAGAGCACCTGTCGGAGCTTTTGACAGGCGCCGCGACGCGTAAGGACGAAAATAAGTCGTACGAATCGGGATATTTCAAGGTCGATTACATCTAATCGAATACAGGAATACATAAAGCAGAATATTCTGGTCGCCGAAGACTGCAGCTGGTATTCTGAAATGAAATTCGATAGAATGGACATGGTTAGTAGAGTTAAGGATATTTTTTAACAAGTCAGAGTCATGAAGGAAAATGAAAAAACTACTCAAAAAACAACAGGAATAATATTCATTTGAAGTAGAAGCTTTCAAGCGGAAATTACTGGAACTTTGAATTTCTGTTCGCGCTTTAGGTTTGCGTTGCATGGATCTTCACCGAACTGATAATAGAATCCATACAATACTTACTAATATTATATGTGTGAATGTCCGTGTGTTTTTTGTGTGTTTGTTTGTCCTCTATGAACTCAGGGACCAGATGACCGATTTTGATTAAACTTTCACTATATTGTGAAGAATTTGTTTTGGGAAGTTTTCATGTAGGGTTCATCCCTATATAACGAAGAAATACGAAAAAATATCGATTTTTCATGAAAAATTCCGGTACTTTCCGGCTTTTATGGGCGACGCTGCCTAAACTATAAGAGATAGAGAAACAGTTCTATGAAAACGTCCGCGACGGCATATGTCTAACTGCCGAGGGCAACCTACGATAGCCATTTTCAACATTTTCAATTCAATCCAAAATAACGATTAATTTGACTGGCATGGAATGAATCAATATAAAAATGAATGTGACTGTTATCTGGGGTTTGTATTCCTGATGAAGAATGCTTTTCACAGTATAGTTTTCTAATGGATACTTTGAAAGTTACAGTAGGTTGAACGAGTGTGAATTTGAGAAAGATATCATCGAATTCACGCGACATGTATGTATAAACGTGCTGTCTTTCCTCCGATACGTGGTTATGAATGTGGGGTTGCGAACCCATCAGTACCATCTTAAATTGAAATATAACGCGAGCGGAGCCGCGGGTATGAGCTTGTAATAGTATATTTTTAAACAAGTTACAGAATGAGTTCCTATTTTAACACGATTGGGAAATTCGAAAACGAGCGACGAAGTGCTAGTTTTCGAAAACGTTAGAATTGCCTTCTGTCACAAGAATAAGCCTAGGCAATCGCCAAGAAAAAAATTGAAAAATATTTCATGCGCGTACTTGCGACTAATAGGTAAATCGCAACTACATTCAGTTATAACATGGATTATCCTGAAAACCGCTTGTGTTGTTTGTAGCTTATTTCGAGCCAAATCATATTAAAAATAGGACATTATAAAGTTTTACACATGGTATAATGGACTCACAGTCAATTCGAGGTTTTTTTTATAGTTAAAAAATATAAAATCACAAATCAAACCATTACAAGGAAAAACAAACTCATTCGGCCGCAACAAATGGAACTCTGAATCAATTATCGAATCTAACAGCTTATTTAGCAACTTTGTATCAACTATCATATTCTCTAAATTGGCGTTATTCAGAAAAGTTAACCTCTAAAACTAACAGTCAAAGTTTTTTTCTCGTTTATTGTTTTTTCCACAGATTTCATATACAATTAATTGGTCTCATGTTCTAATTCTTCTCTCATGCGCATCATTCGCCCTCTGGTGTAGGTCGATGAAGTTACAATAGATGTTTATTCATTTCTTCATTGCATGTCTGTATGTTTGTGTTGTTCTTAGATCTGTTAATTTTTACTGCCTCACGAAAAATACGAATTTCAAGTTCGATAACCGCTTTCGAAATCAAAATTAAGTTTAGCGACTTTTATATTGTATCTCAGCAGTTGGTGAGAATTACGAAATTTAACAGATTACAGGATTTGAATGGTTTTGATTTGAATATTGAGAGTCAGTACTGACAGCCACTAAACAAATAAAATAAGTGAAAACAATGCTGTGATGATTTTCATCACAGCACTACTTTTAGTTCTGTAATGAACTCATTACGATACTAAAATAGAGAAAACTTATTTCATAATAAACTTCGTATATTAGCAAAACTTCATAATAAATCATTTTTGATCATAATTGAAAAAACATTTTTCCAGGATTTTTTCGAACAAACTAAACTGGCCTTCTCTCCTCTTAGATTACCTAATATATGAAATTTATTATGGAATTTTCTATAAGTACGAAAAGTAGATTCCAACGGCTGAAATAGAATGTGGTATTTTTTTTTGTGATGATTTTTTCCGAATGTCAATCTTGCTTCCCAAAAATTGAAATTAAGCCCACTTTTTTCTCGGATATCAGTTGACCCAAAACATGCACCAGTTTATCCAAGTATTCCGACGAATATAACACACACATAAGTCTTTCCACGGAGACCTAATCGCACAGGAATAAGTAGAACCGAGCTTGCTGATGAGGAGCAGCTTGAGAATCTGTAACTGAAACAGAAGCAGATGTGAATCTTATCAATAAGATTCTTGCAAATTTTTTTTCACTCCCTGTATAACAGAAAGTGGTCAGGCTCCAAGAATATTTTAGATCGGTACATAATGTCAAACAATAATATAATCTTAATTTTCACATTTCAAATAGGTCTAGTTCTCCAGAAACGCCTAATAGGCCGTCGAACTTGGTACAACCTGTATACTATTCCTTGAAGTTTTTCATCAGAATCTTATTCACGATATTGATTGGTCTTGTAAATCGCATATGGAAGATGAATAAACCAAATATCTACCCCTGAATACGTCATTAAATCATAATTTTAGTGTAAACTCACACCAAAAATGTGATATAATGCAAACCCGCATACTTGAAATGAAAGTTACCAGAATCTACAACATTATTGACCCTGCATTTGAACTCCGATAGAAAACGTACGAGTAATTTCAATTTCGAATCCGCCCGAAAGCACATACGGAAACCATCCCGTTCCTGATTCACCGAATTTTTTTATGTAATTCAGTCATCATTTCGGAATTTTATTTCCATTGCCCGCCTGTTCCCAGCTGTACCGGCTCCCGGGTAATTAAAACAAACACGTTAATTGTTTTCATTGTCCGCTTCCGTTTCATTAATAGATATTATTATTCCATTGTGTCTTTTTGTTGGCGACTTGGTACTTGTTTTCACTCAATTTCGGGAGATTTCATCTGGCCCGGAAAGGGTTTCCGCCGAGCGGATGCTGAGGATGTTATTGTTGTCGAGAATAATCAATCAATTTACGAAATTTCGTATTCTGACGGGGAGAATTGAAGTCCTCGTGGATGGAGAGAATTCAAGGAGGAACGAGGATCTTGGTGGGGTTCTTTGAATCTTCTACCCTTCATTAATCTTTTGATGTGAGAGGAGGAGGATTGACGGTTCGGGGTTTCAAATGGATCACTTTTTCATTCGAATACTACACTAGAGAGCAGAAATACACATACAAAAATCTCGGAATGCAAAAAGTCATTACTTCCCGAACCTGTCTGCAGATATTCGATCATATTGTAGGCATGAAATTTTTATTCGAGAAGATGGGATTCAATCGAGGTTCAGTGTTCCGATTTCACTATTTGACTACAGAATGATGCCATCATCTTTAGAGATTTCAGAAATACCCCAACCGAAGTAATGTGTGCTATCATGACATTCTTGCAAAAATTTTAAAATGGTCATGTCAAAAAAAAGTTTTTGAGCAGGAATATTAATCGGGAAGTAAAAAAAATTGCGAAATAAGAGATTATAGATAAAATATGTATTGTTCAATTTCAAATAACGAGAGCTTGGTGAAGTTGAATCAATAAGAAATCGGTACATTTTCATAATGGAAAATCGGAACGTACAGATATGAACTAACCAATGACACAATTCCCACAAATATACATTTTGGGCATTCTATACATTATATGTTCGAATGAAGAATTTCATGTGCACTTTCGAAAATCACAAGAAATGTAAAATCATGAAATTTTTCAAAAAGGAATCTTACAGGCGATACCTGAGCTACATTTATTTAACCGAAAAATATAGAGAAAACCTCTCGGGAACAAACATAGTATATTTTCAATAAAACATCTTGGCACAAACAGAAACGGAGATGATGACCAAAATTGAAATCGCCCTAAATTTAGTTTTGGCAGATTACTCTATAATGTGTCATTCATTTCATTCTATATCTTTCTGTCTTTTCCTAATTTTTGTCACAAAGGCATTTGCTCCCCTGATATTGTCAACATTATCATTGCCCTCAATAATGGTATTTTCATCATATACCTACGAACATTATCAAGAGAATATGAATGAATCTACTCTTCAGCTCTTCGTGTAAATCAGGTACAAATAAATTAGAAATGGGAAGCCCAGAACACTGCCATGTGGGACACCAGTGTCGCACTTCGTGTCATCATCTCTCAATCGCACACGTTCATTCCTATTTTTCCAGTAGCAGTTTTTAAGTAAACCACCTCAACGACTCACCGCGAATACCGAGAAATCCCAATCAAATGATATTTCACGATTTACGGTGTCATAGGAATGTCATAGAAGATGTATTCTTTTATGACATTCCAAATATCATCTCCATTTTGAAAAAATATATAAAAGATGACAATATAATCACAGGACCAGCTAAGACCTTCCCACTTCCCAGCACATTCTACAAAGATGATGTGCACATCCTCAGGAGTCAAAAATATACTACTCGATGTGGAGGTCCAGAATTACCAGTTCATTTAAATTTTTCGCAAAAGGTGTTCAACGAGAACACTCGCCTCGCTTCGAAATTTTAATTTCCGTAATCTTCGAAAAATCTTTTTGGGGGGCTCATAATTTCACCTAAGAAATGTCAAATAGTACGATAAATAGTATCAGACGACAAAAGTTTTTCAGGGTCGTAATAAACTTTTAAATAATTGATTTTGATCCGGTGCTGTTTTTTGATATGCACATCAACAAGCGATTCATCCTCCTGTTAATTAAATTCCTTTGTTATTCACGACCTTCTATACTCAATTCTTGTCGATTTTTTCGTAAACATAAACTGATTATATTTTCAACACTTTTCCCATCATATTTACTTAACCTTAACTGTCTTCCCAAATCAAACTTTAACTTTGCAATACCAGTGAAAGGAAACATCCTCATTCTTATATTGACAACAAACTTCACCTGAATACTTTCTCCATTATTATCGTGTGTGAACAATAGTATAGAATACTTGAATTTAAATTTTATTGTTATCTGTTATTGAATGTACAATTTTGTAAAAGCTCTCTTCTTATATTGCTGCATGTTTCAGCAATTATAAAATGTATTTCTGGGTGTTACTTCCACCTGTGTCAGGCATATGTATCTTTTGATTCAGAATATACGTTGTATGTTCTCAATGATATAGGAAATAAAATTTATTCTAGGCAAGAGGTAATTCTGCAACTTGTTTTAGGATATATCGAGGGATATACCTACTATTTATCATTCGATATTGTTGAATTAACAATGATTTACGTATATGACACTCGTTCAACTGAAGATTGTTATTTTTTTTCAAACTCACAAAGAAGGCAATGAAAGTGGGTTTTTTCAATTATAAAAAAATTGAAAGAACTCTCTGAGCTTTATAACATGGGTCAATTCTACGCCAATCTTGGTCTTTAGTTCGTGGTTTGTCCATATCGGTTCATACAGCAAAAAACCGCTCAAGTTGGGTTTAAAAAAAAAGTAGAAGAGAAGCTCCTGGTCTGTTTCGAATAATTCCTGAACATCAAAAATGGGTGCACGCCATTAAACATCCCCAGATATATGGCATGTCAGCTGAAATTGTATAGTTAGTTATAAACCAATTTCGATGCACTCTCAAATCAAGCCCTACTGTTTTCAAGGGGAATTATAAGCGCTCGATTCGATCTGGCGTGAAATTAGCCCTACTATGGGCTATATCGGAAACCCCTTAATTCCAGGTTAACCACCGTTCGCCTTGCAAATCTGCGAAACAGTTAATGAATAGTTAATCGCGTTCCGAACTGATTGGGTTCAAATGAGCTGTAGGCTCCGACGGTGAACCTAACAGGATGCGGGACGATATTAATTAGCAGATGGCGCCACCGTGCAGCTCCTGCGTCATCCCCATGCCGTGTATCGGTTCAATTAGAGCGGTGTCCACAGAAGGAGCAAACCAAGGGCGATAAGAGACATCTAAATTACCGTCTGTGCTCCTGCATCCGCTGCATGTCGCCTGCCGTTATCGATGGGGATGAAGCTGATGCGGAGTTCTGGATTGATGTCGCAGTGGAGCAGCGACTCTTCTTCCAGATCTAAGTTCCGAATAAAAAAAATATCTTAATGTTTTCTCGTTACCTACCGAAGAATCCATGGTAATGCTGATGTTGATCTGCAAATGATGTTCGAGGGGAGCTATGAGCATTTGAATAATATACAAAGTCACCTTTATAATGCGACGAAACTATCTTTCGGTCAATTTATTCAAAAATCACTACGATAAGTGAATCAAAGCTGTTTAATTTAATTCTCTTTTTTTACTTTCATACAGGGTATTTCGAGCAAGGTATAATCCTGTCTCTAGGACACATAGAAAACTGAAAAATAATTGGGGTTTGACATGTTCTTTTGAGCATTTAGGCCGTCGTCGTAGATTAGTTCTCGACGTTTTGGCAGTTCGAGTGTCTGGCATCTTCCGGAGTTATATTTCAGGAGATGTTCTCACTGAACTGAACTGCCTAAATGCTCGAAAGAACATGTCACATTGAACGATGGCGGCGAAAGCCTCAACCAATTCAATTGCGGTTTGTTCAGTAAGAAATTTCGTTAGACCATCCGCATCCAAGATAAAGGACGTTAAAACGAAACATTATACCAACGGCAGATTTAAGGGAGGGAGGGGGAATTATAATCCCCATGAGTATCGAAAACCTGAAAAAAGAGTACGTACGCAACGTTATAATTTTAAATTCGTAATTTCTCAAATATTGTGAATAGCGACAATTAAAGTAATTTTATTATTTAATTTAATTATTTAATTATTATTAGTAATTTTCAACAGGCTGTATCAATTGGTTCATAATTTCTCAGAGTACCGGTAGTCATGAAATCATCAATTTTTTTTTCCTCTACGGGCATGGAAATTTTCTTTTTCCACAACCCCTTTCTCGCACGCATTTCAATTCGTAAAAAGTCACATTTCCAAGCAGTCCGGGAAAACAACCTGCTATTCCATTCCCGCACACTTTTCAGTGCGGGAAAGGATTAGCAGAATTTTTTTCCGTATACTTTTACTGAAGAATAAACTGAATAATGATATTTCTCTATTTCAGTATCGTAATGAGTTCATTAGACTACTAAAGGTAGTGCTGTAACGAAAATCATTACAGCATTGCTTCCAGTTATATTTTTCGTTTTGTGGTTGTCAGTACTAACCTCCGATCCGCTCAATTTTCAAATCAAATTAATTTAAAATTTAGTAATCTGCCAAATTTCTTTAGTCACACCAACTGCCAGGTTATAATACAAAAGTCACTAATCTGAATTTTTATTGAATTTCGAAAGTATTTCACAAAACTTGACTAAAATAGAGAAATCAGGAATGTTCACATTTTTCAATTTCTACATATTCCTATTCTCCGTAGAAAAAGAAAATATTGTGTCCAAAAATTATTTGAATACTTCAAATAGCGCCCGAGATATCGTGTTATAAACATGAGTTCGATGGATCCGTGTGACGTCACTTTACATCCAACGACTTGCGAGGTTCACTACGTAGCCGGTCCAATATAAGGGACTTTCGTCTCTCGGAGTGCGATTTGCGGATGTAGTATGACGTCACATCGCCGCGAGGAATTGAACATTCACGGTGTTGACTACTTGGTCTTTTCGGTTGAAACAAAAACTAGTGATTTCATATACATATAGGTTATACTGTGACGAAGTTTCGATCGATTTTGCATACCTGTGAACATTCCTCATTATCGTCTAATACTCGTTGCAGAAGTCAATTCCAACACTCATGCTATCGAAAACTCGCTCCTTCGAACTTCGCATTCGTGTTGGAATAGAAGCACATTTTTGGTTTTTTTTTATTGGCAACTCTCGGGAAAAGGCTGAGCCTATAGATAGCGCGTTTTCACGCGTCCCGAGATGAAATCAGTTACTATGCACCGAATGTCAACGATGAGAGTACTATGGTAACGACATGCAGAATTGCGTTCGACATTCATGTGTATTATGAATTAATATAGGTTATCTGTATTTTGAATACATATCGATCTCATATAAGCGATTGTAAAAAAAACATTGTTCTCGGCTCCGCGTTGCAACGGCAATCTCGTATGGGAAAGTAAAACTTTTTGCACTTGATAGGAAAATAACTATTCCGAGCTTGACTGATGCAAATGTCACATAACCTATTTGTACAGCCCTATTTTACCTTCCATGAAAATGCAGAGACCTCCCAGAAAATATTTCAATAGATATCCTTTTTCACTCAACTGCCGATACTGATCGCCTAGCGAATCGAAAGGCGATTACTTTAAAAAAAAAAAATTTCAACAAAAATCCGTTTTGTTCAATTCGAAAAAATTTTTTTCACCTGTCACACAAACCTGAAGAAAGAGCAAAAAAATGTCATTTTATTATTTTTTGTTTAATGGACTGAAGGGCCCTTGGTCGATGGCCATTTTTAACATGGTACAATAAACCACAGTAACTACTGGACTGTATTTTCGTTAATATCAGCGCAAAAGCTTAGGTTATGAAAATTTTTTCCCAAAGTCCAGCTTGAATCAGTAATTAGATCGGTTCAGCAGTTTTCTTGAACCGATTGATTGAAGTTTCAAAAAAAATTTAGAAAACAAGATTTTCGTTCCTCAACTTGACCTTATTTTCTTGATCAATCAATAATAACATTATTTCTTTACTTTTCAGTCAGATTTTTTTTCAAATAAATTAAAAAAAAAAATTTTTAATTTCCATGAATTTCCGAATAATGTAAAAAAAATCAACATTCGAAGAATTTCTTTAGTGTTTTTCTAAAAGTAAAACAAAAATAAGAAATAATTTCTAATTTGATAAAAACAAGAGACCATATCTGACTCACCTCCACTAAAGCTATGGACACTGGATACACAAAAAATCATAGAACGAATACAAAGTTAATACCCCCCACCTCGCCCACGGTAATCTTTAGGTGCAATTTAGAGCGACAGAATTTTTCCGTTTTTACGTTTTTGAAAACAGTTTTCCTGAAAACCTTTCGACCTTGTTCTCTCAACTTTTTCAAATGTTCTCTCAACTTTTTCAAATGTTCAATCAATCGGTAGAAGGAAACCACTGAACCGATCGATTTGGGAGGGGCACTGGGAAACATCAGGCTACCAAATTTTTTTATAACCTAAGATTTCCCGCCAATATTAAAGATAATACAGTCCATTAACCAGAAAATAGAAAAATGACATTTTTGTGCTTTGTTTCCACGTTTATGTGACAGGTGAAACAAAACTTCTTTTCAATTGAACAAAACAGATTTTTGTAAAAAAGCTAGCAGTACTTCCGGAGATATCGGCGGTTGAGTGAAAAAAGAAACTTTTGCATTCAACACTGAAAATCTTGAAAGTCGCAAAAAGCAAATTAGAACTGAATGAACAGGTTATGGGAAATATCGCAAGGGTCTAGCCAGAAAAAATTCTCCGTGAACGTAGAGCAAATAAATAGAAATTTGAAAAATTTTCAAAATGGCTACCGGTATTGTGAAAAATTGTTAACCAATAATTTCAGAAACTAGATTCTTCGAGCTTTTCTATACGGCCATTTTTCACTGAGATACAGCCTGTTGAAAAAAAATTTGAGAAGTTTTCTGTTCCTTTCATTGTTTCGCAAAGTGTATTTGAAATGAAACCGGAAGTCCCTAGTTATTCGTTTTCCATGGTTATTATCAACCCCCTTCCCCTTCCACGAAAAAAAAACTTTATCCGCCCTTGAACCATTCACATTTTCCACGATTTTGCCGAAACTACTGGCAACATTATGATGAAATTTAATACGAATATGTTTCGAAAGCTGATGCATCCAATGGATCGGTTTTCATTTCAGTCTCGTATTGAACATTTTTAATATCAGATTCCTTGAGCAAAATTTCAAGAGGACGTCTTTCAATTTTACGATTTGTCGTATTTTCAAGATGGTTATAAAACACTCAATAATTCTTATACCTAGAATCATCAAGAAAAATTCTGGAAATAATCGATTTTGAATTTCAGGAACAATTTGTCGTATGCTCTTTTGAATTCGATTCAGGGAATAATCCAATTTGTACCATTTAACATTCATCTATTTACGTGTGAACCATACATGTGCTCACCTTTTTGACGGGATTGAAGATTGAGAGAGTGGAATAGTCCTTTTCTCTAGAATTAGAAATCAACGGGTCCGAGCGATTTTCCACATTTTCAATTCAAAGCCGAAAAATCGTGTAGTGAACTTTTCCTTGGACCACACTGTATATGGAATTCGGAATTGGTAGTTTGAAAGCAGAATGAGGTATCACAGCAATTCGAAGAATTAAAATTGCAATTATATAAAGCATCTGGAAAAAGGAACTTCCTGACTCAATTCGAGTGTTGACAAAGAATTGAATGCTCCCATTCTAGCACGAATTCAATGGGTTTAATCAACGGCTAAGATATATAGCCGGAGCAGCTTCCAAGCCCTGTTTTTCGCAAATAACCAGGAATTACCAGTCTGCTCTTACGTGACAGTGACAAAAGTGGAATTTCAAAAGACGCCCCTTCATTGTCCTTTCTCGAGGACCTTACATACTGATTCGTCTTGGAATAATTCCGTAGTTTATCCCTTCTGAAAGGGTGCCATTTCTTTTGGTGAACATTCCGGTCATTGGATTAATTCTGTTTGGTTGCCTGTTCCGGTCCGGTCGGGTTCGGTACATGAGAATGCGGAATGCGTTTTATCGGTTCAAACGGTGGCGTTAGGAGTTTAAACCTAATTAGCTGTCAGTCAATAGCCTACTAGAAATGTCATTAGGGAAGAACTGGCAAGAAGCTCCAATTCATAGACCGATTCGCGCTGACTATTTTGAGCGTTGATTCGATTATGTAAATGAAGGAAGATTCGATTCAGCTTCGTTGGAATCCTGATGCGATTAAGTAGATTTCGACTATTTCGAAGTGGGACGAACTGGAACGAATTCATCGGATTTTGATTTGCCAGTACGGAGGGGGCCAATTTCGACGATTTCATAGGGTAATATTGACCTAAGCAAAAATGACATTTGTGCTCTCATTATGACCAGAAACCGGTGACTTATCCTGAGTTGCAGGAACGTCCATTAAAATTTAATGCTCCCTTAAATTCACCCATAGGCGGTAGCCATGGATATTTCGTTTGATGGAGAATTAAGGGAACTATAAATTTAATTGACGTTCCTGCAACTCAGGGTATGTCAACACAAACAGTCCAGTGAATTTAGATATGAAAATAGTGGTCAAATAACATCAATTGCAGGAGAGCCAAATTTTGGTTAAGGGCTATTGCTAACCATGAGGAATGAAGGCGATACCATTCGTCTACAAATGGTATTCGAATTCGAAAATCAATATTTTAGGTTTTTTGGATTGTTCTTGAAAACGATGAGTTTAATCGAATATTTTCAGGAAAGCAAATTGGATTCGAAACGTGAGCTTTAAAATAAAAAGACGACTTCTCGTATATTTCTAGAAGGTTCTAGGACTTGCGGATTTTCCGGAAGTGGCATCAACTTTTGTTTTGATTGCATAAGTAGATTCTCTATTAAATTCTGAATCTATCTTTTATTTTTCCCCATTTTGTTTCCAGTTCTTCATTTTTTACAGCTCAGGATAATTTCCTCAGGATAATTCTTGCAGAATATCTTTTTTGTCATGGTAGGGAAATTTGAATTCTCAGTAATGAAATTGTTACATGTTCTGTTAATTATTCCTCGAATTAAAAATTATTACAAATAATTTTTTCTGCGTTCTCAAGAATTTTTTACGTTGACTTCACTAATACTCACATTTGAGCACTTGAAACCAATTGTTGCTCTCGCATTGCAGATGATAATTCAAGAAAAATTTTCTCGATAAGAGATGTTTTCAAAAGTTTCACTCGACCACTAATTATTTTCCAGTAAAAAAACACATTCGGAACGAGACTTAAAATTGAAGACAAATTCGTTATTCCTGAATTTGAGAATTTATCGGAAAATATTCAAGATAAAAGACTTGGACCGATGCTCCTATTATTTTCTGACGCAAATTTCGAAAAAGCTTTAAAAAAATAGGGTTCCATTCTGAAAAAAATCGATTTTTTAATGTTTTTGCTCTTCTAACTTTTGAAACTTCTTTAATAAAAAACGAAACAAAAAAATCAACTTCAACGCCCTCTATCTTTTTCCACAGCAATAGTTTATTGAGGTATATTTTTCTCCAAACAATCTTCCCTTTGCCCATGTCCCAATAGTCATGAATCACCCACCCTGTATATCTTACGTTTTTCGATTAAGAACCCTACTTTTCATGATTGCGTTGCATTATGCGGAGAAAAATGATGATCTTGTTCTGAAATGAGCAATTCTTAAGTTATTCAGGATTTTCTGATTTCATGTCGTAAGTAGAGTCAAATTAATAAAATCTGTTTCCCTGAATGTTTCATATAGGTAGTAACAATGATAAATGAATTCAAAATAGAAGTATGTCTCAGTGACATACTAGTGCTAGTGCACTAGTGAAGTTTTGGAATAATTCATCTTTCATGACCAAGGTCATTGTCGATAAGAGTCAGAATTTATGAATTTGATAAAATCAAAAAATTACTCGAGAATTACTAATTTCAGAAGCATTTATCATTATTTTTCATCCTAATTCGAAAAACGAAAATTATGAGATAATCTTGATCCCAATTGTTGACCCCCTGTGGCAAGTTCTCGAAAATTCTAGAAATTAACAATACTTCCACAGTCTTCGACTTCAAAAATGTGATTACAGTTTGTTCTCAAGATATTTACAATATGAATATCAAACATAATACCGAGCATAATTCCGAATACTCTTTATCTCCTTTTTTTCAGTTTTTTCTACTGGGAAATTTCGAAAATTATTTCGACATATACAACGATTTGAATACGAATGTATTCATAATTGAATATTTTATCGAAATCGGAAAAAAACAAAAATTTTAATTTTTTTCTTCACTTCCTATACAACTGAAAGTGGTCAAGGTTCAAGAATGTTTAAGCTTGGTGATATTGTCGAACAATGTCATAATCCCAATTTTCAGATTTCAAATACATAGTCAATTCTACAAAAAAGCCTAATAGGCCGTCGAACTTGGTGCACCTTGTATATATTTTTTTTTTTCGTATCGACGTTCATCTTGAATACGGATGGCGATACGAACATCTTTTTACTGAACAAACCCGAATTATTTTAAAGTTTTCTATCTATCCTAGAGACGGAATCACCTTTCTTCGAAATACCCTGTATAATATCTATAAGTGGTGCGTCCTCAATAATTTATCCCTGAACCCTAACAAGTGTATGGTTATGTCATATTCAATCAAGAAAAACCTCAATATGATTATAAGATAAATGAAGTCCAGCCCAATTGACCGATTTCGGTGTTATTTTCGACGTTGAACTCTCCTTTGTACCACATATTGTGGCCACCTGATCTGCTGCATCCAAGTTCTTCGGTTTTATTGCACGAATATCCTCACTTCATTATTCTTTCATGAGATCAAAGCTGGAATATGCAACTTCAATATGGAGTCCATATTATTAGGTACATATAGAGAGAATCGAGTCAGTACAACAACGGTTTCTTAAGCTTCTTTCTTTTTGATTAGATGGAATTTATCCTCCTATCTGTTTTTCTCATAAAACCTTGTTGAGTACAAAGGGTGTGAACAGTTTGAGAACTCGTCGTGAGTGTCAATTGGTAATTGTCGTGTTCAAAGTCATACACAACGTTATCAGCGATGCAATGATTCTGCAGGAACTCAATTTTTCAGTACCTAGACCGGCTTCTAGAGTTCAAAGTACCATTCTATCTGCCGACTCCGAGAACGAATGTTCTAAAATTCACCTCTGCAAAAGTTATGTTCACCATGTAATTCGGCCGGCTCTCAATTAGTTAGGTAATTTTCAGGATATATTGTATTCTTGATTGGTTTATTGTTAAAAAATAATTTTTTCTTTATCCATGTTCTATAGTTGGGTTGGGTATTACTTGTTGAACATTGTAATTAAATGAATAAATGAATAATATATGGAATTTTTTTGGACACAAAAACGCTCTTTAATAAAAATTAGGTAAGGTAAAAGAAACTATGGACTAATCAGTCGAACTAACTAATGACGAGCAACACTATTTTACAGGGCCGTATCTAGGGTGTGGCCAAGTGGCCCCCGCCACAGGCGCAAGGTCCGCAGGGGCGCCAAAAAATATCCAATGAAAAAAAAATTGAGTGCCAAAAAAATTCAAAGAATAAAATATAGAAGCGCCAACAAAATATTCGAGATAACATGTCACGGTTTTCATGTATACGCCAAAAATATTTTTTTGCGTAAGGAGCGATGTCGCATGTCGCGACTCCGCCAAGTAGGATGTGAAAACCGACCGCGTGTACATAGATGTGTCCGCTGACAAGCCGAAAAGGAACCGTCTAGATTCCCTACCGTCTACCGTATAGTCCACTGCATTTAGGTCGAAATAGGCCCAAACTTCGGACCAATTCATACAAAAGCAAATGAAGGCTTTTCGGGTAGGTCTCGGTGTCCCAAATGATATCCTAAAAGTCCCTTAGGCGGGAGTGACCGCATAAAATTTGACAACGCTGTAAAGGGCTAAAATCTTGCCCCAATGTGATTTTTCGTGAATATCTCGGTCCCTATCAAACTTACGACAAAAATACATCAGAGCGAAAGGAAAGCTGATAAAATTTCCTAGAAAAAAGGTTCTGGGTCGTTTTTTGGTATAACCAACGGTTTCGTCACAATCTCGCCTTCAATTTGAACGTATGTGATATTCTGGATAATGGAGGTACTCTATTCCACAACACCTTTGAGGATGACTACAGGGTGCGTTTTTCTCAAAGTTGTATCCCCTAATAGGCCTAATCCACGACTTTTTTTTTTTTTTTGAAAAGACGTTTGAACGCAAATTTTCTTCTCCTTCGTCTTTTCCTTCTATGAATGCATGTATATTTTCTTCGATGACATCCGTGGAGTCAATATAAAAGTTTCGGATTTCTGCTTCGGTCACATTTCATTTTTCTCAGGAAACTTCAAGTGGTTCGGCATTCAGGCAGGATTTTCCATGGCAATTGCCACAAACCGGTGAGCAACGAAGACTCAAACTCCGACGGCCACACATTGGTCCACAACCTTTCGTACAGTTGCAGAAAATCATTTTTGAAAGACAATCAGGCGCAGGAAGTTGGGATGTCTTTTTTTGTTACAATATATTGTCTTTAACATCCACCCCTACTCCTCAGGATTCAAATTGTTACCAAGACATTGTTGTACTTGATATTACACTGCGAACAGATGTTCACAAATGTTATTTTGCTGCGTCAAGAGTTGGAGGTAAAAGATTCAGTCTCACTGGTCTGCTTCTACTAACAGCTTTAATCAAGGAAGAATATCGGTAGTGATTTATGAAGAGTTATTTAATGGGGGCAACATAGATTAAGAGGAAAAACTTCAGTCCGCTCAAAGGTTATGTGCAGTATTATTTTTGTTAAAGATTTCAGCTGCCTCTTTCAAGTCCTGCCGCTCCTTAACCATTTTCAAAGCCGCGGTCTTTCATTTATTGGACAGAGCAGATGTTGTGTCGCTTGGTGCTGCAGAAGTACCGATAATTCTGCCTCAGAATCTTTCCTATTGTACCAGGCTTGATTCAAGATATCCTGTTTTCCTTTGAGGTGATAACAATAAGGTTTTCATACTTCTCTTCGAGTTTTCTCTTAATTTTCTTATCATCAGGTATGTTTTCTGTCGGTATTGCTTTCCATCCAGTCAATTCAAACTGAGAGTCTTCATGATTTTCAATGAAAGAAAAAATGTCCTTCATTGCGTTGAGAACATTTTCATACGCAGGATGACCAACCTTCATTTTCTTGGAGACTGGCAAGTTAAATTTGTTGAAACAAACTTGATGATATTTAGCTTCAGCTGCAACTATATCTGTGTCAAACGTTACACGGTTTTTAAAAGATTGTGCCCAATCATCTCCGGCAAGTGATATAATATTTTCTTTGAAAATGAGGATTGAAACATGACAAATTATTTTACGCTTGTCTTTTTTTACTATTTTCTCTTTCTCCTCGTCAGCCTCGTTGCCGCATCAATAAATACCGGTATTCTCACCTGATTAGAGCTGTGAGCAGAAGCAGACCAGTGAGATTGACTCTTTTACCTCCAACCCCTGACGCAGCACAACAACATCTGTGAAGATCTGTTTCGGGTGTATTATCAAGTACAACAATGGCTGAGCTGGGTTACAATTTGAATCCTGAAGAGTGGGGATGCATATTGAAAGACAATATATTGTACGACATCCCAACTTCCTGCGCCTGATTGTCTTTCAAAAATGTTTTTGCAACTTTACGAAAGTTTGTGGATCAATGTGTGGCCTTCGCAGTTTGGGACTTCGTTGCTCACCGGTTTGTGGCAATTTTCATGGAAAATCCTGCCTGAATGCCGAATCATTTGAAGATTCCTCAGAAAAATAAAATGTGACCGATGCAGGAATCCGAAACTCTGAGATTGACTCCACGGATGTCATCGAAGAAAATATACATGCATTCATAGCAAGGAGAAGACGAAGAAACAGAAAATTAGCGTTCGAACGCCTTTCCAAAAATCGAAAAAGACGTGGATTAGGCCTATTAGGGGATACAACTTTGAGAAAAACGCACCCTGTAGTCATCCTCAAAGGTGGTGTGGAATAGTGTACCTCCATTATCCAGAATATCATATACGTTCAAATTGAAGGCAAGATTGTGACGAAACCGTTGGTTATACCAAAAAACGACCCAGAACCTTTTTTCTAGGAAATTTCATCAGCTTTCTTTTTGCTCTGATGTATTTTTGTCGTAAGTTCCATAGGGACCGAGATATTCACGAAAAATCACATTGGGGCAGGATTTTAGCCATTTACAGCGTTGCCAAATTTTATGCGGTCATTCCCGCCTAGGGGACTTTTGGGATATCATTTGGGACACCGAGACCTACCCGAAAAGCCTTCATTTGCTTTTGTATGAATTGGTCCGAAGCAAAAGTCTAATTTCAGTGGACTAGTATTGGACCGATTGAATCGGGCCGTGTGCACCGTGCAACCCCTGTTCCTTTGTCGAGTACCTGCATCATGAGGCCATTAATGGAACTTTCGAAAACTGAAGCAGACAAAATTGGAATTGAAGCAAAACTAAATGAGCCAAGAAAACAAAAAAAACCCAAAATGTCAGGAGAACTAGCCAGTGATGAAGCTCATCTTTTTGATGCAAATGCAAAACTAAGAATTGGACTGATGAAGTAATAATGCAGATTGAAAATAGATTCGTTGCTCTGAACGAAGTGGCAGACGACTTCAGTTTTTTAAATGGAAATGCTATTCAAACTATGACTGTTGACGATTTACAGAAAAGTGTTGCAGAACATATTGTGATTAACGATTAGTTTTTCTAGTCAACTAACCAAAAAAACATTTCACTTTGCGTTTGCAGTGTTAATGAATTTTCAGTTGAAAATTTTTTGTTTGTCTGTTCTGTTTTTAAAATTCATATTATTTTTATATTTATATTTTATTTGAGATGAGTATTTTATGTTTTCAATAAAAATAGGTAAATATCCATATTATTGTGTATTATTTCAAATTTGTGACGAAAATATCTGAATAATATTATGAAAAAATATTATAATATATATATATATATATATAATTATGTTTTTCGGGAGGAAGACTTCGTTTTTAAAAAAAAACTACTTTACTTTATTCAATACAATACAACGTTAATATGGTAGAGCTACTAGATCGATTAATTAACTGACTAGAAATTGTCATTCACAGATATTTATAACATTCTCTTATCTTACTCTTCCTGCGTATTGACTGCAGGTGTTCATTGCTAAGTCTGCAAAATACAACATAGTAATATATCGAATCAATGGTATATAGATAAACAATGTATCTAATTAGTATGGGGCCATATTATGTAATTCCTCCCCCCTTTGGATAAAGGTATCACCTTGATTAGGTGTAGCTTTACATTTTTCAAAATATTTCAGTAAAAAGTATAAAATAATTAAAAACATAAATATTCCTATAATAATAATAAAAGTTGATGGTGTACTTGGATTCCATCTTTTAATATCTTCTAATTTGACATCTTGAATATCTTCTTCCTGGAAATCTTCTTTCTCCTCTTCTTGGGATTGGTTTCGTGGGACTATCGCCGTCTTGGGTAAAATTATGTATTTTTCTTCATTTTTAATCGAAGTTGGGAATATCTCTTTTTGGAAGTTACTTATGATACATTTTGATTGGATTATCGCCATCGGTGAAGTGAAGTAATATTTTGTTTGCTGAGGACATTTTTCTTGAATTTTCATATTATTAATTGAAAGGATGCTTCCATCTTCTAAGGTTTTCAAATTTGATATAGGAATAACTTTTTTCCTGGGACAATTTTCTAAATGTGTCTTCAATACAGTATTCATACATTCTGGAGGTTTTGTTAAGGAGTCTTGATCGCAAAGGTAGTCTTCTTCGACTGCATGACATTCACTGGTTGACCATTTCAATTCTTCTTGTTGAGTGAGCATATAAGGAAGGGTTAAGTTTTTCTGAGGGATATAGTAAAACTTGTATAGATTAAAATTTTCTTCATAAACGGTCGGAATTGATATAAGAAATAATAGAACTTTCTCTTTAAACATTACTTTCGTATGACATAACTGATAATAATCTTTTAAATGATTCATTGGAATAATAGTGTCATTTTTAATTAATTCTGCGAATTTTGTATATGGCAAAATAGATTCATGTAGAATATGTAATCTAGCAAAGCTCACTGCTGTTTGGATTTCATCTAATATGCTTTTAATATCCTTAATTTCAAATGTGAGAAGATGCATATGTTCAATGTGTCTCAATTGAGGTATTGTTCGTAATAATTTATAATTGTCTGCGAATTGTCGAAATTTATCAATATACTTATTTTTCAAATCATTAATTACAGTAGCAATCTGTCTTTGATTCCTCATAAGTGTGTCCTCGTTTCTTGCTATACTTTCAAAATAATTTTTATAAAGTTCTTCGTCGTCTGAATCTAACGTTCCAAATAAAATCTTTGAAATTTTACCTCCAATATTAATAAGTCCTCTTTTGACTCTTATTTTTTCATTAAGAAGTTCTTCTAAAGTTCTAATATTAATTGTATTCGAATGTTTTAAATATTCATAATGCGGCGTTTGTGTAAATCCCAATAATTCTTTATTTTTCAAAATATCAATTTCTTTCTGATACTTCAAAATAAGATCCTCGACTTGTTTCAAATCAATATGATAAATGAGTTGTATATTTTTCTTTGTTATATACGCTTTTCCAAGTAAAATGGGGAGTATATTATTTTCCAAGGGAGTAATTTTAATACTGGTTATTATAATTATCTTTAGTATTATAAGAAGGAAAACGAAGTGTTTCATCTTGAATCTGAAACAAAAGTATTTAATGTTTTTTCCGTTGTTTTAAAATCTTTTTATGATAAATATGTTTGTTTTTCGCATCTTGTATACGGTGTGAATCAATCTCACGAATATTTGTCTTTTTATAAACTGGATCGAGTTTACGCGTTATTGGATTTTTTAAATACGTTGGGTTTTCGTTTAAATCATGGTCCTTTTCAGCTAATCGTTTTATATTCAATTCATCTAAATGTTCTGTGGCCTTTTTCTGACTCTTATTTAATTGTACAGCAATATCGTTCAAGTTTTCGATATAATTTTCAATATAATTCTGCACTTTTTCGTTGTGCGTTTTTTCTATTGGCAAGGAATAATTTAAATCAGCTTTGATTATTTGCATCGGAGTCATTTCTAAACTGGAGTGATTGGAATTATTGTAACTAAGTAAAGCCTGTGCTTATTTATTTTGAAACGTTGAATTACTGGAATTGATAACTCTTAATTGTTCAGATAACGTAGAATGAAACCTCTCTACAAGCGCATTCGAATTCGGATTGTAATTCGAAATGTAATGAATTTCTATTTGGTGTATTTTACAAAAATCTTGAACCACACTATTTTTGAATTCAAGTCCGTTATCGCACGTTATTTTATTTGGTATTCCATAATGGCTAAAATATAATATCAATTTATCTACAATTTCTGTTCCAGTTTTTTGTAATAGAGGATAACATTGTCCTAATCTAGAGAACGAATCAATAATGCTCAAACAATAGGTTTGTCCAAATCTTATAGTATCACAATATATGTGTGTAAATGGTTTTGATCCTATTGGGTTCGGTTTAAATTGTAATTGAATCGGCGTTCTCTCATATTTATTTTTCTGACATATCTCACACGAGTTAATATAATTCTGTACGTCTTTATTCATATTCGGCCAATAATATTTACGTCTCAAACTTATTAAATTTTCTCTCAATCCGCGATGAATAGTTTTGGTTTCATGATATTGCTGAATTCGTAGTAATTGTTCGTCTTTATCTTCGACATCTTCCACGAATATTCTAGAAATTTTAAATTGTAGGGTTTTATAATTAAAATTATTTTGTAAAATTCGTATAAAGGGTTTTTCTAATTCTTCAGAGACAAAATATACAGTATATGATTTTTGAGGTTGAACGTATTCTTTAATAAATCGGAAAATATCTCTGTCAATCGAATTAATGGAGACTCTAAAACGTAGTTTATCTCCGAACAGTTTCACTTTCGTCACATTATAACTTGGACATATCTTCAAAATGATTTGTAATGGATAAGCATTAATACTTCTTTCAGTGTAAGGGAGTTCTAAGATTGGATTTTCAGTATTACTGTGAACTGTTATATCGCTATGGACAATTATGTTTCCTGATTGTAATTCAGTTAAATCTTCATCATTCAAAACGGGCAATTCTGCATTAGGCTCAGTTAAAAGATTCAAACATTCATCTAATTCGTCGTCTGTTACATTATTAAAAATTGATTCATTATCTTCAATTGCATTAAAATCTATAAATTCTTCATTCATTTCATCATAAACAATATCATCAATTTCATTATAATTTATATTATTACCTGGTCGACAATTATGTTTTTCGTTCACTTTTAAGAAGACCGGCAGTATCCCATTAAAATCTATAAATTCTTTATTTACTTCAGTATGCAGTGGCGATAAATAATAAATAATTATTTTCACTTTGCACCTTGCAAAAATATACTTTATCATATTCAAAATAATAGGCCATTTTAATTCATCTAATCCGCACGCTATACGCGGTAAAGCTAAGTGTGTTTCATTTCTTAACTCCATAAGTTTTTTCAAATATAAAAGGGAATTAAATACATTTTCGTATGTAGGTTTATCGTAATAGGATTTCTTGGTTATCAAATAATAAATAACACGGTTTTTATTTTGAATAATAGCTGCTTCTCCTACTTTTTTATTTTGCGATTTTAATTTATCTATATTTCCAAATTTTCTCTTAAAATCTCGGGCAATGCCTCTACTCATATGGAAATCTTCTGATACGCAATGGGCTAATGAATATTTATTAGGGGCTTTAAATAAATTACCTTGTTTTTCTTCAATATTATGACAATTGGGAATATTATTTGTTTCATATAGTTTCGTAAAGTTTTCATACGTAATGTCATTAAAATATGCGAAGTCTTTATTTATAATCGTATTTTCATCATTCAACCTATCAGATTCTGATTTTACTTGCTCATTGTAATTATTTGCTTTATTCATTCTAAAATAGGATTTTTGGGAACTTGGTTTTTCCCTATTCATTACGTTTATTGATTTTTTCAAATTTGAAATTTCTTTTTCCATTTCATAACTTGCTTTAGAGTTCAATTCAATCATTTTTTCAAGTTCTTTATTAGACATCTCGATCATGAAAAGTTTAGATTTCAATTGTTCATTTTCAGTTTTCAAATCTTCATTTGCTTTATCGATCTTATCAATTTCCTGCAAATTATTTGCAAAGTTTTTGAAAAGCTCATATTTTTCCCGTTTAAGTTGTGATACTTTCTGAATTAAACAATTATTTTCAATCGAAGTTTTTCCATATTTGAATGGAATTCTACAATATTTATTCATCAATACTTGGTTTTCAAAATCGAATGTCAAACCGTATTTATTAAGAAAATCGGCTCCTATAATGCCATCGTAATTATTATGAAATTTATAAAGTACAAAAGGGTGACTATCATTCATACGAAATTCTGAAAATAAAGGAAGTAATACTTTTTCATTTGAAGTATCCTGCTTCATGCATGCACTTAACGTTGTTTCTTCTTGAAAAATATTATCATAGAAATTATTATAAGCAAATTTCGGATCTATCAAACATACTGAACAGCCACTATCTATTAAAAGTTTACATTTTGGATATTTGAATTCAATAAAGGGTAATTGATTAGAATGATTAATATCATAATTTAAGTCAATTCGTCTTCTTGGGTAACTTCGCGAAAATTTCGACTATTATTGTCGTGATTTCTTGACGTTGAAGGTTTATAATAATTGAATTGATTTTCATTTCTCTGTTTCCTCGTATCTAAATGCGTTAATTCTTCAAAGTAAAAATTGGGATTATTATGTTGAATTCTGTTCTGATAATTATTATTATGAAAGTTACGTTGAGGATTTGGATTATATTGCGTTGAGTAATTTGAACGTTTCTGGGGATAATTTCTTGTCTGAATCGACATTTTCTCTGGAGGGGTAGTAATTCTTTGATTGGGATTCGGTTTAAAAACATTACTTGAATGATTAGGTTTAAAATTATTATTTCTCTGAGTAAATTGAACTGGCTGCGAAGGAAATCTAGGTACTTCGCCGTAATTATTAAATGCGTGATTTGATCTATTTTGTAAAGTATAATTATAATTTCTTGGAACATTTTTCGAATGATTCTGAGCAAAATTTTTATTTTTTCTACTTCTATCAAGTAATTCGTATTGGGCTAGATTGCACATATAGTCTTTCGTTGCATTTACTGTGTCATCAAAAGAAAATTCATTATTTGTTATTAAATATGTTCTTAGCTCCATGGGTGCGTTTGATATTAGAACAGTTTTACAAATTTTCAAAATATTATTCTTATAAATTGCCTTTTCTGGATCTGGCATTCTATCTGCGTCAATTCTATAATTTATTCTTATTTTCAAAGAAATTATTCGGTCTATAAATAGTATTATATCCTCATTGGGCTTTTTGTTTAAGAATTGCAATTGGTGTATCAAAACATCAAGGTTAATTTGATCACCAAATTTTGTATACAAGAAATTTTTGAGAACATCCCAATTATTCGGAATGTCAGACGTTGCTACTTCTGCTAGGGCTCTATCTATGAGTTTTGATTTGACCACTGCGAAGCAATAATTTTTCACTATAATATTTTCGTTTACGAACATCGCTAAATAATCATCAACACTTTTTATGAACGAATGCAACTCGTTCTCAACACCAGAAAATTTGGGTAACAGCATACCAAACTTTTCAGCTAGCGACAAATCTACTGCCATTTTCTTTGTTTTATTCTTACGACCTCTAAATTGTTTAATTGACGTAATATTGAATTATTTTAATATTTCACTTATTCAATCAATTATATCAGTTATATCAATTATTATGTAATTATATCAATTATAAATTATATCAATTATTATTTCAATCAAGTTGTCGGTTTTTTCTTAAGAAACCTAGGAAAAACTATTGTAATCGGTTTTTGAAATAAGAAACCTAGAGAAAACTTTATAAATCGGTTTTTGGAAGAAACCTAGAAAAAACTTTATACAAGTTTTACGCTCAAAACTTGGGGAAAAGGTTGACTAATTTTGGGCCAGATTAGGTAAACTGGGAGTAATTAAAGGATTGCTCACCACGTTGTCTTGTTGAAATGAAACCGTCACGGGGCGCTACTCAGGTGATCGGGCTCCTGTCTTCTTCACCTAGTTCTTCTTGTGCTGAACGGTTGAAACCGACGGTGTTGTAGACTGGATGGACCTCTTCTTCTTCAGGAACTCACAGATTTTCACAAAACCGGCACAATCCCATCCTCGTCGCCAATTATGTTTTTCGGGAGGAAGACTTCGTTTTTAAAAAAAAACTACTTTACTTTATTCAATACAATACAACGTTAATATGGTAGAGCTACTAGATCGATTAATTAACTGACTAGAAATTGTCATTCACAGATATTTATAACATTCTCTTATCTTACTCTTCCTGCGTATTGACTGCAGGTGTTCATTGCTTAGTCTGCAAAATACAACATAGTAATATATCGAATCAATGGTATATAGATAAACAATGTATCTAATTAGTATGGGGCCATATTATGTAATTATATATATATTTAGTTTATTAAAAAAAAATTTGAAACATATATATATATGTATATATATCAGACTGTTTCAAAAAAATCGACATTTTTTGTTTTCATAAAACCCTCCCCCTAATTATCTTCAGGGTATCGAAAAAAGACCTCTATGAAAATATCAGCTTCAAATAATAATATTTAGAGGTCGCTCATCAATTATTCCTATTATCCCTACTAATAGCAGGGAAAAAATTTCTTTTTTCAATAAAAAATTCCTAGAGCAGAAACCAATAGACGGATTTCATTGTGTGATACATTTTCGTGTAGACAATCAGATAGTCTACAGAAATGTTTCTAACGATATTTCGATAAAACGGCCCCTCCAAAAGTTATTTGATTCAATGCTTATATTGAGGTATTTTTGAATGAAAAAATTATTCAAAAAAATCGATTCTGTTTGTTTTCACGAAACTCCATTTCTGATTATCTTCAGGGTATCGAAAAAAGTCGTCTGTGAAGATATTAGCTTTGAATATTAATATTTAGAGGTCGCTCAGCGATGATTTCCATTTCCGCTGTTGATAGCAGGAAAAAATTTTCTTTTTTCAATAAAAAACTTTCTATTCACGAACTAATTGACGGATTTCACTGCGTGATACATTTTCGTGTAGGGAATTAGATGCTCTACGAAAATGTCTCATACGATATTTCGATAAAACCGCTCGTTCAAAAGTTATTCGAACTCTTTCTTCAAAAATATCTCTATAATAATACCTTATATTGAGGTGTTTTGGAAAAAAAAGTTCAAATAATTTTGGAACGAGTGGTTTTATCGAGATATCGTATGGAACATTCTCGTAGAGTATCTAGTTTCCTACACCAAAATGTATCATACAGGAGAATCCGTCTATTAGTTGGTGAAAAACAATTTTTTATTGAAAAAAGAATTTTTTTTCCTGCCATCAGCAGCGAAAATAGAAACCATCGATGAGCGACCTCTAAATATTGATATTCAAAGCTAATATTTTCACAGACGCCTTTTGTCGATGCCCTGAAGATAATTAGAAGGCGGGTTGCGTGAAAACAAGTAAAGTCGTTTTTTTTTCAATAATTTTTTTCTTCAAAAATACCTCAATATACGCATCGAATCGAATAACTTTTGAAGAGGCCGTTTTATCGAAATATCGAAACGGACATATTTGTAGTGTATCTGATTACCTACACGAAAATGTATCACACAAAGAAATCCGTCTATTGGTTTGTGTTCTAGGAATTTTTTATTGAAAAAAGAAATTTTTTCCCTGCTATCAGTAGGCAAAATAGATATAATTGATGAGCGACCTCTACATGTTATTATTTGGAGCTGATATTTTCACAGAGGTTTTTTTCGATACCCTAAAGATAATCAGGGAGGGGGTTTCGTGAAAACAAAAGAAGTCGATTTTTTTGAATCAGTCTAATATATATATATATATATAAGGAATGAAAAAAATCTACGCCAATTTGGGGGCGCTGAAGAAAATCTTGCCACAGGCGCAGTAGTACCTAGATACGGCCCTGCTATTTTATATGTGGTTCTGTTTGAAATTTCATTACCAAAATAGTGTTTATAATGAAATAGTAGCACACAATCAATACTGTAGACGGCTATATCCGCGTCTATCTCAAAATGAAGAAGCAACAGAAGCTCGCACCATAAGCGAATCAGGCCGATCTATTTCAGCGCATCAAACGATGTAATAAATAGAAACATGCAATATTGTCTGTACGTAGAGGCTCTTTACTAATATGAATTCATGCAGATGGGTGAAGTTTGAGGAGAAGATCCATATCATTACGCTCAATATCCGCTGGGCTTTCTCGAGTATGTCTTTCATTAAAAGTCACTCGATTAAACCATTAAGCGTTTATAAAATAGCATAAAGCGGGTAGGTGTAGGGCAGTTTAGGTCATTGTCTTGGCATGATGGTATGACCGACCCAATGTGCTGAGTCGCTTGAACAATGAATCATCGTCGTTTTACGTCAAGAAATACACAACAGGTTGAAGTTTCATTCGGCGGCAGAATTAGAACGTACAATTAGAGACTACTTCCAGTCTGCACGAATGAACTTTCTTGGACATTCAATTAATTTGAAGAACCTATTGGTATGAGATCATGTAAAAAAGAAGACTTCCACAATTTTAGCAAGACGGTGAATTTTCATCCTAAAATTATTCCGCACGAAATTCGTGAAGAACATAAAAAATATTTTGGAAACCAGCGTTTTTTTCATGCGAAAAAAATATAGATTTTGACCATATTTATACAAAAAACATATTGAAGATGAATAGCAAATTTGGATCAACCCAGAATCGACTCGTTATCTAATGTCAAAATTCAAGGCCACAATCTCCCAAAACTTGACTTTGACCTCACTCAGCCTGAAACAAGATGTCTATTCTTTTATAATAAGCTATGCCACCCCTGGAAATATACTCCTTAAAGCTAACATTACTCGCATTTCACAAAATTTCACGAAAAATACTTTTGGCAGCTTGTATATTTCCAACAGAGACGAATCAAAAAAAAAATTGTTAAGATAGAAAGTGCTTCTTTCGGTGATTCTCTTGACTTCAGGAATACATATACCCGTATTTCCATTCTGAAAGACTCATCCTGTACTTCGATAGATTTCGTCGGAGTTGATTGATTTACTCTGATATAATCGAGGCTATTATTTGAAATTGAATTTTTTCATGTACATATATATGTAATGAAACATTAATAAACATTCATCTAGCGTGCATTGCCTTCCCCATGTTATAATTGCATAGTGCATCCTAGATGCGAATATCAAATGTTTGAGGTAACAGAACAATTAGCCGAGTTCCTCATAACAGCACATATTTTCAGCAACCGGCAATAAACTCGCATTTGAATGAACACTCGTAATTTTTTTAAAAGAAGAATATTATATAACAATGACTATAGAGCTTTTGTTCTGCGTTAATATGTTAAGCTTGCCTTCTTTGTCTGAATCAGAGAAAAAATATTTATGTATAAGAAATAAGATCGTATCTATATAGTTTAGAAAATTTGTTTCTCGTTTAATTCAAGAGTAGCTATGAATACGGCTATAAATATAATCGTAGGGGGTTGAAAAATTTGACAGAACTCTCGGGATATTAACTTTCATTTGCTTCATATGTCGAGATCATATGTATTCGTCGTGAATTTAAATGAAATAACTTCTTTCTTCCTTCTACAAATATTCACGGGGTCAATCTTTTTCATATATTAACGTACCCCGAGCTCTACCAATTCTGAAGCGGAGTAAAGTTCGGATCAGTTCAAAACGAGCGAAATGTAACACATTTGTTCTTCGATTGGTCCTCGGATTGGTCCTGGAACGATTTTTCACGCTCCCGTTTAAATGAACAACATGGCTTTTTCATAAGGCTCGAGACGTAGAACATTTCCATCTGCTTCGTTTTTCAATTTTTTTCGTCGGAGTGTCTGGCGTTTTTCTCATTTGTGCATGACTCACTATACCGACGCTGTGATATTTAGGCAGGATAAAATTGTCGATCGAACATCGATTGTAAAATCTACAATATTAAATTCGCTTCATTCATTGTTTGGTGATATGAGACATTGTGAAATATTAGTTTGTCAATAAATAGGTGCACATTATGTAGTATTTCGATTACTTTTATGATGTTCCAGGATTGAACTTGAGAAATAACGAGAACCACTATGTGATACGTATTGGGCGTGCATGCGTTGAGATCGATTGTGCTATTTTTAATCATGTATGTAAAGTTTTTTTTTCAATTCCTCAAAAAATTCTCTACTAAACAAATAGATTATCCCCTTTTTAGTAAGTGACACCTAATAATATCAGGGAATACTAATAGGAAATGAAAATAAGAAAATAAGGCTTGTAATAGATGCGCTGTTGCGAAACTTTGCAAAATTTCTACCAATTCAAGAAGAACAAAGAAAAGTATGTTAAAAAGTTGATAACAACGTCGACTGGATCTAGAACGTTTTCCAGAACTTTTTCTTGTTACAAATTTCTGACAAAAAGTGTGATGATGATTTCCAATCATTTTATTTTGACAGCTACGTTTGGTACGTCTGAAGTTATGCGAAGGAAATATTTGAAAGCGGTTCGTTCGTACAAGAACATTATCTTTACGATTATGCGGTTGAATTGAAGAATTGTATTGGAAAATTTGAGGAAGTGTTTTTCTCCAATCGTTCTTTCGTCATAAATAAATGTTCACGTTTCTATCTTCATTGTCATCTCCAGAGTTTGGACTAAGCTTGGTGTTTCAATCCACGATTTTTTCATAATATGTATACATACCAACATAAAAGATTCATGAATAATTTTATCATTTTTTGTGTTGTAAAAATTTGACGAGAAAACTTGGTTTGGGCAGCAGAATGAAATTGATTTAATTTTTCTAGACGGAAAAAAAGATTTATAAATTAAAAACAGAACTCCAGTAGGGTAGGGAATATAACACAATGATGTTGATCTGATCGGGGGATTTAAACGGTCTTATGCCTTTAGTTTTATAAGCCATTCAAAATGTTCATTACATGATCGAGACCAAAACAGACTTCTATTTCCATCACAAAAAGCGGCAAGAGCACATTCACCTCTAAACCACTTGCCCGCTATTATTTACGTGCGCTCCTAACCTCATTGTCGATTATCTCCAAAAACTCACGACATAAGTACTGGAAATAAAGACAAAATAGAAGTTGCCAAAAAAAAAGTACAGTAACCGAATCTTGAATTAAAAAAAAATCCGCCTCTGCCAAGCGATCGTCACGGCCGATAACACAAAGGTAAACAACTTGACTGACTCACCTGTATTAATGAAGGCCAAAACTACACTTAAGTGGAAAATTAACCAAGCGGACTCCATCTTGTCCCCTGGGACACTCTCGCAGCACAGTCTTTCAGGAAAAAAACCACCCAAAGTTGCGTTATTCACGTACAAAAACTTCCAAAAGTACACGAAAACGCGCTTCAAATCGGCTGGAATGCACGGTATGTCACTACTTGCTTCGAAAGCGGGACGCGACTAGAGAAACGAATTGGTTGTTGCCGAAGCAGATTCGCTGAAAGAGCGCGGGCGCATAAGTAGTCGGCTGGAGTGAGCACACGAGGAATTCCAGTTGCGTTGCACTTGACGTTTCCGCTGCTTTCGTAAAGTTGCAAAGTGTGCGCGTAAACAAAACATCTTTCGTAATTCGATTGTCAATCTAACCATTAGACCAGGGAAGAAAATGGATCTTAGTATCAATTCTATTAATAAAATTCAACATCAACTGATATAATAAAAAACTCAACGACTGATATTAATTGAACAATTCTCCAATTAATGATAAACGATATTTCAAGAAAATTTTCTCCACAATATAAATCATAAAATTTTACAGATGAACTTCCTTTATGATAATTGATAAAAAAAGCCAGAATGGTGCGGTTTCGGTTGTCAATTTTAATGTTTTTGATACTTGTAAAACATTAGAAACAATAAATGTTCATCTTACAATCACGTCGTCACGTTCATTGAGGTCTTTCACATTCATTTTGAATAATTCATGGCAAATAATTAGTAAAGGAAAACAATCACAATTATCAATTTGTACAACATTTTCAATTTACTCAGGGGGCTTCAATGAAACTTAATAAATATTGAAAAAAAGTTACTTTGGAAAAATGTTTTTCAATAGGGACTTGACAACTTTGAATTCGGTTTGTGAATGCAACCTTTCACATATCATGGAACTGTCACTATGAATTCATTCAGTAAACTCAAAATTTTCATTGTGGTAATGTACACGAACGAACAACGTCTGCAAATCATAAAAATTTACAACAGAAATTCATAAAAAAACCTTTGAATTAGAAAAAAATATAGAGTTGGCTCAAAAAAATATTATCTTCTTATTAGCGAAACAAATATTCTCTTGAAATTTTTATGAAAATTATTCCCTGATTTGCGGCAAATTTTTTCATTTCAAATACATAAAATCTTGAATCAAGAGTACGATGCATATATCCGAAATACTATTGCTATACAGACTAGTATATATAACATTTGAATCAAATAATTAAGTTTTTGTGGAAAACAAATAATTGTTCGAGAAAATAGAATACTTATTAGAAAGTCAAAATTCATTTTCCAAAATAAATATTCATTTGTTTGAGTAAAGAAAAATTAAGGAAGAAAGGAGAATTATTTTCTACTTTTTCTTCCATTTCATCGAATTTTTCATTGTTTTAATGTATTTTATGTTAACCCCACCGTAGAAGAATCTAACAAAAAAACAAACGGTTCATCCAATCTTGAGTTATAAATGGTGTAACAAACAACTGAGTTTTATATATGAAGATATTGTGTCCTAATATCCATGTTTTACTCCTCAACGAATAAATATTCATTCGATTCCTTTCAAATAAATGATGAATTTATTACAAACAACACAGTTTATTCAAATAAAATTTAGTGGAAACAACAAACAATAGTTTGAAGAAAAAAAATATTTCCAAACAAATCATTCATTAGAAATCTGCATGAATATTTTTTAAGTGCATGCATACCGATTATTTTTGGCACGAATTAGAAGATATGGACTTGGGCAACATGTGGTTTCATTAGGACGGTACCACAGTCCACACAGAACACGTTACAATCGATTTATTGAAGAGTTAGACTGAAGAGAGTGTTATATGAAGAAATGGACCAGTCGATATGTCGCCTCGTTAGAACGAATAAGCGCCTCTACACTTTTTTCTTTGCTGTCACATCAAGTCATTGGTCTATGCCAACAAGCCGACCACGTTAGAAGAGCTCAGAGCCCACATTGAAAGCGAAATAGCAGCGAAAATTGGGTGCAAATAACCGACCTCTGCAAACTTGCTCGCGGTAGCCATATATACGAAGTCAAGTTCCATTCGTAATTATTTTGATCGAACTTCAACCCGATTATGAAGTTTTGGAAATTTCTCAAATGGTTTACATTTTATTTTGAAAACAAGTTGTCAAGTCCTTATTGGAAAACCCGATAATATACAAATAATCTCTAAGCCTTAGCTAAAAATTTTTCCTCTTCCCGCGGAGTTTATTAATCATTTTCTTTTTGTGTCCCATGTTGAGAACCGACCTCAGCAGCTTGTTATCTTTGCTTCAAATTTTAGATTTTAATACTTTCGCACATATGCGTACAATATATTTCGATTAATTTTCGGGAACCATTTTTTGAATAAACTGTTGTTTTCTTCCTGTTGCTCTCACGATCTCCCAGGCAGCAGATTTATGGACATCTAGAAGTCACTGGTAGTGAAAGAAATCACAAATAAAAAGTAAAGAACTTAACAGTTATGCTTGTTAGTATTGTCGGTCGATAATATCATAGCAACTAAGCGATGTCAATACAAATCGAAACAGGATTCCGACCCACATGTAGTTGATAATTTTAGATTTGACATGTCCATTGATATGTAAATAGCCATTTATTTTTCACTTATATCAAATAATTTTTTTTGTTTCAGAAACGGTGGCTATACAGGGTTTTCTGCAAACTCTATGTCAAACTTCGACATAATGTTTCTATGAACATCCGAACATCCGATTCGAGGAATAACCTAAAACTAGCTGTTTATTTTACAAGGGAAAAAAGTAAAAGAGTTAAACTAAAAATGTGGTCACACTTAGTCCACCTCAATATTAATAGTTACGAATACTTTGATATCAAGTTAATGAAATGAAACTCTCCATCACAAATAAAATATTGAATACCAATATGAATATTGACTATTGAAGACAGTTGAGAAGGATTAGTTCTCTTCTTTAATGAGATCCTTTTCTTCGATTTTAATTTCAATCCCAACCTCCAACTGACGATTTGTATATTCCTGTGATCTTTGTCCAATAAACACTTTCAACATACACAAGTTATCCATTGGGAATCACAATGGTTGTGAATTTTCACTCACTTCTGAAAAATGTCTTGAATTGAGATTCAATAATAAAAATTATTTTTCTGACACGAAATTTTTGGCAGGTTCTCTGAGTTGCAATAATATTCCAGAAACATGAAAGGCAATAGACGTATAAATTCTCTCATATACAGGGTGTACCAAGTTCGACGGCCTATTAGGCCGTTTCTGGAGAACTAGACCTATTTTAAATCTGAAAATTGGAATTATGTTAATGTTTGATATAATCTACCGATCTAAAATATTCTTGGAGCCTGACCACTTTCAGTTAAATTTTCAAAAATTTTGTTTTCTTTTTTTTTTTGTTTTCGAGTTTAATAAATTCTCAATACATTCGTGCTCAAATCGTTGCATTCGTCAGAACACTTTTCAAAATATCTATAAAAAACCGAAGAAAAAAGGGAGATAAGTGTATTCGGTATTATGTTTCTTATTCCTAACCTATATATAGTAAGCACAAACCATTTTTACATTTCTGAAGGCGAAGAATGTGGAAATATTGTACATTTTCAGAATTTTGAAAAGCCCGTCACAGGGTGTTCCAAATGTTGGTTCAACACTTGAGATCAAGATTAGAGCCCTATTTTTTATGATTGTGTTGGATTGTTCAAGGAAAAATGATGATGATATTCCAAAATTTTGATGCTCCTAAAATTAATATTTCTTGAGTTATTCAGGATTTCTTGATTTCATGTCGTAGGTACGTACCGTCAAATTCATAGAATCTGTTTCATATCAACAACGACCTTGGTCATAGAAGATAAATTATTCAAATAACTCACTATTTTTTTTTCATTCTCTTATCATTCTTGATATAAAACAGATTTCACGAATAACTGAAAAAATCCTAATTAACTCAAGAATTACTAACTTCAGGAGCATCAACATGTTAAAACATTATCATCATTTTTCTTCGCACAATCCAACTCAATTTCTAATTTGAAAAACGAGAATTATGAGCCTATCTCGATCCCAATTTTGGAACCAATATTTTGAACGCCCTGTGACATGTTATGCAACATTCTGAAATTGTACAATATTTACCTACACAGTCTTCGCCTTCTGAAATGTGAAAACAGTTCGTGCTTACGATATTAGGTTACGAATAACAAACAAAAAATCGAAAATTCTCATCCCCCTTTTTTCTTCAGTTTTTTCTGAATATTTTGAAAAGTATTTTGAAGAATGCAATGATTTGCATACACTATCAAATTCGAAAACAAAAAAAACGGAAAAAAAGTTTTTGAAAATTATTTTTTCGTTCCCTGTATAACTGCAAGTGGTCGGGATCCAAGAATATTTTAGATCTGTAGATAATGTCAAACAATATTATAATCCCAATTTTCAGATTTCAAATAGGTCCTGTTCTCCAGAAATACCTAATAGGCCGTCAAACTTGGTACACCCTGTAGAATATGAGTTCCTGGTGAATTCATCAATCATTCGACAGATGCTGTATTATTTATATAAAATCAATCGATCGACAATCGACTGAATCTTCATTTTTTCATTTGAGATAAAGTAATGTTCGTTACAAACGGAATGGTATTGTATGAGCTTTTCATTCGTTCATACCTAAAAAAATATCGGATTCACAAGCGAAAACCGTCTCCAGGACAAAACGAAATCATCGGAAGGAAAACAATCGTTTCCAGCACAAAAAACTAAGGCAAACAACTGCGAAAATAATATTGTTCGGCATACTGCGTATGCGTATGCCTGAATCGAATTGAAACTCAACAAAACAGCCATTTCCGCTTCGATCTGTATTGCTGTCACCAACGTCAATTTCGCATTTCAATTCCAGTCAATACCTACGTAATCTAATCAAATATCGTACTTGCATGTATTCATTACAGACTGTTTACATTCGCAATCCTCTTTCGATGAGGGGAGAAAATGGAAGCTGATTTATTCGCTATAAGTAAATGGATCATGTCGGTAATAAAAAATGGGATGAATCTCTAGACCCCCCCGAATTCGAATTGAGGCATCCAATTTAATAATTCGAAGTTGTGTTATCCAGTACGGGAGGGGTCGTTCCAGTACTTAGGATGATGTAATTTGGACTTATATCGCCAATATGTGTCCCAAGATATTATATTTTACAGTTGGAGTTATATTTATGGACGTTGAGTTCGGGATATTTTAATTATGGTAGTGAATGTGTGGTCTCCGACTTCAACAAAGTGTAATGAACAGTTAGTTCCATTCTGATATGAATACATGGCACAGAATAGTCCCCTAGGAGCCATTCTGAAAGTTCTACTCTTCGAACAATTATCGAGGAGATGAAATGAATCAACCAGTTATTTTTTATTCATTCTCTAAACGATAGTTTTTTCAAAAAATCTATTTGAGTTTGGCAAAACGCTCATCCGAAAGAAAAAATAATATGAAAGATAGTTGTTGAGTTTCTTTTGGTATTATTTCATGAATACCATGAAATATATCTTCCTGACCCTCGTAGATTAAGATACTAATTATAATCTGTCAAGTGATGGAAATGATCCTCCGTGATTTATTGCACTAATTGGTTAGGATCAAATAAGTTGTCATGTTCTCTTTTCTCGAGAAACATGAATTGCTGAATTCCCCGTGTTAATAGGATGTCTAGTTTGATTTTGGAATTCGACCAATTATTATAATTGGCAGTATTGCAACTATGCATCTGAAATATAAACATCTTCGGGGCAGTTTTTTCAATACTTTTTCCCGGTGCTTACGTTTCAGACCAACTGAAAAATATAAAAAATTTATATGAGAACCATAGCGTGCTTCGATATTTTGCAAAACTTTTCTCTGACAATTTCGAAAATATATATGATACCTATATAGGGCTAAACATGGGGAGATGACACCTTTTTTAGAATGAGCCGTTAATCCATTGTTTTGAACTGAACTTGATCATCATAAATCATTCTTAAGATATCAAATATAGCATACAAGATATTTTGAAGAATGCGCACGTGTCAAGAACCAAATTTCGATATTGGTATTTTCGTAGACCTTCAAGCATCCTACGCATCAAAAGTTTCTTCATCTGTGGAATCGTTTTTAAAACACGCGCCCTTCAAATACTGATGTGTCCATTTTCTCCTTATATTCTTAATGCTAGTGTAACAGGTTGACATTTTTGGTCTGAAAATGAGAAATTATTGTGCCTCATCTATCCCGGAAAGTCATGGGACATATATCCCGAAACGGCATGCGTCATCTATCCCAAACCCATTGAATAAAAAAATATAATAAATTTTTTAGAAATCAAAGAAAATACAAAATTCTAATTTTGGCAATATCCCCTACACCACATGGGTTAGACGACGCGTTAGGTTTTTTCCCACAGGGCAAACCATAGTTTTTGAAGGATGTGCAAGGATTATGAAGCCAGCTTCAATATGCCGCTGTCGATTTGGTATTTTCGTAGAGCTCCAAGCAAGCTTCGCATTAATTTTCATCGAAAGTTTCGTCGTCTGTGGAATCATTCGTAGCAAACTCACTCGTTTAGTCCTCCTGTGCCATTTCCTCCCTACTTTTGAAATTATCTAATATATGATTGAAAAATATCATTACGCATTACGTATTCCATTTGATAACAAATTTTGAGCGGCACTGAAATTTCGATAGCACAGGTAAAAAATACTACAAAAAAACTGCTCCAAAGACGTTTTTAATTCGGGAGCGTATTCGCAATACTGAGGAAGTTATAGGTAGCCAATTTTAATTGTTCACCAAATCTCAGAAACAACCTGTAGCATGAAGACTTAACACCCTAGCAGCAATATGTCTCTCGAAAATCGATCTCCTTTAATCTAGGGATGTAGTACTAAATCATTGGAATCTGACCGCCCTGTACATTCTTTATGATAAATCAATGTTTGCCGACAGAGCTGCAGTCTTTCAGAAGTAAGATCCTTGAAATAAGTAGATACACGAATGATAAGAAACACTTTTTCATCGGAAACTGGGTATTCCAACGGAAAACTGGGAATTTAAACCCAGGTAATCCAGGAGACGGTATCTCAATTACCTGGCGGCTGGATATCTGTTTTCGGATTGCAATACAACACTGAGTTGAATAACTCAGTGCAATACAATCAGTCTTAGTGGCCGCTTGCCACTACACTGAATTCGTAACTACATTGAGTACTGAGTGGCAAATTTAGGACTCGAAGTTTGAATCAGTTCCTAATTTAGCGCAGTGGCTAACGGCCTTTACGGACTTTTGTAGGAAGTGCTCCAAACCATGCAGAACTGAACATAACATCCGCTGGTTTAATTCTATCCTTAATCGCCATAACGATGATATGGAAATAGCATTACGAGAATGGGCCTAGACACCTGGTAAAGACCGAAAATTATGAACTACACTCGTACACAACAACGTAACTGTCAGAACTGTATACTAGCATTGTATACCCTTAATTATGAATATTAATATTTATACTATATAAATTTATTCACGTCAGTCCTTAATGAATGATATGGATAATTTTTTAATCCAACTTTTCCATGATATAATCGGATTATACAATTAGGCACATCATTATGAGTACACAAAATAAAATAGTTGATATGTGAGCGACAATAAAGAATAATCAAACATGGTGAAAGTGAATATATTTGGAAAAAAATTCGCTTGTTTCTGATAGCGGATCTATAACCTTAAAAAATAAAGAGAAGTAAGATGAATGTCATTTTCTTAAAAAAAATTCGCTCACTTTTCGAATACGCCACTGATCAATTTTGACATCATCACATACCCGAAATAGCGCCATCTGTAATAAGTAGCTAAGGGCCATCTATTAACGAATAGCTCTGGTACATAACCGACGGGTCCACATGGTACGAGCTAAGACATACTGCCAATTACCAGCTATCCGTTGTGAGCTAAGACATTCCTTTGGAGCCCATGGAGCCCATCGAAGTGGCGCCATCTATTGGTGGGCTCCAAGTGGTCAAATGATAAACCCGTAAGGTTGGAATACTATCTTTCTTTATACAATGATACTAGGTACTCTATAACTCTACAACTGTATATGCCTAATAACAGATAGAGCAATACTAGTCCAAGATCGTACAGCTGAATGACGTAACTTATTTTCACATGGCTGATTTTCATTTATGTTTTGTAGAATATTATTTTTAAAATAGTATCATAAGTTTCAGATACTTTCCATGAGCCAAAACTTTTGTCAGACGCTTTAAAGCTCCAAAAAAATGAAGGAACTTATTTTCACATTTCTGATTCTGGAATATGTTGTTGAGGTAACTATCAAATTATATTTCATAAGTTCGACAGAAACTATTCAGCTGAATAATATTTTTGCTAAGGGGATGTTTAGCCACTACAATTTGTAGTGAATTACAATTGGAAATGGTGTAGAATAGTCCATGTGGAATTCACCAGTCCCCAAATCCTGATTCTTTTGATTCCGCAGTCTGCCAATCACGTGACAATCTAACAATGACGAAGACTGCCGATGACATTCAAGCCACAGCCTATGTGACACATACCCCGATTCTGCACTCCTATCAACCTTCATCTTTCCGTCCAAATAATAACATTTGGACGTTCAATTAAGTGTGGCAATCGGGGCAAGGACATCCATTGGGGTGGAATTCGGGCAACCCCAAAATATTCGCGGAGGGTTGGCGTGTCGCAGACGGACGGACAGACAATGCACAGCACGCTCACTCTGCTAATGGCCAATTCTTCCACGCTCTAAAAGCACAACAAGGGATTACAAAATGTGGGTACACAGACTTATGCAATGTATGCTAACTTTTGACACGTTGTTTGCCTTAATTTAATCGGTTTCCACGTGAAATATAAGGACCCCTGCGGAAATGTTGAAAGCTCTCTTTATTCGACTCGGAATCAGGTTTTGCTTTCAGCGGAAACATATCGTTTTATAGAAAGGATGTAGTTTTGCACTCACATTGTTAATTCGTAAGAACAGGGTGTCCCAAGTTTTGTGAACCGTGAAAGCAGATCGCGTTAGATGTGATACGGATGGTTTTTTAACGAAATTTTCTTCGAAGTAGTTCCAAAAACGTAATAAACTTTTCGAAAACATTATTCAAAGTCCTGAGTTATGAGACCAGTTTTAAAATCTTTCATTACTGTGTACATTATTACAAAATGAATAAAAACGAACACTAGAAGTTTTTCAGTAACTCGCTTGGCTATCGATTTCAGATAAATTGCCATCATCAGGCCAGGCAAAATACAAATGACGAGTATATATGAAATCGAAAAGAAGAAGGAGTGCATATACAATCTCATACACTCAAAAATAGATTTCAGGTAAAGTTAAGGGATCTCGAACTAAAACTTACCGTCAGAATAATGAAATAACATAAAACAGCAACATCAACTGAGAACTATATAATTGTATAATTGGAATCATCAGGATCATAAAAATATATATCGTCAAAATCAAAATTTTTTGTATCACCTTGATTTTAATTATAGTTGACACCTAAAATGATGCTGCTCTATATCACATAAGGGTGACTTACCTTTACCTGAAATCATTTTTTACTTATGAGAGATTGTATGTACTTCTTCTTGTCAATTTTATATACAGGTACCTGTCTTTTTATTTCAGCTGGATTGATGATGGCAAATCAGGCGAAATGGATAGCCATGAGAGTTGAAAAAGTTTCAGTTTGTTTGTTTCCTTTCATTTTCAAATGAGATAGAATTCAACGCTTCCGATCAGATATAACAGAAACATCTGACTTTGTGAATTACCTGCGTAAAAAGTGGAAAACTTTACCTCAAAAGCAAATAGTGGGGAAAAAATTATTCGACTGATATATTCAAAGATTGCCTTATAAATACGAATGATTCGATTGGTTTAAAAGACATCCTAATTCAAGGGATTTCATTTTCTTCAAAAGAAGGTCGTGTGACACTAAACCAAATGAATCCATGAAGATGGGGCTTGACACTTTTTTCGGTCTTCAATACTTTAGTAAAGTTTTGTGATGAAAGCCAATGTAGCTGATAGCTAATCTCAGAATATTAGGAAATATAGCATCTCTCAAACACAAAATTATTAAGTGAGTTAACACAGAGGTAACCCAAGTTGCGGCGCGATTTTGAGCAAACAGGGTGAAATTGTGAGGGTTGTTGTAATTGCACCTTGTATTCTGCAAAGGTTTTTTTTTTGTCTCTAGTTTAAAGAATAAACAGGGTTATGTTTACGGGGAACGGAAAACAAGAATTCGTTGAAAATTTGGTTTCTTGGAAAACAAAAATTGCTCTATCGATCTGAAATATTTTCAGTGTTGCAGTGTTGACGTTGTCAAAAAGAAGTAACTGCTTTGTTATTTCAAATGACACACCCTATATTATTGCACTTTTTTATTCATCGTAGTAACAGGATTATTTTGGTATCACTTTCTCAAACTCATCTTTAGCTGTTTTCGAGTAGTTGAATGATACCTATCCAAATCAAATTCGAATAAATTTTTCAATTCACCATGGGCGATGTGATCAAATAACAACCAGAAGATGCAATGAAATGTTTCCTGAACAGGTGGCATGTGAGCGACTATAAAATATCTGTTCAACGCAGAATCTTACAACTTACAATATAGGTATAAGAATGTGATATATCAGTGGAAAGAAAATTAATTTTTTTTCAGTAATCCTCAAAATATAGAGGGCAACTCATTTGAAAAAATGTACCATCGAATTTTGAATAATGTTGTATGAAAACGAGCGTATTTCGGTACACTTGCGTGATGCATGGAACCTTAACATAAAAATTTCAGCTTCCTAAGATTCATAGTATGGAAGTTATAGACATTCAACTCAAGCTATGTTTTGCACAAAAAAAGGAAATCATTAAATTTTTCAGAAAGGTGAGTATGAGAAAGTTATACCAAAATTATCGTGTTACTAAGATTAATAGAAAACTGCATTATATACAGGGTTTGCCATTTGAAGTTACAAAGAAGTAACTACTTCTTGACATCAGCGGCAACACCACAGCACTAATTTAGATCGATAGAGCATCTAACAAACCAAATTTTCAATGAATTTTTTCTATCCGTTCACTTAAAGTTCTAAGGTATCATCGACCGTAGATCACCCTGTATATGGCTAATTATGCTGTGAGAATTGATTTATTAAATAAAGAAATGACATAAGAGAATTTCAAAATGAAATAAATCATTGTCTCTGTAATGTCAAACGAGGAAGAAAAATCAACGATTCCTCTATCTTGTGTGTTGAAGAAAAAACTTCGTTTATCATTAGTCTATATTTTTCATGACTCTGCTTTCCATCTGACAAATCAGTTCAGGAATATACTTCAGAAGATTCTCAATAATTATAACTTTTTGAATTGATATTGGGTGTGAAAAGCAGGAAAAATTCCCATTCTAACCAAATATCGAATTTTATTATTCATCATCGAATTCCAGATGTGTCCATTTACTAAGAACAAGATGTCTGGGAGTCATCATCAGACAGATCCGATTTCCCCAAAGGGCATTACTAGAATTTGGCAATTTCTATCAGATTTCCTCTCCGATAACGTCAGATACAATCGGAGTTATGGCAGTCAAAATATTTCCGTCTGGAACTATCGTCGGATTGTAATCAAACTAAATGGAAAAGGCTGAGCTTTGAGGGGTAGATTCATAGGGATAGTCGGGATAATATAAATTAGAGTTCGGACGTGCCAACTAGTAGTATAGATCATTCGGGCTGAAGCAAGATCGTTCGATATCTGCAAATTGTATTATATTTGCAACAATTTCAGTATGTAGAGGATCTTGAAGTACTGAGGTGATTTTAAGGGGGGTGTCGATAATAATAATGAAAATAACAATCTCCATCAGGAGAAAAATGACGAATAAGCGATATTTAGCTTCAGACTTGTTATTTCATATAACGTACCTGCAATGATGAAAAATAAACCAAAATTTTTTATTCTAATATTGCATATAAACAACACAATTTCTAGTGACAAAACGGGAAGAAAGGGTAGATAAATGGTAGAAATATTAACAAATATGTATGCCAGCATAGTGAGTCTGTTTTAAGATAGTCTCAATCCGCACAAAAAAAAATAATTGATCGAACCTAGAGAGTGAAATCCCAGGAAGGTATTAATTTAAGAAAACGGAATAAAAATCTTTTCGCCTCATTTGCTTCTTGAAGGAGATATGAAATAGTTAGTTGGATTCAGATTGTTAAGAAACTATAAAATAGATGAAATATCAGGATGTTTCAATTTCAAAGAAAAAGAAGTGTTAGCCTTGCGCGAAGTATTCGAAATTATGCTCGAAGAGTGCAATAATGAAATTTTAAACTTCATATGTCCCAATTTTTTTTTATTTTCCTACTTAAGGACACAAACACTCATAATGCATAGAGTATATTTAGCCCATTGGACGTAAAGATTATACTAAACTCTCAAATGGACCAACGTTGTAGTGTATTAAATGTTGAGGGAATCCATTAAATAAATTCAGAAAAATATTCTTGGAATAATCTATACAAAAAATTCGAATATATGTATATAGGTATGCAAAAGATTCTATATCCTATTCCCGCAAAATAAATAAGGGAAAAAAGGAAATTATCCAAGTACTCATTGCAGCATCCACAATAATGGTTGTATATAGGAATTATCGTTCCAAAAACTGATGAAGAACACAGTTATCGGTTGTAAGGAACAGTTATTATAAACTTCATTCAACAGCAATGTTTCGAGAAACAATTCTTATCTTCTTCAAGCTAAAAATTACAAAAAATGATATGAACAATAAAATTTTCAAAAATACAAGGAAAAACAATGCAATTTCAATAACCAGCAGAGTAAAAAGCAATAAAAAATTATAAATTACGAAAAGTGAAAGCTCAGAAACAACGTCAATGACAAGAAAACTGCCAGAAAGAAAAAGATATACAGAAAATTAACCCACTTACCTTATGAATAATGATCTAAAAATCATCTGAATGATTCAAACTCGTTAAATAATGATCTTAAAATATGAAGGTTCATGACGAGTTGAAATTTCAAAACGAGTGATTCGATTGGTTCTAATTCACGTAAGGTTTTTTAATCGCACCATTAGTATGAATCAGAATGAAACATTAGAGTTTCTAATGTTTCATACTAAATTCTGATGATAAACTAACTGCTTTCCCTTTTATTAAAAATTATATTTCCGAAGTTTTAATTTATTGACTAAAGCCTTTAGCCTTTATTAACGAATTAAACAATTTGATGATACAGTTTTATACAAGGGCGGATATAGCTTTTTTTCGTGGGGGGGGGTAATAGCCATTGAGAACGAATAACTAGAGAATTCCGATTTTTTGAGCTTGAAAGGTATTTGCTTACCATATATTTAGGAAATTTTCATTGCAAATACCCTTCGCGAAACAATTGAAGGAACGGAAAATTTTTTTTTACAACAGTCTGTATTTCAGTTACAAATGGTCGTATAGAAAATGAAAAACCAACTTCTGAAGATTGAATAAGTTTCTGAAATCATTGGTTAACAATTTTTCAGAGTCCCGGTGGCAATCATCGGATAAAGCACGAAGAAAAAATTTTGAAAATTTTTCGAATTTTTATTTTTTGGTTTACACTCACGGAAAAATTTTTCTAGCTAGACCGATGCAAATGTCGCATAACCTATTCATTCAGCTCTAATTTGCTTTTTACATCTTTCGAGATATTCAGTTTTGAATGCAAAACGGTCCTTTTTCACTCAACAGCCGATATCTCTGGAAATACTTGGCGATTTCTCTTTCTACAGAAAATTTTCTACAAAAATCTGTTTTGCTCAATCACATAAACGTGTCATTTTGCAACGCTTAGGTTATAAAAAAATTTGGCAGCCTGATGTTCCCCAAAGTACCACACAAATCGGTTTTCTTGGACCGATTGATTGAACATTTGAAAAATTAAGACAACAAGGTTTTTATCCTTAAACTTGACCTAATCTTTTCAAATCGGTTTTTTTTTACTGAATGAGTCGAAAGGTTTTCAAAAAAACTATTTTTTAAACGTAGTGTCGGGTGTCAAAAAATGGAAAAATTCTGTCCCTCAGAATTTTGCTCAACGAGTACCGTTGGCAAGTTAGGGGGGGTATCATTTTAAATTCATTCCATTATTTTTTTCTTAGAAAAATGAAGGTTTAAATGTATCCAAGGTCCATAGCTCCAGTGGAGGTGAATCAGAAATGGTCTCTTGTATTTTTTTTAAATTAAAAATTTTTTTATTGTTATTTTACTTTAAGCACAAAATTTAACGAAATTTTTGGAATGTTAATTTTTTTTCCAAATCTTGGGATTTTTCATAAAATAAAATTTTTTTTATGATTTATTTAAACAAAATTTGAGGGAAAAAGGAACAAGCAATGTAATTATTATTGATTGATTAAGCAAATTAGGTCAAGTTTAAGGAACAAAAACCTTGATCCCTTAATTTGTTCAAAATTTCAATCAATCGGTTCAAGAGAACTGTTGAACAGATCGATCTATTGATTTAGGGAGGACTTCGGGGAACATCAGGCTGTAAAATTTTTTCATAACCTAAACTTTTCCGCCAATATTGACGATGATATAGTCCATTAAACAAAAAATGGTAAAATGGCATTTTTCTGCTCCTTTTCCACGTTTATGTGACAGGTGAAAAAAAATGTCTTTTCAATTGAACAAAACAGATTTTTGCAGGAAGATTTCTGTACTCACTAGGCGATCAGAATTTTCGGAGATATTGGCAGTTGAGTGAAAAAGGATCATTTTGCTTTCGAAATAGGATATCTCGAAGACAAATGGTAATTTCTGAAAGTCATGAAAATCAAATTAGAGCTGAATTAATAGGTTATGTGACATTTGCATCGGCCAAGCTCGAGAAAATTATTCCATGCGCGTGGAAAAAAAATTTTGAAAATTTTGACTACCGGTACTCCGAGAAATTGTGAATCAATAAATTCAGAAACCAAAGTTTTCAAGCTTCAAAACTTAGTTCTTTCATTTCCTATAAGACCATTATTCGCTGAGATACAGCCTGTAAAAAATCAACAAAAAATTTTGAATATTTTTCTGTTCCCTTAATTATTGTTGCTCGAAGTTCATTTATATTGACAATATTTGAAATTATTGTATGAACTTTTTTATGTGCATCACGTTGCGTAGGTACCTTTTTTTCAGATTTTCGTTACTCATGGGGGGGGTAATTACCCCCTCTACCCCCCCCGTAAATCCGCCCTTGGTTTTATACCTCCGCATTATGTCAAGAAGGGTTTACTCGATGTGAATAGCCTTGAAAAAGACCAGAAATAATGGTCTTTCCCCCAGTCCTCATAGCCACTACATATACTACATACTTGAGAAAAAACGACCCTAATACTCAAGATGAATGGCAACGATTATTATGTACTCATTTTTGAAATGATATTCGTTGAATTGATTTTGAAAGTCGATTGAAATATGATTGTTGATGGATGTTGAAGACGGACATGTTCTGTAAAAATAAATAGTGGATATTTTTCTGTGTTGCAAATAACAACAACGTCAAACAATCTTTATTTTGAATCAATGGTACCAATAACAAATTAATGATAATTGATGAAATGAAATAGTGTCACAAAAAATAACAATTCATGAAATCATCAAGAAAAGGAGGTTCTTAGATCAGAAGAAGTGTTCCTACTTTACACTTCGTACTTCGAGGATGCTTCCTCCCTGTATTGCCGCAGATAGACTAATGAATAGTTTCAGGAAACTGTATTCCATATTTAGGACCATTTGACATGTTGTTCTGGTATGAAAATATCTTTTTTTAAGATTTCTATAATTGCTGAAGAAATCTTCATTTTTATAGAAGAATAGGAAGCAATGCTATAATATGTGAACTCCAGAAATCATTGAAATGCTCTTTTGTTTGAAAAACCCCTACATGATTCCCCGAACTTCAGATTACACATTATTTTCAGAGTAAAAAAACGTGTTTTATTTCGAAAAGTGTGAAAATTTTCCATATTTCGACGTATTACTTCCATAAAACCACCCGTCCAAAATATGAGGTTAAAGTAATTTTAGAATTTAATGCTGAACACTTTTGAATATGACAAAGATTCTGATAAATTGCTTAGTTTAGCAGTCCGAAAATTTTCAGGTTTTTCGAATGTCGCGACATACGCTCTACTGGGAAAACTCGAACTATTCATATTGAAACAGTTTCCCGAACTCCACTAATTATTTCTTCCTGAACGCAAGGATGAGATAGCTATCTCAGTTGATATTGGTAGTACACAAAAATTTCAATGGGAAATTTTGCATTCTTTATTATGAGCATTCATATTTCAGTACTAGGAATTGCATAAAGGCAAATTCTATTTGAACTGTTGTTTTTCAAATAACACACCGTGTGTTTTATTTTCCTAATCGGTTGAGCTCCCTCTTCTGATTACGAATATGTAAACTTTATTATTATTTTTTTTTGAAAATATAAGTATTTTCTTCTAAATCTGGGGCAGCTGTGGAATGCCACACGAGAAGGATGCGATTTTTTCATATCAAAGGAACCGTGGATAATGAAAAACCTGATATTTATATTATATTTTCATTAACTGAAAGCTAAATTAGGTATTCAAATGACCCCAATTGACTTGTAGACAGAGTCGATATCTTTTTTTTAGGTTTTTGAAGATTTTCCTCATTATTTATGGAATATATTGAGGTTGTCAATTCTTCCCCTCTTCTGAATTTAATGTCTTCAATAGTTTGCTGACGGGCCATATGCCCTTTCAATTTAAATATTCCGATAAAAAAAAGTCCAATGATGTTAAGTTACGGAGGCCATAGAATAGACCTTCTATATAAAAAAATCACAGCATTCTCGAGTGACGTTCTCTAGCTGTCTTAATTAAGACAAGAAAACCTATAATTTTCTAAAACTGACGAAGAAACCTCAATAAAGGATATATATTTCAAAACAGAAGAGATTAGGAAAATAAAATTCAGGGTGTGCCGTTTGAAAAACAACACTTCACATAAAGTTTTCAGGTTGACTTTATCAATTTCTTAGTACTGATTTCTGAATGCCCATAAGAAATACCACAAATCTGCCAATTTAAAAGTTTTCGAACGATCAATATTAACTGAGATAGGTAGCTGTTGAGTAAAATATAAACAATCACCCTGTATAGTTGACTCAAACTATTTTGATGACATAATAAAATGAAGGAGGTTTAATTAAAAATAAGAAAGTGAACAAATTCCGCTTTCCTAACGTTTTCCTCGAGTATCCTTCAATTTCGCTGATAGTAGGTAATGAATGAAGAATCTCCCTTGAAAACACAATCATCTAAAAAGTGCTGTTTTCCTTATACCATACCTTTGACCCAGAAATTCCCGGTTATTTATTTGTGAGAAAGTGGCGGCTATTGACACGTTGATGTAAAACATAGGTGTCGGAGAAGACGAACAGCACGAATTCACCCTGCACTGCATTACTGAGCTGTCATAACTTAAACCCCAATGTAAAAAGTTGCGTAGCGACATCTTGCATCCCTCTAGACCCTGACGTTGGATCTGCGACGAAATGACGTCTTGTTAAGTGTATTGACATTGTTCTTACTTTATGTAAACACCGTACGTGCACATTTTACGACACCGAGCTGGCAGGAAAGGGAGGATTTCGAATAGTATGTGACTGTGACAAAGAGGGCGTAGTTCAGATTATAAAGATTTATATCGATGAAGCGTTCCTCCGTTGTTCCAACAAACTGGCAGATAACACTTGGGACAGGGTGTTTACAATCTGAGGAGGAATCCAAATCGAATTTGCTGAGAAATCCATAACCCATTTTTCATTTTCGAAGCGGGGATATCGATGGCAGTAAATTCAACTTAATGTTCTTTATCTACATGCACTACGTCTATGTATTGCTTAGGGAGGTTTCATAGGGATAAATTCATCGACAGAGATACATTCTAGTGTGATAAATTAATCAGTCTCCACAGACTATTGGATGAAGTTGGAATTTAGAACAAGGGTTTGCCTTATATTCAACCGACATGGGCGACCGCAGAATTTTTTCTCAGGGAGGGCCAAATAATGATTTGATGAGGCGCTGGCGAAATTAGTCAGAGGTTTTGCCCAAAAACGAGAAGAGAATCGAAATCTCAGGGGGAGCCACGGCCCCCCCTGGGCTCCCCCTGCGGGCGCCCATGTCAACCGATTTAATTTAATCCGTTACTGAATGAAAAAAATTCAATAATGATATTAGGAAAGTCTTTAGGGTTTATTGACCATGGTCCATAAGATTTCTTTGCACCTAGTTCACGACGAATAAGCCCGAAACACTATCCAAACAAACCTCATTATATCCGGTCGTATGTACTAGTATATTTCATTAAGAGTTCAGAAAGTAAGGAAAAACGGAATAACGAAAAAAGCCGTTCTGAACGTGTAAAGAACGATATTTTTCATTATACCATTCTTCCAGCGATATTTTTTATTCGGAGGAAATCATTTCTCTATTGTAGAACAATATTTACTAAAAGCACTGACATCGCGCAGAATCCGAGCAAATTTTGACAATGCTTTAGATTCCTAATTATTTATAAAGGTTTGAACATAAGGGTAAGTTCGAATGAAGTCCATTAACCAAGACATTCATTCAAAACAAAATTGGGAAAAAACATGATGTAGTTTTTGAATATAGCGCCTTGTCGGAACGTCCAAATATGTAATTGAGGCACCAGATGTCTGACGCACCAGATCAGTAGGAATTATAGAATGTAGAACACAATTAGAGTTAAAATTATCTAACAATTTAGGTACAATGTTTACTTATCCCAGATGTTGGAACTCATAAAATATTTATAGCCCTGTTGACCGTTCTTTGGCGATCCCTTTGAAATATTCGTTCAATTATCGTCTTATGCACGAAATCATTTCATTGTAGAGAATTACGGAAGGAGGAGCGCAAAATCTGTTTTTTTCGAATCTAGTGATAAGGGATGAGAATACTGGGTTCAGTTTTTTTTATTTCATTTTTTCTGATGAAAAACTTCCTTTGTTTTTGCTTCTTCATTCACATTTATAGGTCATATTCATATTTTTCGAATAAATTCAAATTTTGTCTTGTTATTGAATGAAGAAATTAGTTCAATTCATTGGTTTCTGAAACCTATCTTTGGTGTCATTCGTAAGTTTAAATTTGGGTACCAACTATCTAATGAATTTATTCAATACATATTACTTCAGTATCAGATACTCAAAAGTATACAAGTTGCACAACACTACCCCGAACTGTTCAGGATTTGATTGAACTGGGACTTGAATCAATCAAACTGACCATTAGTGGCTCCTCTATTGCTCGTTCAATCCCATAAAAAGTGAGATATGGTGGATTTTGTGGAGAAATTTTCGATACAAATATTAAAAACACCACTGTTTTCAATAAAAATATGCATACAAGATGGTGACATTTCCCATAGAACTTTCAATTCTGTTAATCTGGATCATAATCATTCGATTGTTTTTTTTTGCCACATCTGAGAGTTTGACTGATTACATGATAAAAGAATTAGAGCAGTTGGTTAAATCATTGCAAAAATGGAAGAGAGGTTAAGGATATGATAACGGAACCAATATGCATGGTGAGGAAAGTGGTGTCCAAAACCGTTACATATTCTTGAAATAAATCCACTTGCTGACTTTTTACCTTGTGGGAGTTATATCTAGAATCTCATCATCTACAACATCAACAAAGTTTGTATACTCTGTTTGCCGGCTCAAGTAAAAATGGGCTATTTTGAAGGATCATATGAAAGCCTTATTACTAAGAACGCTTTGTGAAACTAGATTCACGAAAGAAAAAGGTCCTCGCGAAAACCTCTCTCCTGGGCCTCGCAATGACAGGCCTCCCCTGGATATTCGTCAGATCCTACATGAGAAGTTGTATGTCACTAAACCGCCTTAGTGGGCTAGCATTTCTAACCATTGAATCGGAACTGGCAGAATCGTTATATATTGAAATCTCGTCAGCAAATTTGCTAAAATGAAGCTCGAAAATTTACTTCCTGAAGAACTAGTTGAGATTTCTTTATAAATATTTCTGATATATCTTATTTATGGCACATTATTTTTTTGCTATAGTCTTTAACTTATGCGTGCGTATATATTAGTTTCATTATATATAATGGAATGTATTTTAATTTTTTGTTCAAGTTTAAGATTATTTATTTAATTTTTAAAGAATATTTTCAATGAAATTTTTCGATATTTACGGCAATATTTCATTAATATTAATATATTATTAATAATAATGGACCATTAAATGAATCGAGCACTGACTTTTGAAACAAAAAACTGAAATATTATCCGAAAGAATACAGAACTACTCTAGAAAATGAATTCAATATAGTTATATTCCTAACAAATGCAGAAGATATTACTTTTCTGCACTTTTTTACAGGATCTTATATGAGATCGATTTGAATTCAAAACACATATCAAATTTGATAACCTATAATAAATTCATAATATACATGAATGTCGTTCGGTGCATAGAGAAATATTCAATTTATTCTTTCCCGCACTGAAAAGTGTGCGGGAATGAAATAGCAGGGGTTTTCCCGCACTGTTTGGAAATGTGACTCTTTACGAATTGAAATGCGTGCAGGAAAGGGAATGAAAGCGTACGATTGTAGTAAAAATAGATAATTAAAATTAACAAATTTTAAAATAAAAGAGACACCTCATTCTGATAACAAAATACTGAATCGTTATATCTCATTCTGACAGAATTCATACGCAGTTGTCGCAAGGTTCGCTATATTCTTTCTCTGTCCACATTTGTGTATGAGGCAAAATATGAGTTGATTCCCTATTGAAAAATTTTCCAATAACCATATTTTCCAAACTGATTATGATCGAGGATCGAGGAAGTTGAAATTGGTTATTAATACTAATTTCTATAAATGAAGAATTATCAAGAAATAGTAATCTATTAGCTCGACGCTCCACTATAAATTCTTCCAAGTTTTCATTTCTATCAGCAGTTCCCGAAGACTGTTTCGGTTCTCTTACACTTCTGATTAATAAAACAATATAATAGTTGAAACCTCATGCACATTGATGAGTTCATTTTATGGCCCTAATATTTCGAATTAGGAGGAAGAAATTTTATACTGTACTATTAAAATTCGTATTAAAAGCAAAAAGTGGAATATAACATACGAAAAGCCCCTTACGTAGAAATCAGCTACTTGAATAATTATAGAACTCTACGTGAAACGATAATCTGATAAGGATTGAGAAGAATGCCGATACGCAAGGGTATCGGCATTTGGTGAACAAAAATTATATAATTCTTTGTCAACGAAAACTTTTAATAATTTTTGTTCATCCAAAAGGCTCTACGCGCCTCAGGAAGTTATCAATTCATTAAATCTGCAGATTACATAGTGAGTCCTTTGTCTCATGAACTTGAAAATGCAACGAAAAGAGGGGGTCTTCTTTTGGAAAATCAAATGCTGGATCAAACATATTGAGAAAACCAGTAATGTTAGATCTGCCTTTTTCTTCGATATGTTTACATAAACCCTATTAAAAGCTAAATCAATCAAGCCAGCCATTTTTTGTTTCACTCGATGGAGTTTTTGAAAAGCTCATTACCTTTGAAACATGAGGAAAAAAGGTGTTCTGAGCTTTTCCTCAATTTCATTACAGATGTTGCCCAAATACTAAAAAAAAATAATAAAAAAAAAATTTTTTTTATTTTTCAATTTCTTCGAAAAATGTAAATAATTTTCTTTCCATTAAAATGTAACATTTTCTTTACTCCTAACTGGATCTCGTCCTTTTTCAAAGATTGCTTTTGTATACTTTCCATGAATGCATAGGAAAACGCATAATCAAACAATTTTTTTCAAAACCTTAATGCTTTAAGTCTTTGTTTGTGTGTTTAAACACACAAATATTTGTCAAAGTGACAAATATTTCAAATCAGTCTCTTTTTTTTTCTTTTTTATCAGTTTTAATGGGGGTAAAGCTGTTCGCGTCCGTGATAGAATTTCACACGTGCCTCCGGGGTAATTCTGAATGAACAGCACCAACGAATACCAGACTGTCTTCGGATCTCCTGGTGAACACATTGCCATATTGGTACTCGAATGTCCTGATCCTGAAACCCGGCTTGAAGAAAACCTACAGGCAGAGAATGCAGAGATACCTCCCAGATATATACTATCTTACCGCACTGGCCTGGTTGAGTACCAACCGTGATTTTTTTAAATGTGTTTATTGCTTTAACTGCTTTCTTCTTTTTGTACTTGTTTCTACATAGATTATGGCAATGTATAAATTCATACGAATATATATATATAACACATATATAAAGAAAGGAGCGTAAATCCAACCGCCCAACCCCCAAGTGGTACGCGTCAATTCAAAATAGTAGCTAATCATCGAAATAAATATCATTTTCAATTCCTAGGTTCACATGTCTTTCATAATGTGGTGTGAGATGTGATATTAAATTTTGTCACTGGGAGGAGGGATAAACCGTTTTAATTCTTGTTTGGTATCATCAGTATCCCATACCACTCAGGAACAAAATCTTCAATATTTTGACTTAGTTGTGACGTACTGAGTAGAATATTACAGAGTACTGATTTTTGTATAATTTTTTCAAACCATTTTTATTCAGAGTGATAAAAATTATATAAAAGAAGGAATTCATTGAGCTTTTCGATTAAATATTTCGAATAGTTTTAATAAGGATGGATTCATAATACAATACTCTAAGATAAATATTTCAAATCGGGATACTGGACCTGTGATTGAAATAAACAGTTCGAAAATCGGTAAAATCAGGTATATTTGTAAAATTCTGATTATTTTATAAACGGTGAATTTTCGATGAATTTGATTTTGATGTCGTTTGATAGTGCTTGGTCTAATCTATCGTGGTGTGAATTTTGATTCACTAGTAATTGTACAGCCTGTATTTTGATGAAATACGAAATTATTACAGAGGAAGCCAAGAAATGATCAAAATTTTGATTCATCTGAGGATCGGATACACCTATCACAGGTGTTCTTTTCCTTATCGGACCTAATTCGAATCTAATTCCCAATTCAATAGCAATGCTAGGAATGCCAGAATGACGATATAATCAAATGAACACCCTAATTACTCCCAGAAATGCTCCATCTGTCCATCCTTATCAGAAAAAGATACACAGGCGATTTTTAATACATTAGTAACCATTGTCGTTAATCCCATTGTGTTGGAAGAATGACCTCAAATTAATCTGGGCTGTTAAATGGGCTATTATGTGCAGAGAAACACCGTATAATGAAGGGTATCTGTGGCACGCTTATGTTATGCTAATTTCAACTAATCCCCCTATGGTATCTTTCTGTTATTATCTGGCCGTGTCTATGGTTAATCTTTTTCGAAAAACTCTTTCGTGTTTCGTCACAGACTTACATTTTGCTATTGGGAGGGTCAAATCCACATCGTGTGAACTGCAAGGTGCAGCTATATAGGGTAGACCAGGAGGTTATTGCACCAAACCTCTTTGCAATTTTTAACTTTGCACTTCTCAATTCTAAATGATTTTTCATTCGAAAAGTGAAAAGTTTTAAAAATATCTTGCGCATCATCACCCTCAATATTTAATTCCGAATGCTTCTCGTACAAAGGAATTCATTTCAGAAGTGAAAAGTTGCGAATTAGTTTGCTACAATAGGCCTCAGGGCCACAATTGACAAGTTCCATATTTATAGGCAGCTTATAAGTGATCCAACATTACGACCTCATTTCTATATAACATTCTGTCGCAGCACGAACAGAAAAATTGATTTGGAATTTAAGTTTTATTATGAAATAAAAGATTTGTTATTTATTCTTAGCTGACCCACGCACTTCGTTTGAACGAATCGGCTATTGAATTTATTGTTATTATTATTAATTACTAGCTGGCCCGGCAAACTTTGTTTCGCCTCAGAGATTCATAAAGTTGTATCAACAAAGCTGGTACTTTTTCAAGTAGGAGGTACATAAGACAAAATCAAAGTACGAAATATACAAAATATTTAATTACATTGAAATAGGTAGGTATGTACATTATAGACTTCACTTTATTTAAGCTGTAGGTACCTTATTATTATTATTTGAAAGTTGTCTCATTGTTGTACTTGAGATGAACCACATTTTTAGTTTTTTCGTCATAAAATTTTCCGTAGTGTTCGGAAGAGAGGATAATACATGGACTCAGATGCGTTAATATCATTATTAAATGTAGTTCACCGAATTTATATCAAATATAATACTCACACGAAAACGCTATCAACCTCAGCGACATCTACTGGCGTTATTCGCAATAAGGAAAATAATTTCCTACTTTTTTGCCATTTCATCAAAATTTTCATTGTTTTAATGTATTTTATCTTAACCCTACCGTAGAAGAATCCAACAAAAAACTTTCATAACATACAGTTCATCCAATCTTGAGTTATAAATGGTGTAACCAACAATATGGCCGACTGAGTTTTATATATTAAGATTATTCCCATATTGTCCTCGAACACGAAAAATCTTGAAGAAGTCTAAATCCTGATTGCCACACCGCCCACCAGATCCAATTGTTTTCCCCTAACTTTTCGTTTATATATTGGTCTAACCTATACCAGAATAACTGAAACTAAAATCTTATAATCAAATAATCATCAGTCAATTCTCTCAACGTATGGACCGCTCCGTGAAGCTGTTTCTGAAGGGGTACGTTACGCAAGATATTATTCGAACACATCAGTTCTACAACTGTTGCTAGCTTGACGGTTAACGTACTTCGATATTTCACAGTTTCAACTAGTTGCCTTGAATCGAGTGAACCATCACGCAAAAAAACTTATAATAAACTGCCGCAAAAACTCCATTCAAAGGAAGCTGAAAGCTTTGCTAGTGGAGGGAGCTTACTACAGGCTAGCAGAGTTCTGGGCAGACGATCTGCAGTAAGGAACCGTCAAAGAAATAAGCAGTTTTTTTTATTGTCTTGGTCTGTATTGTTTTATATTGACACCCCATGTGAATTTTGATGGGACACATTTTACTGAAGTTATATACCTATGTCTTGCGTGAATAAAAAATTTCAATTTGAATTTGAATTACATGACAATATTTGGGACGTATGTTCCTAATCATATTACCATTTCCCAATGGTAAGGGTGGTTTTATTTGGTTTACTCACCTTATCATGATATATTCATTTCGAACAAAGAGAATTCAAAAATGGAAGGAAAAGTTTTGCGGTAAAAAAAAGTATAATATGCGGACGAGTATATTGTGACATCCATTTTTTCTTTATGTTTTCATTGAATTCCAGAAAAAATTTCGTACACTCATTTCAATAAGAGCCGAAAGACTATTTGATGCTATCATCATAGAATCAGTCATAGCAGTAAATCTATATCTTTTTTCTGATTTTTTTAAGGATGAAAAAAAAAGAATTCGAATTTTTTTCAAACAATAGGAGAAAGACCCCTGCTCAAAACTTGTGCACTCATTTGCATCCTTTAATCATTTCAAACGATATCTACATCATCTTGACGGGATTGTTCAGGCTGAGCAAAATTGGTGATACCTGAACTACAACTAATTAACCGAAAAAAATAGAGGAATGACCCATTACGGTAGCTTTCTTTAGAAAAACTGATAATACCATCAAATGCATGCTTGGCTTGTGTCTATTTTTGTTTTCGAGTTGTAAGCCAAGGTTCAAATCATCGAAACCGAAAAAACACAACATTAAATTTTTTCCTTTTTGAGAAATGCCCCACAGACTCATTTGTCAATTTCGATAATCAGCCACACTCCATACTTATTTTTAATTACAGCGTATAATTGCATCAACCATTGTGACCTTTGTGCTAAATTTCAAGTCTACAAAATAAAGGTGACGGATCCGCCAAATCGATAATTTTCTTGCTGGACTAACTTTTCCACTATCTGATATAATATTGAATCAGTACTGGCTCTTCATATTATAATAATAATGAGTCAGACTGCTTTTTTTCATGAACTACATGTTCTATTTTAGTAAATGTAATATATTCATGACTGGGCAAATAAGTGAACCTCTTTTATCCACCCAATAATGTCATCAGACTCAGAAATTGTTTTTTGTTAGTGAGAAAACGAATTGAGAAATTTGAACCGATTGGGAAAATATGTACGAAAAAGATTAACAGCCTCCAGGACTAAAAGCATCCAATGATTGACAATAAACATTTTATAAAATAAATAATAACCTTTATACCTATATAGATTTTTGGCAGATGGGTACGCATTTATAAAAGTTTTCGCTCATAAATTATCCTCAACTTTCCATTCACTCCAAACATAATTTCATCATTAATACTCCTTATCAGTTTAAAGAGATAATTCAACATTGATTTTTCTACGGAGGCGACATCTTTGCGTGGTCGTTTTAAGCTGTGTCTTGAACTTTGCGATGAACTAGATAACTTTTGTTCATTCAATAATCAAAGACAAATTCCTTCTTCATAAGAGTGTACTTTAAGGTTTACTCTTCAGATGTGATGTAAACTGTAACAATTTATTTAGTTGTATCCACGGATTATAGAAGAATCACAAAAAATCGTATTCGGTTTTTAACTTTTTCAGCCTGTTTGAATCCACTGCTGGATCAAAGTGTTTTGATGTCTGCCTCTCATAGAGGGCGCTAGTAACACAGTTCGTACCAAGTTGTTCTGAACATAACTTATTTGATATCTGATTTATTAAGCTAAATTTTGAGCGGTCTTGGACATCATTCAATATTACACCAAAAAGGTTTAAACTTGATATTACGCACTGTTTTCGGAATAATTCCATTTGAAAATGAAAATTATGGAGCAATAACTGAAAATTTTTTTTTCATACCCTGTATAAGTGAAAGTGGACATTCTTCAAGAATATTTTACTTCGGTACCTAATGTTGAACAATATCATAATCCCAATTCTCAGATTTCAAATAGATCTAGGTCTCCAGAAACGTCTAATAGGCCTTTGAACTTGGTACACCCTGTATAATCGCATTGTATTTACATAGATCTGAAAATGTACGGAGAAATTATTGGTATGTTTAATTGTATTGACCAAATGCATATATTCAAAGACTACACATAATATTTTGCTTTTTAACTTTCTTTATTTTCATATTTTGTTACACTGATAATTTTCCAGAAATGAATGCGATAAAACTGCTTAACAATGAAAAAGTGTTTTGGCACCTCAAGCTTCGATGAAATTACAATATGAGCTATGTGGATTAGATAAAAAGTAGAGTGAAATCGCTTTTAAGTTGAGATATATAATATAAAACATTCTAAATAACTAAAGCCTTCTTTACCCTCCTCTGAGTCTGAACAAAAAAATTTCTGAATATGCTTTGTTCAATGTGGAAGGAATTTCCATTTTTAAAAATCTTTATGAGATACAAAAGAAACCAAACTAGTGTTCATGAGCAATCAGTTAACAATACAACTTGGGTGGGAAAATAGCGAACAGTCAGAAGAGTTTTTTCCAATAAACTGAAACACCATAATCCAATATTATTAGCAATATGATTACTGCGTTAGTAGCCGAGGCCCTTCCTCTCAACAAGAATCCTTCAAAATTGGTTTCAGGTCAATTTCGTACAATTTTGAAACAATTAATCCATTCTTAAATATCTGTAATACTTTTTGAGATGGATGATAACATTTTATAAATGGTAATAAAAGATGACTCATCATCTGGTAAACTTAATCAGCCGACATTTGAAGTAATGAATTGATGGTTCCCTCCTTGTTACCCCTATTGGCTTCAAATACACTTTTGATTACTTCCTTATCAATGCTCGGAAACATTTCTTCTATTTGTTTCAACTCAGATTCACTTAATACTGGTATAACTGGAACCACAGGACTTGGAGCCTTGTAAACTCTTAAAGGAGTAGCGGTAGTTCCTCCTAATAATGTTGGTTGGGCTCCAACTCCTACGCCAACGTTTGGTACTTCCATAACAAGTCGCTCAGTTGCATAATATGGAGGACTCACCTAAAAGATGTAGAATTATTATTATCTTACTAATACTTGAATGGAAAAGGTGCTATTCACAATTCAATAAATATTCACCGTGTAGCTTAGTACAAGATTAATCATGCCCTCTACTCCTTCCCCTTGTTTTCCTGTTAGAGGATACCAATCCTCATGAGTTTCGCCAGCTAACACCTGTTGAGGAATAACAATTGTAGCCCAAGCAATCAATTCATCCATTGTAAATGAGCACTCATCATATATCTCAACTGATATAGTATTTATTCCTTTAGGTAGCATGCTGGAAATAAAAATTCAAAGAATGAATCCCCTTTGAAGTAAATTATACAATAACGAATACCATTGCACAACTTTGCTCCACTTTGGTGTCTTACCACCATTTGAGTCGGTATTCGTTTCATAGACATAGTGACCAACTCTCAGTCTGCAGTAAGGATCCATACGTGTCATGCCATAGTTCTTAGCCAATTTTGCTTGTACAACGGTTATACTGAGCCTGCCTAACGATTGTGCAGTATAGGCTTGATGTAGAGCAATAGCTGTTTGTCTGTCTGCGGCCTCTTGTTGTTGTTGAGGAGACACGGAAATCCGTAAAAAGTCATCAGGCAGCTGTCCAACGAGAACCTACGAATGGAAAGTAATAAAATTTACCAAATTTTGAATAGTATTGATGACTCGTATAAATACCCTATTTCGTCTTTCCTTCACTTTATCAGTTACAGCCGAAGCCATTATTTATATCGATATAATTCTAGTATAAACCCAATCGTCCGTCCTGTTGGAGGTCGTAGACTATTTCGATTTCAATTATCGCGGATTTAGAGGTATTATATGGGCAATGTTTTGGTACATTTGCATTTGAACGTCTAATAACAGATAAACAGCAACAGCTGACAGCTGCTAAAAATGAGTGTAACGACACATGACAGATGACAGTATGACAGTTAACGTTAAGGCGTTCGGCAAAACACATCACCGGCAACTTTTTGCCAAGTGATACGCTCTCTGGTGAGAGAAATCTGAACCCTTGAGCGCTAGGTTATTAACGTGAAATGTATTTGTCTTCAGTTTACTTTCGGAGTTTTGTGCGTTGAAAGTTTTGATGTTATTGATTTTCCAAACTTGGATTATTGCTCAAAAGTTTGAACGATCTTTAGGCCCATTTATAAATAAATATCATCCTTAACCATAGCTGTTATCACATGGCTTCCTCACGTAATGACTATTGCTGTGTCCCGCAATGTTATTCGTGGTCAAGGAGAAAAGGATCACATATCACATACTGCATTGAGCTTACACTTGTTTCCAAAGGAGAATGAAAGCAAGGTTTATTTGTAAACAAAATTTGGAATGGATTTTAAAATTGAGGATTCGTATACCGGTGACTCCATACATGAAAGTCTTTTCATTGCATTTTTCAGAAGACTTTCATAGAGGTAACTTACAAATATAAATCATTACTGAATATAAATAAACTTCATATTTTTTATAATATTCTCAGTTAGAAATAAAAAATTTCCAAGATTGAAGTAAACTGCAGTTCTTTCGAAGAACCTACCAATCATTTCAAAAGTTCACAGTTCTCAAGCTTCTTGCTCCTTTTCCCAGAAGCCGGTTTATCCATTCAGACAAAGAGATACTATTCCAGGGTAGAAAGAAGAGAATGTGTAAATGATTCCTGTTGTGCAGAAGTTCGATCTGAAGAAGATATACATAAGATAGCATAAATGAATCTTTCGAACTCGGGTATTGAAATGACTGAAAACCTTGAAGAAGAAAAGTGATTGTACCTCAAACTAGTGATTTTAACGTAAAGGTAAAGAAATTCAACATTCTCGAAAGATGACAAGTGAAAAGCTTCACCGGCATTAATTCTCAAATACTTGATTCTGTAGATCAACTAATTAATTATGTATCGAAAGATTCAAGGCAGCATCGGTTAAATTTCCGACAAAAATAGTTTCGACTTTCACAAACATGAAATAAGATCCATCATTATGTAACTTTGTCAATTCCCTTCAGTATTTCCCAACAAGTCTGTAAAAATTATTTTTATGAAACATTGAGTGATTTGTTTGTCATCTTGAAACCAACGGTGTATTTTCCATCGGTAGATGAAATAAAGCGAAACATGCCAAAATGTTTCTCTGGCTTTAAAAATACGAGAGTTGTAGTACTCGACTGTACTGAATTATATGCCCAGAAACCGTCTTGCTCATGTTGTAGAATAAAGTTCTATTCTCAGTATGAAAGTAGTACCACTGTTAAATTCATGACTGGTGTATCCCCAGGAGGGATTTGTCAGCGAACCGCATGGTGAAGAACTCATTGAACCACCATTTTTGAAGATAAAAAATCAGTTATCACCAGAAGAATTTCTAAAAAATCAGAAAATTGAATCTGCTCGCGTTCATATTGAGAGAGCCAATCAAAGATTGACAATTTTCAAAATATTGAGTGGGAAAATTTAATGGGGGTTGATACCTAAAGTACGTGAAATATTTACAATTGCCTGCGCAATTACCAATTTATCAAGTCTAATTCTATCAGATGAAAGATTTCAATGTACTCGATTTAAAATTAGTCATAATATACTTCGACTATTTTCAAACTATCATCATAAGATGCATTACGAAAAAGCATTTCTCTTAATTGAACACTATTTCTTTTTACAAAGTCTGACAATTAAATCAAAACTATTGTAATTTCTATTTTTAATAAAATGAGGTGTGATATCAAAGATGAACCACGAAATACAACATATGACACCACTACTTTCCCACTCATTAAAAGCTGATGTTCGTTTGTTGTACTAGCGCTCAAGGGTTCAAAATTTTACCACAGAAGCGCTGGCATCGCTCATAGATACGATACGGCCTTACAAGTTCTACAATTCTCGACCACAGAATATCTATCCTTAACCAGAAGCGAAAGCTCGAACAAATTTATTGGGGACAAAATTACGTGCGCATGTCCCAGATCTGGTGGTATATTTGTCAAACTCATCTTCATTCCTTCTTATATTGCAGTGTTGCCGAACCTATATTTATATTTGTTTTAATCATATATATATATATATATATATATATATATATATATATATATATATTTAATATTTTAATATTTATATTCAATCTATATCTATGGTTTTATCAATAAAAATGATTGATATCTGTTTCAAATGATTGCAGTATATTCAGGGAGAAACCTAACTAGATTGATGAAATATTCTGAAAAATGTCCGTTTACTGTACACGACTGGAAACATTTCAAAGTTCAAATTTCGAAAAAAATAAATAAATAATGACAATTGACAACTACGATGAATGTCATTGTGATTAATCACAATGTCGCCTACCCAAAAACACTTAAAAAAGCTGCAACCGATAAAAAACGAATATGGTCCATTGCGATTGAAGTCATTCTGATTTGGGACGATCGATTGGCTTCAAAAATGCGATTGATTAGTCGCGGCGATTATTTAGACGCATGTGCGTGTATTCCCATTTAAATGTATTTTTAATTTTTGCGCCTAAACAATCGCGCGACAAAAACTAGTATGTGCGCGTGTACCCTCATTCCCTCTTCCTTTCTTTTTATGTTTTATATTCATTTCACCTAACGTTTCGCCTACAACTTCGGTAAGCATCTTCGGAGCATTCTTGGTCTAAGATTATACCTCGAACTCTGAATTTCTGATACTAAACTAACTTTTGAAGATTGAAGACTTTTGTTTCTGAATTAATTGGTTCACAATTTTTCGGAATACCGGTAGTCATGCAGTCATCGTATAAGGCAAAAAAAAAATTCGAGCTATACCGACGCAAATGTCACATTAACTATTTTTATTCAGCTCAAATTTGCTTTTCATGACTTTCATATATAACCATTTGTCTTAGAGATATTTTGTTTTGAATGCAAAATCAACCTTTTTCAATCAACTGTCGATATCTCCGGAATTTCTGAGCGACAACATTTTTTCGTTTATGACAATCTGACACCATGTTTCAAAAATTTTTTCAAAACATTTCTTCTTATTTGCCAATAAAAAACCGATTAAAAAAAATTCAGCCAAGTTCAAGGAAAAAAAAAACTTATTCTCTTAATTTATCAAAATGTTCAATCAATCGGTCCAAGAAAACCGCTGAGTCGATCGATCCACCGATTTGGGTGGACTTTGCAGAACATCGGACTGCCTTTTTTATAAACTGAGCTTTCACCCTCCCACCTCCCCTCCCCCCCCAGTAATGAAGATGACACAGCTCATTACCAAATAAATGGTGAAACAACTTTTTGCGTTTTTTTCTACGTTCAAAACCTGCAAAAGCTGTTGAATTCATAATAGAGTTTTCCAATGATGTCAAATTTTCAGCTTGCCACCACATGAACTAAAATTGAAGAAAAATGCGTTAAAAATGTTGTTGAGTAGTTGAGACGTATCAGAAGCACAATTTTTACCTAATGGCGTAAGACCGAGCGTAAGACTCATTGTGCATCAAGTATGTGCAATTACGTTTTAAATGATGTTATTGGTGAACAACTCAGCAAATTATACATTATATACCAAAAATAGTCCTGGACTCGTCAAAAGGAAAACAGCGATGCACCATGCAGCCTCACCAATTTCCTGTTGGATTCACATTTATTTTCCAAGGAAAACCTTTTGAATCTCTTGAAATTACCTTAAAGTCCAGTTTGGTCTTCTAGCATGGCATATTCTACGTCTTATTTCATGAGTATGCAATTCAAACACTTAATTTAATATATAGCTGTTTTTTTTGTGGTTAGGGAACGTAGGAGAATTAAGAAATCACGTTCCCTAACCCAAAAAATAGCAATATATTGGATAATTTTTGGAAAAAAATTCAAATAAATACTTAATTTAATTTTCAAAAAACCTACCTAAAAAATCGACCGAAGTTCGGTCAAAAGATGTACTATACATATGAAGGTGATCTACAGACTACAACAGGCTGTGAAATTTCGGAAAGAAACAATTTAAATCAGTCTTATTCTTTACATATGCTGTAAAGGCATTTGTGAGATTATCTGACTTTTATTATTCGTGAGAGTACCTAACTGACACGAGTTAGTGTTGAATATAAAATATGATATATAAATTATTCTGGATATGATTTGCGTTGATCAATGGATGAATGAATGTATGCCTCATTTTAGTTTATAATGACACTCAGTATTCAACCATTATTTCATAAAGAGGTTTTCTATGCAAATCAGGAACCAAGCAGTCTTCTGCAGGATATCCAACTGGTAAGAGATAAACCAATTTTTCCGAAATTGGCCTATTTAGGAGGACCCGTAGAGATGGACCACAGTTCAAAGGAGTTGATGTCAATGAGAACAATCCGGTATTCTGAAAGTAGAAATGATACATTTCAGTCACGGAAAACATAACTAAACTAACGAAGAATTTGAGGAAGTACATTCTGAATAAAATAATGTTTATATGAGTTTCAGGATCAGGGTACATGAACACTTGCTTAATTCAGAGCTGCAAAGGAACAAATACTCACGTTAATAGCAGCTAGCAGAAATCCAACAGCTATGGATAAGCTCTGTTCATTATAATAATGAATCTTCTTGGTACCGTCGGGTTTCAAACCATAAGTCTGCTTGAACACGAGGATGAGATAAGGTGCTTCAGTTAAATACTTCTTGATCCAGTTAGTCCTTAAAGGTTTCAAGTCGGTAGTCCACGTTTTTCCCATCCTCTTCTTATAATTGGTCTCTTCTTCAGTCTCAATTATTTGACGAATTTCTTTCTTCATGTCCATGCTCTCAACTACCACGAACGTCCATGGTTCTGTATGTGCACCGCTAGGAGCCGTTCCTGAAATTGAATCGATGAGCCATTCTGAACAAGATGATCTCTTTGGAATTGCAGGAGCTTGTCGAATTTATGAAATCGAATGTTACTGATTGGGGTCTTATTAATTGTGAAACGTAAGCAAACGAAGAACGATGTACTTATTTATTTATTTACACAGGAACACGAACAGGACAAGTCCCAGAGCTAGTGTTCTCTCAATTACAAATTAAACCAATTTCTAACCTGAGTCTCAGATCAGGGACTCTGAAACGAATCTCATCCAAAATACCAGGAGCAACGATCAAACCATTCAATCTTATATCGACTAGACTGGAAAGATGAAAAATACTGCCAGCATACGTATAATCGTGATCTACAATACCAATTCGATTTCTGAAGGACAGAAACCTAATGAACCTATTCTGAACAGATTCCAAGCGTCGTATCTAGGGTTCCATATGATCGACTGACTGGAAACGAATGCATGATACAGTGTTAAAAGGGTCTCATATTTCTGAGCACGAAGCCAAGCATTCTGGAGCAGGATATGACGACCTCATCGATGTGAGCATCGAAGAGTAAATTGGGAGTCCAGCATTATACAAAGATCTTTGACAATAGGTACTTGATTCCTTCAGCCGATGGTTCTTCAGTGTATACTGAAAGGAGACTTTATTGTTGTTCCTAGTAAAAGAAATTTGCAAGCATTTCTCCAAATGAAGGAACAAGGAATTATCATTACAATATTCAGCTAATCTATCGAGATAATGAGATTTGTAGTTACTGAAGAATAAATTTGGGTGAATAAACAAAAATTGGGTAACTCGATGTCATCAGCCATCATGAACAAAGTGTTGTATTTCATTGAAATTACAATTTGAATTCTTCTGCAAACATCACCGAATGAAGATCAAATTCCTGTTCCTGTATATATATATATATATATATATATATATATATATATATATATATATATATATATATATTTACATCTCCGAACATTATGGCTTCAAACCATAACCGATTTCAAGCGAATAACCTGGTCCTCATTGGTAATTACCAACTAGGACCAACTGCATTCAAGCGACTTCGGTCATTGTCGGTTATAATCATTTTACAAGGAATATCGCTGAAGGCTATAACCGTAGATAACCGCAGGCAGGACCGTAGATAACCGCGGTCATTACTGGTTATTCGCTTGAAATCGGTTCATATCCCAACGATTGTGGCGTCACATAGAACGAAAAGACCTGTCAGTTCTGATTCGTGTATATTCAACAGAAACGGCAAATTAAGCACCCTCTTCACGATGAATACCGTACGATGAGAAAATAAATATACAAATTTTTGATGTCTACCATATATTATGGCTTCATTATAAGTTCCTACCATTGTGGCGCTTCAAATATACAATTTTTGTATAAGAAGATAATATTACGGACTCACATAATATGCGTTCGATTCCCTTACAGCGTTGTCAGATAAGTATACTATTCCCGACTATTATGGCAATGATTTCACAGTTCTCAGTTTGAATTGGATATCCACGTTAAGTTCTGTATCATGTTGTTAGAAGCGCGATCCTATGCAGTATTGAAATCGTTCGAAGAAATTCTTCCCGAGGCTCCCAAATGTTGTTATTTGCACGAAAGAGCACAAATAAAATAAAATATTCAATCGTACCTATATAATTTCAAATTTTTTTTCTGCAGGTATCCAACTTATTCGGCTTTCCTTGTTTTGAACAAAATTGTAGTCATTCGAGAAGATCTCAACTTATTCTCAGGATACTGAAATGCATGGTTCTCAACATACTGGGTGTTTGAATATCTTGAAACATTTTATTCGTCTAGAAATTCTGGAAAATCTTTTTGTTTGTTTTTTTTTGAAATTTCACAACTTACTCAGGATGAAAGCAAATTAAGCGCTTATTTGACTTGAAACTTTGAGCGGCGCTTGCCATCAGTCACCTCAACCAACTTTTTTAATCGAAAATTTTATGCCATTTGGTTTTTTAAATTTTTTATTTCATTCAGGTGAAGTGGAGAAATTATTTCTAATTAGCTCACCCAACATTTCTAATTGAAATTTTCAGGCCATTCGAATGAGTTTCAATCATTTGATTTTGACCCGACTTCCCAAAGGAAGCATTTTATTGTGGATCAATTCATCAGTCATGTAATCTCTATTGAATTGCGTAATTCCGCCAATAAAGGATTCGACCATACTACTAATCACTCATCATAATTTCACTGAAAGATTGTTCAAAATCGTATTCTAATCGACCATTTTCGAGGAAATCATATATCCGAAATGTATTCCAAAATATCCTGTATTTTGGAAACAATGTATTTTATTTTTTGTTCGAGAACCATTTTCATGAAGTGAACTAAGAAAACACCTTGTCCATTGCGAAGTAATTTTTCATGAAATTCATTTTTGTGGAGTCCATCGAATTTCCTGATGATATTAATGTCTTTCAAGTTTCATCAATCAACAGGAAATAAAACTGGAATGAGCATTGTCGACTTATGATGATGATCTTCTTAATAGTAACAATACATTTATTTTATAGATGAGAATAATGATGATGAAAATGAGAAGGTTGAATTAGCGGAAAGTATGTCGATAAATATTAATGTAGATTTCGATTCATTTGGAAATAGATCAATTGACCTTTGAAATTCGCCAATGTGAAAAAAAAAATTGAACGTTTTTTTCTTTCTATTTACAAGAAGTTCCAAATTTTTGTAGAGAGAGAAAACACACAAATTTCTTTTCAAAATCCTTTATACCGTTTGTCATAAAACAAAAAAGAGGAGGATATGAATTTTTTTTTATTTCGAGGCGAATGTTCACAGATATTACTTAGTCGTTAGGGATGAAGTAGTCTGAACAAAACGAAATTTTCTGAAACCTATGACCAACCGATCATTCCGAATTCATAGCGGGAGTTAATCACTTCCAAATAAACTATAGGGTATCCAAATTTAAGTTAGAGGGTGTTTCTATTCTGAACAAGTCGTGTTGAAAAATATTCGAATTTTTTTATATTTTCTTCAAATATATTAATTGTGTATTTAGTTGAAGAACTCGATGAAAAGATGTCAAGAAATACAATTAACTTCATGGGGTCCTGAAATGCACCGTAAAGACGCTAGTTAGTCATAGTCCTTTTCTTTGATTCCAATTTAAAACTGGATGATCTAATCAAAAATTCCAAGTTTTTTTCATTCAAATCTCCCCTATTATCACTAAACGATTTATTTCATTCGAAAACATACATGTACGGAACGTCTAATGAGTTCGTACAATTATATCGAGTATTTGTGAAGTTTGGAAAGTTATGGTCCATCTTAGGCCTGAGTTGGTAAGAAGTTTCTATCATATTGTCATCTACAGTCACTCCCTGAAATATATGAACAGTAACCGTATATGCTCACTCAAAAGCTGTGTAAAGAAAGACAATTTCTTCATATACTAGAAAAAAAGTATAACTCAAACTTGCTCATTGCTTCTATAGTGTATCCTCCTAACGTGCAAATACAAAATCTGAGGTCCACATTACGAAGATTCAATCAAATAATTATAAATAAAGAACCATTATTCTCATTCCGAATTTTTCATTACTTTTTTTCCATATACCTACTCATTTTGCGATTACTGTTAAAGATATGATAGCGACAAGAGAGTGAGCTCTAATACATACAGGCGATCCAGATGTCCAATTCATAATGAAATTCACTCATGTTGTTTGTGAAATATTGACATTTTAGAAAAAAATTGAAAAATCTACACTTAGTAACGAACATATCTCCTGATGCTAATAACAATAAGAATAATAACAATATTCACGCATATATTTAAAAATACCACTAGCTCACCCACACATTTGAGAAAGTACAATGCAAGTTTGACAAGGAACTTGAAATAATTCGGTCGGAATTTAAGGGTACCGCTTTCGAGGAAACCAAGGCTTTAGTTATTTGAAAATTAGTCTGATGTGCCCAGGAACTTAATTGAGGTTTATTCTAATTTAATTAAAATTGGGAAAGTCATTTCACGATGTGGGAGCAAGACAGACGTGTAGCTAGTAAATCAGACGCACTTACAGCTAGTACAAATGTTGCTACATGTGAGACAGTCAAACTCGTGTAGCTCTTGTCGAAAAATGCTACAAAAACATCAGAAAAATTCTCCATTCTCAGAGAAATTTTTTCGAACAAATAAGCCCACATTCATAAAAGACGATAAACTGAGCATGCTTAACTTGCACCAGTGACAGTTAGAGAGTATCTTGGAGTGATTGAACAGATAATTGATATCTCGATCTTATCTGATCATGTTTTACATTACATGATACAGGGTGTCCCAGGAAGAATGCGACTAACGGATACCATGAATTAATGTCATCATGCTGGACTCGTATCAAGAGATTTGAATTGCCTGAGTGCATTCGTTTGGTGTATACAGGGTGGTGTTCATCTTATGAGTGAAATTTCACGGTTTAATATCTCTTTAACTAATCGAATAAATGATTTCAAGTTTTGAAGTTTTGTCACCTTTTACTATCGCCTTCCTCCAATATTTCTGGAACAGAATAAATCACATCCAGACTTAGAAAATTTCAACCTTTTCTTATTTTCGCCTATTTTCGTGAATATTGGATCACCTTGTACGTGGACACTATGTTTCGTTTCCGTGCCACAAAGAAATAATCACTTCATAATAAAAATTCAAAATTTCCGCTTGGCACCGTCATACATTTCTAGAAGAGATTGTGTACTCTTCTAGAAATTTGGAACTTATTGATGAAATTATCTCAAATTTTATAGTTTTGTCGTTCTTTACGACTGCCCCCCTTGAATTTTTTCCACATTCAAAAAACAAAAACGGACTGAACCTGACTCATTCGGTTGTATAAATATTGAAAAAAGGCGATAGTAGGTGTGATTTAACTTCGAAATTTGATATCATTCGATCGAGTAGTTCAAAAGTTATCGAACCTGGAAATTTCAATAATCACCCTGTATACCCCAAACGAAGGTACGCAGGCGATTTAAACCTCTTGATATGAGTCCAGTCTGATGACATAAATTCATGGTATCCGTTTGTCGCATTCGTCCCGGGACACCCAGTATAACACTTCATCAGCTAAGAACGTGACATCGGATCGGTGACTATTCCATTATTGACAAATTCAGTTGCTTTCAATTCGCATAATTTTTTGGGGATCTTATTTGATAGCATTATAATATGTCTCGTTCTCTCATCGTGAAATGATTCTCAACACCTCACTCAAAACAGAATCAACCTTGGAGAAGGTTGTTTTTTTTCGCAGAAAATTTAATTGTCCACTATTTGAGGAATAATAATCTAGCAAGAGTCATACCGTTTCGGAATCCTCATTCAATGAGCCAATTACTAAATTCACTTCCCAAAGTTGCAAAGTACTTTTTTTCAGTGAGAATACTAGAATCTAGGCGAAGCCTGGTAGTGTCATTTTCTTTCATCATTAATCAGAATTAATGAACACGAAAAAAAATAGAGAAGTAAAGACTTTCATCAGGAGTGAGAAGACCGTCACAGAGTGAAGATTTTCCTGATTTTTCTCGAATGATCGAAAAAACAATTTCCGGAAGCCATTTTATTTTGGTCAATCACCCGATTGCAATGCACCGAGGTTGCATTTCGAACACTTTGTATATCTATAAACTTTTTTGAAGCAATACAATTTCCATAATCACTACTTCTATATTCGAAACGGTTAAGTTCCAAAGATCAAGTTGTATTAAATAATAAATATCACTTATTCTTCAGTATACACTCAAAATATGCATTTGACTAATAAAAATATTGTAAATTTGTACAACCGATTAGAATATCACCATCCATATATGACGTTCACGTTAATACCAGATTTGAAACGCCACTAGATGAGTTACGCTGAAGCGCAATAAAAATTCTGCCTCCGCAAGACATATTAGCGAGTCATCCGCTGAATGCGAATTCTCTATTAGCTGCATAAAAACGCTAGGGTGGTGTTGCCACATCTCTGAGTCCGTAAAGTACAAGGTCTAGTTCCCAATATACACGAAATGTATACTACAGTCACGGCACCGGTGGTGAAGTCTCAAACTAAAATATACAATATTCACCATTCTCCTACCATTAGAGCGTCACAAGAATTAATTTTCATTTCGTCATAATGATGGCATCTTTGCAACTGAATCAAATTTTTGTGTTCAAGGTTCTTTCGTATTACTCAGAGCTCCGACTGACATAAACCAGAGTCAAATGGGTAGCTTCAATGAGCGGCAAATGTGAATTACATTATGGCTTCACATATACTGAAGCCGTAATTCGACTGAAGCCATAATGAATGGTGGTTGCATGTTAAATGAAGCCATAATGATAGGAGGATATATATATATATATATATATATATATATATATATATATATTAGTCCTCTGAAGAGTCATTATTTTCTTGTCAATTTGAGATTTGAGCTGCTTGAGGCTTTGGCGGTAATCGTTCAATGCAGGGATGTTGCGGATATTCGCATCCGCATCCGCAAATGCGGAGCTTCCGCATAGATTTCTACTTCCACATCCGCATCCGAATCCGCAAAAACCAATGCGGATTTTCATGCGGATGCGGATGTAATATAATTTGTGAGTTGTGCAGTGTCGCCATCTCAGGGCCAACAAAATATGTTAGTGTTTCGTTTAGAAAATGCTAAATATATACTTTTTCAATTTTGAAAGTGTCAGAAAGATGCTAGTTTTTCACTGTTACTTTTTTCTGTAGCTATTTCTGAAACCGAAACATCTGCATCCAAGAGGGTGGAATTTCCGACGCACCCCTCTATTCTGTTTATATTCATACTGGTAATTCTCTTTTCGAAACACTTTCTAAATACATATTTTATTATACCATCTGTTTTTTTTTTCCGGTCAGTGCGAAATTCCAATCCGTCCCCTTTCTAACGACCGCCTGTGGTCCCAGTCCCAAGATTTCTTATCGCCCGTGATATTGAAATGTTATATTTTTGCGATACCCGTTGTTTCAGAAGCATTTGAAATGTTGAAGGAATGTTCAGGGACCAAGCGTCTCTGAACATGAATTATGATTCGCAAATCGGGAGAAACATTTTCATCTGAATTGCGTATATTTTGGTTGTTGCGGTTTTTTTTTTGATTTGACAGAGATCTCCCCAAGAAAAAGAGCCAGATGTTCGTCCGATCAGTGAGAATTGTCAACGTTTGTTTACCTAAACAACCCGGGTTGTTGCAAGCTCATAAAACGTTTATAGGGGCTATAAAATTCGCCTAGTTTGACGATTTTTGGTCATCTGTTGATGATAAAGAAAAAAAAAATTCATTTTTACTTTCGGAATATGGCATATTGGAAAACGTGAGAGTTGCGATTAGAAAAAATGGGTGTGTGCTCTTCGCATTTGACCAATGGGAACGAAGAAATTGGTGAAAAAGTTCCGATGCGTTTGTTATGGTGCAATACTTATTTATTGTAAATGAACCATAACGTGTTTTTTGGCCTTGTGGATTACTTGTCGAATAGTAAATTTTTGTGAGATTTTGAATGATATTGTGACTATTATGATACAGTTGATCATAATGAGGAGTGTACGTGTACTAGAATTATTGTTTATTGGGAAATATTAAGGTGAATGCCATTATATTTCCCCGGTAGTACGTTTCATTGTTTACGATATTATCACCGATAGCCCGAAGAATTTTGTCCACTCCACCAGGCAGTGTTCCAAGCGAGCAATTATTCAGTAGCGCGGGTTTAATTTACGAACCTCTGCGTAACCGCCTTGAAGCAGAAAAGGCGGCAAAATTACTTTTTATAAAGTATAATGCTCCAATTTTTAACTTCTCTTACTAATATAAAAATAAGTAAGTGAAGTTAAAAAAAACATGTAGGTAAATACTTACACTTGATATACTTAATACTAATTTACTTCAAAAATGTTAATAACTGCTTTATCGTTGTTTTAATTCTTTACTCGTATCATTGAGTATTAATATATTTATACTCAATGCTCGTATACTATTTTTAAATAAGATCTTAAACATCCGCATCCGCATCCGCGGATGTAAGTTTTCGAAAATCCGCATCCGCGGATGTGAAAAAATCGGCATCCGCAACAACCCTGGTTCATATTATAACCTCATATCATGTATTTTTCGTCGTTTAAAAAAAAAGAAAGACTCCAGAAAGGCTCACTTCGTCAGAATTAAAAGTGACTCCATAACGAGTAAATTATGAAAATACAAAGAAAAACGAAAACTCCAGTTCTTGAGCAAAAGAGAGAAAGGACAAAGAAAAAATGTGGATGACATGATATCAAGATCTCATTTTAATTTAATTATCATTATCCCTTCAGATGCTTTCAAAGCTTAGCTTATTATTTTTGCTTGATTATTAAGTAATATTCGTACTGTCAGTGACGTAGCGCAAATTTCGGGGGTCTCCCCGCAAGATTTTAGTCGAGGCCCCTTCCATGATTTTACTTTATTTCTGATAAGTTTCCCCTGACGTTTTTCAAAGAAAAATATTTAAGAAAATGTGATGAAAAATTTATATATAGGTAAGAATATATTTAAAAGAATATTTTTACTCAGAAATCAGCGGCGTAGTTGAAATTTTTTTCAGAGCACTGTTCCTGAGATTGATCAAAACTTCGTATATTTCAAATAAAACACCGTCAAATGTCTGCATTTTTTTCTATATACATTGATGTGTTAAATTCCACCTGTCGGGGCAGTGGCATAGCGCAAATTTCGGAGCTCCCCTGCAAGATTTTAGTCGAGGGCCCCCTCCATAAATTTATGTTATTTCTTATAAGTTTCCCCTGACGTTTTTCAAAGAAGAATATTTGGGAAAATGTGATAAAAAATTTAAATATAGGTATGTATACAATATATTGAATAACAAAAACTTGTAAACAAAATAACATTCTCATATAAAAATAACTGGAAAGAAATCAAAGTGGTAAAAAAGTTGAAAAATTATTTAACAAAAATTCATTAATCTTTGCTGATTTTTATGTTCAAACATATCTATCAACTTGTCGATGGCCAAGCTTCAGGCTTGGCCATGACTTCTTGTTCAAAGCTGTAGTAGGCTCAAAAGTCTGATAGACGTTTTTGCATTATTGCATTCCTAAGATAATTCTTGATTATCTCGAGCCTAATAAAATGATCATTTGACAATGTCCAAAGAGAGTCCCGAAAATTTGACGGTATATTAAAAAACTAATTGAGTGATAATTCGAATTTCGAATGGAGTTATTGAAAACGTTATATGTTTTTTAAACCATTTAGGAAAATTTCTCTATTTTTCGGGAGTAATAATAATTGTATATCCATTGTTTCAGTTCTGTTCATTACATCCCAGAAAAATATAGCGAATCCGCAAGTTCAATAAAATGAAATTATTGGGGCCCCATTTGAAGCTTTTCGTTTGACTTTGGGCCCCTTTAGTGGCGGGGACCTCTGATACGCCACTGTGCTGAATAATTGATTCTCAAGCATTGGCTTATTAAAATATCAAAAAAACCTTTCGTCGCGTAGAAAATGCATTTTCTTTTTTCTCTCTGGAGTTTTCTTTTGCAAGGTCCACTCAAATATTTTTAATATTGAAAATGAAAAAACACGAGAGACGTTACTTAGCGGATAAATAAGCTACGCAATCAATTCTAGAACTAACCTTGAATGATATTGTAATCCTGAAACCAAAGACATTAAAAGAGTCAAAAAATTGAATACTTTGTCGTTGATTGTAAATAAACTCACAACGTGGTTTCGTATTCAAACACTTGTTTCTCTCACTACTAGAATGGAAATGGAAATAAAAAGATTTCATAATATTTTCCCCTTATTCATAAAAATATCCTGATTGGAGAATTGACAATAATTTATGCAATAACAGATAAGACGCAAGCCGCCTGAAGAACAACATGTCAAATAAGCCGCCGAGCCCCCAATAAAAGGATCATGTAGCGACCTTCAGAGATAAATACCGAAAACCTTGACGCTATGAAAAACTCTTCAGAATAGGGATATGTCGAATCGAAATACTGTTAACCTTCTATGTGTTTTGAATATAATTCTGGAATATTTCTCTATTTTTCGATAATATATAACTGCACCATCATTGTTTAGGTTTTGTTCATTATATCATCAGAAAAATATCGCGACTCAGCAAGTTCAATAGTTACTGAGGCCCCATTCGAACCTTTTCGCGGCTCGGGGGCCCCTTAGTGCCGGGGACCCCCCACTGCGGGGTCTGCGGGGCCCTCTGCTACGCCACTGCGTACTGTCGTATCGTTGAGTAGAATTTCCTCAAAATAATATGAAAGTTGAGTAATGTACCATCATATAAATATCAAAACGCTGTCACGAAGACTGGGATAGTTAACTTACATTATTATACTGTCATTATTCTGAATTTTATAATTCATAGATATTGTGAGAATTTTGTTTATATTGCTTGTATCAACAAACAATCAAGTAAATCGAATAATAGTGCTTGAAAACATTAAGTTCATATTGTATTTCATTGTACAAGTTGGGTAATAACAATATCTCAAATGTCAAACGGCTCTACTGAAAACTGAAATAGTATTTTCTCTCAGTATCAGAGCTGGATTAATTATGTGGGGGCCATAGGCAGTGCAATTTCGGGGTACTTTTTCAAACATCATCAGAATATGCATGCGAGACGGGTTTCCTAGCAGATATCTATTCATAATTATTTCTTATTGTTACTATGTGATTTTAATACTTAAAAGACAGTTTACATTATCTATGTGGTTGGTTTTTACCGACGTTTCGGCAAGCATTCGCCTGCCGTCTGCAGGGTGTTCATCCTGAGAAGGACCGGTTTGCCAAACTTGTTCTGTCTGGACTTGTTCCATATTTCTTCGATTTCGTGATAATAGTGTGGAGATTCGAACACGAGATATCAGAATTGCAATTTCTGAAATTCCATTTACTCTAATCACTAGTCTACCGAAGCAGGTAATTATTATACAGTTTAGGTTATATATTAAGTATAATTTTTGTGGTAGAGTTCACCTTGGGATTCAAATGAAGTAGTTGGGTAAAGAACAAAAGATCTTTGCGGTCGAAGTTCCCGGAAGGCTGAACGTAGACATAACGACCCCTGTTCAGAATAATAATAATAATATGATAAAATATTCTGGAATAAGATCTACGTTCAGGTACTCTTGTGTAAAAATTACCTTTTTTTTCGATGGGAAAAAATTTATTTCGAGGGGGATACTTTCTTATTAACAGGGATAAAATGTCAAATTTTTTTCCTGTAAGTGAAATTGTTTTATTTATTTGAATAAAATTTTCAAAAGAATTCCACACACGGTCAAATAAAATCTGAAATTTTTTATCGTTCAGGAATAATTTCGGAATAAAATCTTCAACCAAAAACAGAGAAAAGAGAAACTTGACAGTTTCCCTTGGCCACGTGAGCGTGAGGTGAAAAATTCATCCGATGGTCATATATTTTCTGTTATAAAATAGTTTTCATGGTTACGGAACGGCAAGTTACTTATTTTCACTTAGGCAAAGTGTTTGTGAAATAGGAACTAGTGGAGATAAGGAATATACAATTAGCAGCTGGGCTCTACATGAGATCTTATTACTTTTTGACAATGTATAAAAAATACGGCTTCGTCTTGGCAATATTTCACATAAAAATGTTTTGGTTGTATTAAAATTTTTTTACACTGTTTATTTCAAAATCCCTCAATTTCGTTCATTTTTTCTCCAATAAGGATTAAGTAAAATATAATTATTGTTAGATCTATTTCAAGTCAAACTAATTCACAATTTATGTCCAAAATCAACAATGAACGAAGAATAGAAATATACCTTTACCTACCTAGGTTCAAGTTGCGATGGCGATGTATTTGGGACTTGTCATCACGACCATTATATAAAGAATCCTATCATTATAGAATGATCACAACGGGAAATTACACAATTGAAACTGTGGTTGAGGTTATTACAGGGAAATTTTGAACTTTCATATATATCAACTTATTCAAAATGTGGCAGCAAGTTTCCCTGAAAATTCTTAAATATTTTTTTAACATTCATAACAAACAGTCCTACGTATCGTATATATCAATTTTCAGACCACTAGCATCAAAATTGGCTGAAGTCTCATACAAACTTTTCATCCCCTGGTCTAAGGGTTGGGGGTGAAATTTTCACGTTAAAGAATTCTTCCGTTGATTGTGTACTGAAACTAGCTCACATACCAAATTTCAGTTTTCATGATTATCAGTTAGTGAGTGACGAAATCAGTGTCTTTTAGATATCTATAAAATCTAAATTGTACGAGCTATAAATTTGAAACCTTTCACGTTTGATAAATTCACTACTGGCATTATATCCTGAGAATTTTGTTCATCTACTATATTCCAAACACTTCGAGACATTATGGGTAGTGCTCAGACGCAGCGGTTCGTCTTGGCGGGATCACTACCGTGCTCCGAGATTTATGAGCTCGAAAAATTTTCAGATAAAATTTGTCTTCTAGTAGTATTTCTTGTGAAATCGTTAACACTGTTTCGACAGTTCGGCTACGATATTTTTTTTTCTGAAAATGGACTTCATGTCATACTTGAAATAAATATTCCCTACCTGCAGTTTTGATTATGTTATAAATAATTTCTTTCGGAAAAGATCTGGAACTGAATGTTCTGATCGATCTTCGTCTGTTCATTTCATCGTAAAAGTTCCTGGAATTCTTGATCATCACCTCTTCAGGCAGAATATTGAATTTCAAGGGTATATGATTCAAATCTTCCGGTAATGCTGGAGCGATGCCATTGTCCTCTTCAACGTCGGAATAATTATCTGCGAATTTGTAGAGGAGAGTTATCACTTTCAAAAAATTTTTTTCCTAAGCCATACTGACCGTCATTAACATAATTTCCACTTGATTCTTGTCCAGCGGTAGATCGCTTTTTCTGGAACCACAAATACACCAAATACACAAAGACAGCTGTTACTACGTATTCCCAGTACTTTTCAATCACCATGGCGTTGAATCTGGTTGGTATGAAATATCAACAATAGAATGAAACTGCGACAATATCTTGTGGTCGTTCACTTCTCATAGCCTCCTCTACTTTGAAACTGGCACACTTGATATTGGGTCATATGATTATACTTCATCATTATTATTAAGTTACGGTGTACTGATCAAATCGATCAGTTCTTGAATTGGTTGAGTAAGGAAATATTCAGTACTGTTATTAGTTGAATTTCGATGGATTCGGTAACAATCTAATTACAAAATTCACTTCTCACTGATTCAATATATTGATCAGATCAGTGGCAGATCATTATAATTTATCACGAGCTGCCAAAGAGTTCTCTCAAGAAATATACTGAGCAGAATCACATAAAATTTCATGTTCTTCATTCTCGACAATATGTAGTTCACTCATATACTGCATGTATCCATCCTGAATCTTTTTTGATAAACCAGAAAACATTATTTTAAATTCCAGTTTATAATAATAACCAGATAACAGTTTCACGAGTTCGATAAAGTTCTTTGTTGACTGACATATTTTTATTTGATCAAACTATCGCAAAATGGGAATTCTCGATTAACTTAATACAATATAATGATTGGTATATTAAATTATAAGTGGTTATAAAGTTCTTCAAAACACCGAGATTTTTATAAGAAAGCCAGTGTTTTAAATAGTATTTATTCACGAATACTTACCGTTTTCTCGCTAGAATTTGAAATCATATTTATAAATACTGATTTTATCGTATCATTGAGATCAAATTATTTTCCTATAAAATCTTCATTGATAGATGGGTTTCACAAAACTTTGATTGCGTGTTCAAAAAGACTTACGTAATTTCGAACTTATGGAATAACTTGATATTATATTTCAACGACGCTCGGTAGCTCCAATCCATTTAACCTTGCTTGATCAGGCCATCCAAGTTTTCTGAAACCCACCTTTGTTGAGGAGTCTCAATATCATACGAGCATTATTTCAGCTCTGTCGATCAAAGATCAAATGGAAATGAAGTTTCAACTGAACATGGATGACATTAGATAAACAACAAGAATATCGAAGTATTCGTGGCAAGAGGATCGGTACTAGGTCTGCTATTATTCAATATAAATGTATCAGATTCACCAAAAACAAGGAGTTTGTTTGTGCTAGGAGCTAAGATGTTGAAATGAAACATTTTGCAGGCACTTTTTTCATAGCAATCCAGCAGCGTACTTTGTTTTTTCCCCAAGAGGTTTCCTTGCTGAGCTATGACATAAAGTTGTGTTTTTTTTATGGATACAAAAGTTTGAATCTTAATTTTCTAGTTCGAATCCAGTTCGAACGGTTTCTATTTTCTTTCAGACATATGAAATTTTTTCATAATTGACATAAATTCAGTAAGAATTTCTTTTTTTTTTGTGTTTCTTCTTGTGTTCTTCTGATCTTTTTTTTTCCAATCATGTATTGATATATGAGTGATTTCTATTTCTGCAAGCTGTTTACTCCTTTATCGAAACGAATCCACCAATGTCAAGAGATTAATTTTTCGCATTTTTCTGTTTTGAATACTGTTCGTATTTTGAATTTGAAACCAATTCTTTTCATTTTTCTGAACTGTTGTCAAAATCACAAAATGATTCAAATTCTATACCTACTTACAAAAATTAAACCTTTGAATGATCTACAAAAGTCAAAAAACTGTGTTCACAATACGAATTTGTCTAATGAAGAAGTCTGATATAGACCCCGAAACGTGACAAAGTTCAATAATTCAAAGTATTATATCCTGTTTCATTGTTTGGTAACAATTTTTGAAAGGTTTTTGCCTCGGACAAATTGGTGTACGAGTTTAAGTAGGTGCTCTTCTCTTCTATTATTTAAAAAGTTGTTGTAGAGACTTAGAGAGAATTTTCAGCATTTTCAGATATTCCAATCGAAGGATAATGATTCACTCTCAAATTATCGAAAATATTTCCTGTAGAAAATATGATTCATAGTTCGATTTTTTTTTTTTTTTTGGTAAGTCCAATCAGGTAGAGATTGCACCATTTCCGGAGACATTCTCATACATATTCTCCTCAAGACCCCCTACTTCTGATTATTTCGATATTTGTCTTTATTGACCGGAAGTAGATCTTCCGAACATCCAGGTCTAATCTATCTTCTTTCAAAAAATGTGTATTCTTCGACAAATCTTAGCGAGAAAATGGATACCTTTTCATTATACTCTGATAGAAACTGTCTACATGAATGACGCGAATTTGACACTTACCGTTGGAATGGCTTGGTAATTGTCCTAGTGTGAATCAACGAAGCACTTCGAGGAATTTCTTAATAGATTGGCTTAATGGAATGGCTCATCACTTGTCCCCGCGTGAATGCTTCATTTGTGTTTCATTTTATTCTATGTGGAATTTAATGTGACGAATTGGCGAATGCGCCGGACCATCTTCCTTACCCTGAGTTCACTGGCGTCGATACGGGGGGAGGTAATGTGGGTAATTTCCCCCCCCAGGAAAATATTTATTTGAAATATAAGTCGTATATCATGACAATATACTCTATTCTAAGTTTTTTTACCCCCCCCCCCAGAAAAAATTTCTAGCGACGCCCTAGCCTGAGTTGCAGGAACATGCATTAAATTTAAAGCTCCCTTAATCCTCCCTTAAAGTTTGAATCTTAAGTTGCCTGAGTTGCAGGAACATGCATTAAATTTAAAGCTCCCTTAATCCTCCCTTAAACGAAATAACCATATCTAACAACTATGGATACTCAGTTTGAGGAAGAATTAAGGGAACATCAAATTTAAATGGACGTTCCTGCAACTCAGCGTAAGTTTTCTATTTGCCATTCCATTTTTTTTTATAAAATCTTACCCCAAAATATGAAAAAACACACAAAGAATTATCGAGGTTGCTTCAGACCTGTAAGAGTAAAGCTATAACCCAGACGGCACAGAAATATTCCATGCATATTCAATGAATATACCGCTGGCATATTGAGATATTCCAAACATATTCCAAATCTCCCAGGGCATAAGCCTGGCAGATAGCAGGAATATCCAAGGTCACCATGAAACATCTGCCAGGAATATCCCATAATCTTCAAAAATATCTCCATGGCATATGCCATACAGATTCATCTATGAATATCTCCCTTACATATATGCTGGCAATATCTTTTTATCTCCTGATTTGTCCATGCCATATGCTGGTAATATCTTTGTATATATTTAAATATATGTAAATTTTTGTAGCGGTACTAAATAATAATGCATTGATTAGATTGTTTCAAAAAAATTTATTACAGTTTTAAGAATATTTTGTACAATAACAATAATTAACAAAATTATCACATTAAATCATAAAAATGAACATAAAGTAAAAATATAAATATAAATCAACTAGGTATTTTACAAAACAATACTAAGAATAAGTAAAAATTAACATTTGATGAATTAAACTAAAAAATAGGGAAAACACAATGAGGTAATATTTTAAATGATATAAATATTGAACTGTGAACTTCAATTATTTGGTTTGTGAACTAGAGGCGATTTCGATTGACTGGTTCTTGGTTGGTTCATAGATTGGTCCGTCAGTTTTCGACAAACCGCATTCGAATGACATTCTGGTGACGTCTCAAATCAGATGTTTCTCCAAAATTTGAACAGAATTCGAAAGCGCAGTTCGTTTGACGTTGTCATTTATGAACCGAGCGGTCAACCATTAACCAACCAAAACAGCCATTTGAAATCGACTCATCAGATTATGGGTCGGTTTCACAAATCGAATTACTCGTTTTGAAATTTCTACGAATCGTGGTGGCTCCAGTTAATTAAATGGTACTAACAAAGTTTTGTAAAACCGACCTTATATCTATACAGGGCGTTTCCTTAACATGCGGCAAAAATTCAGGGGGCTGTTCCTTGGACTATTCTAAGAATATTTTGTCCTTTGATGATTTTTGAAAAACCTCTTTGTTTTGAAGATACAGGGCAAACAAAATTTCAGATAATAACATTTTATTATGAAAAATTACATGAAAATTTAACTTAACCTACAAAAACTGTTGAAAATGACCACCTCCAGCCAGCATACAAGCATCCAATCTTCTCCTCATTGACTGCCGAACCCTTTCAAAAACACCAGGATCATTTCTTATTAAGTTACACCCAGCAATGATCCGATTTCGCAAGTCTTCCACATTTTCTACTGGAGTGGTATAAACTAATGATTTTAGATGGCCCCATAGGAAATAATCTAAAGGGTTTAAGTCCGGGGAACGAGCAGGCCATAAATTCATAATAGTGAAAGATAAAATGTTAATTGCTAATACATCACAAAACGAATTCAAATGAAAACCGTGTTTAATCTGTATTCCTTTACCATCTGAACTTATCAATTTTAAGTCAAAAAACTGGCCGTTTTTTATAGTTGTCAAACACATTTAAAAATAAATTGTACCTACTTAGTAAACACAGTGCGGTACGCATTTTTATTTATACTATTATCAATTTTAAAAATATGAAAAATGTTGTTCGCCCTGTATCTTCGAAACAAAGAGGTTTTTCCAAAAACATCAAAGGACAAAATATTCTTAGAATAGTCCAAGTAACAGCTCCCTGAATTTTTGCCGCATGTTTAGGAAACACCCTGTATATCAGCACCTCAGAGGTAAAGTGTGTTAAGTCACATTTTTTCAGACACGACCTATATAGAATATTGAATTCACATTAGTAAATTCTAGCTAGTGGAACACATTTTTGACTCCCTAGGTTTATGAAGACGCCAAGTAATGGCAGTACACATTCTTTGAAACAATTATCGAACTGAAAAATCTCTCATTTGTCTAATTTTGATATTGTGACTTGACACACTTTACCTTTGGGGTGCTGATATAGATATCCGTGTTTATAACATCCCAGGCCTTCCAATTCCCAGTCTCCAGTCCCTTCTATCAACACCCATTCTCCCGGTCTCTCAGACATCGTCTTCTGTATGCCGCTCATCCAGGTAGCTTTTGGTCTTCCCCGCCTTTTTCCTTGGAATTCTTTGATTTTGGCCCTGAAAAAAACCAGTGATTCTAAGATTTTCAAGATAAGAGGCTGTCTACTGCCATAGTAATAGTGGAATCTGTTCTAATTATTTAATATTTATAAACTTACTTTGAATTTTAGTAGGCAGTGTTGGCAATTTATATCGAGGCAACCTTCCTTCTCGAAGACGATCCCTCTTTTTGATTTTTAGGGCCTAAATCCGTATTGATGCCACTAATATTTTCGACCTGTACAGCCTTTTTGCTTGCAGGAACAAAATTACGATATACAGCTTGGGTGAGACTTACTACACCTGAGAAGTTCCTCCACTCATGCTCTTGTAGTTTTTACGTTTGGATTGAAAGCAAAATTTTGGTTAAGCTATCTGCACAACGTAGAGCCATTTTTCAGTAACAAATTTAGTATTTTCATTCTGTTTAAGAACCTCTGAAAATATTAATAAAACATAAAATGGGTTTTATGATCACTGAAATTATTTATATTATACCTTTGAGAACATTGCACAATTTTATTAGGGATGAAAAGTTAGTTTTTGCCTTTTTCCCAACCCAACTAAAATATAGGAAATATCCTTTCTATCACGTCCTCACTGTAAAGTCCTCAATTCTTTGACCTGAAAAAACGTAAATACACATAACCAAAGATAAAGCACTGACAAGTGATTGGCATATTACGAAAACCTTTTTCAAGCATTCCAAATATATAAGAGTACCTACCAACGCTGATTTGATATTCACGCTCCTACAGTCATGCTCTTGTCTGCCTGTCTTATCTTTTATCATGTGCTCGGCTGCATCACAAACTATTTATCACATAATACTCAAACAATAACATATTTTCAACTCCACACACAATTTAATAATTTTTCAATAAGACTCTTTTAACTCATGGAGCTCCATAAGTCACCACCGTGACGGACGACCATTTTGGAAGTTTGGAACGCTAATCACAGAACACAAATAACCTCAATCCAAGACCACAAAACAAAAATATGAATATTTTGACTGAAAACGTCGTGACGTAATGTTTACATCCATAAGAAAAAGTCAAATCAGTAAAATCGAAATTTGATATTCTTATCGGTAAATTCAGGGATAGAATTGCAGGAGTTAAGAATGGGTAGAGGCCAGAAAATAGTTAATTTTTTATTTATAAAGGAGTAGTTTTATTCCTGTAAAGAAATAATGTCATTGGTATTTCTGTCAGATATTTTGATAAAATTCAAGGAAATATCTAGAAAGGGCGAAAATATGGTGGTGGTGGCCACATAACTTCCTCAACCTACAATGGCTCTGAAATGTTTGAAATGCAATGTATTTGGTTCAATGAAAAGCAAGAAGTATTAAGTTGAACTAGAAAGATTCTAAGTTCCAGACATCTCTGTCACCACAGGGCAGCTTCATGGAAACAAAAATATGAGCAAAAGTGATTCGATCCTCCAGTGGAATAAGCTACTCTCACCTCTGCTGACTAATATTTGATTATCATATATGATTTTTGACAACTTGTCTACGCCCTTTTCACATATCTGCTCGAATATCATATATTGTTTTTCCATTTATTGAAAATATATATTTGATCTCTTTCCTATAAGATCAAAATCATAATGGACCTCTTTTTCTGTTTCATCGAACATTTCAATCATTTAAAAAGTCACTCGACTCTCAGTCGATAGACGATATAGTATAGCATGTCCATTTTTCACAAATTAAAACGTTTAATTTGTTGTCTGCTCTTTCATTTCATTGTATCAATCATATAAATAAATTACAAATCATTGATTCCATTGTTTACTCAGTTTAATAAATAAGATCAAATTATTAAGCGAATGAAAGTGTTATTTTTTAACTTGAATCCAACTATAATTAACTTGATGATAACTGCGATTCCTCGAAAATATAATCTATATAGAAAGTTTGTAGTTCTTTAACAGTTTACTGGGAAATAGCAAACTCATCAATTATTGATGAGTTCGGAACAAAAGCAAAATCGAGGTAGTGGTAGTGCCTACACACAATTATCGTTCAAAAAGGGTTTTGTAACGTTTGTAATATTCCATGAAGATTCATGTATATATACCAATAAATACTATTGAATAATATTCTAAACGCATATCATATAGATATTCCCATAGCATATACCAGACATATCTGGTATGGCATATATTTGGAATATTCCTTTGAGAGCAGATATATTTGATATATATCTGGCATATGCCTCGCATATTGCAATATCTTTTGGCTTAATGGCAGATTGGAGGAATATTCCGGGAATATAGGGTGCCGTCTGGGAACAACGGGGCTCAATGTTTATTTATAAAGATTCATACTGAAGGAAGGAGAATACACCTTTATGTTCTCATGTTTTGTTTACTTTATTGTTTTCATGAAGCTTGTGTATTACTACCTACATATTTTGTTAATAAGATGCCCTAAAGTTCAGATCTCGAATTCAAAACTATTTATATTTCAATCAAGTTACCAAAAATGTTGAAACGTTACCTCATGGTAACGTTTCAACATACTCTCATGAGTATCTTTGGAATATTTATTCAATTCACTTTTATCCCTCACTATTTGTATATTTTCATCCAGTTCATAGGAATAAAGGATGGTTTTACGAAAACACCATTCGAAAATAACATCAATTTATTCTATCCTCGATTCAAACGTACCTAATATTAAGCAGTATTTATCACAAGGCCACTTCGAATAAAATTGAAAGAGCTAATAACACAGATAGTTCGAAATGACCACAGAGATGGAATTACATTAACTAGTTACTCATACGTATAATCTTAAGCGTACAAATGCAGACTGACATTGCAATCTTCATCGAGAAAAAAAATCAATTTGATTACGTATTAAAAAAGCATAATCCATTTCAATAATTTCACCGTTTCGAAAACGACATCTACTAATGAAATGAATAAACCTCCAACAGAATTGTGGAGTGAACGAACTGCGTAAACCATAGAGATCTCAATACAGGATGGAGCAACGAAATATTCATGAGAAGGTTGCTTTCGAGATAAATTTGAATAAAATTAAATTTTTTTTACTCTCGAGAAGCCAAGGAAAAAGCGATACATACTTGACAGTTGTACAATAAGATAGACAGATGTTATGATTCAATGGAGCTCTATGAGCTGATTGTTACTGAAACTGGCTCTTACAAAGTGTTCGAGAAATTTTAGTATATTTCCCGAAAACAGAAAAATTAGATAAAACATCATGCTCATATTGAATTTCCGAGCATGAAAGACTTTGAAAAGTCTGTGACTATTCTAAACACCTGCATCCGGAATATAGGTGCATAGCTTGATATACACAGCCAATGCTAAATCAATCAAATGGAAATGTCACATTTCGCATTTAATGATGTTTATTGAATGAATCCTGAAAGTCAACATCAAATTGCATATACACTGAGAATAAGACTCAAGTTTGGTTTGAAGACCGGTTTTTATATGCCAAAACAGGCTTTCAATCTGAAATTGAGTCTCAATTCTCGGTTGACACGTTTATAGAACCGACCCTTAGTATAGCTTCAACGGAGAAATCTTTTTTCAAGTATCTTATAAGCTGTACCATTAAAATGCATTTACAACATACAGCATAACTTACTATTAACCCAAATTATATCAAAATACTTTGTATACCGAAAAAATTTAAGGTATTGCCTTCTGATATTTTCCATGTAGCGTTTCATGCTTCATCAAGCCAATGAATTTCATTCGCACCATATGTGGCTGATACATAATAACTTGCCACCGACCGAAGTCCTTCAGCCTTTTCAACTTGATGTAGTTTTTAGTCAACGTTCAACATCCATCTGTCTTATTGTAACATTCCGCTTTAGTGCAAATAAATTGTGAAAATATTACACTTCTCGATTTTGTTTGTTTCCATGAAATATCTCAATGATCAAAATTTAGTTTTTCAAATTTTCAGCTGTTTTTAAAAATGAAGAAAATGGCAAACTTGAAATATACAACTTATTCTATTCGGTTTACGTGATGCAAAACTAAGTTAATTTCAAAGTACGATAATGATACTAAGAGACATTTCAGATTTGAAAATCAATTGAATAATTTTTGTAACCTGTTCTCGACGTTTCTCCAGTTCGAGTGTCTGGCACTCAGGCAGTTCAGTTCAGTGAGAACATCTCCTGAAATATAACTCCCGAAGATGCCAGAACTAATCTACGACGGCCGAAATGCTCGAAAGAACAGATTACATTGAACGATAGCCGCGAAAGCCTCAACCAATTCATGAATAATTTTTGTGTTGACAAAAATAATCCTATAAATTCAAACGATCATTGGATCGTTCAAGAGTACCTAGACCATTCATCATTGAATAATTTTTTTCAAAAGTATCGAGAAACTTTTTTTTTCAATTGAAATTGGGATTTCTCCCATTCACAATTATTTCGAGTCCAAAAATCTATCTGTATTTTTTAATACACGAATAATTCCAATTAATTATATCGATCGATATCTGATTAAACTCAGATGAAAATGTGTTCCTATCCTCAATTTCTTCGGGTACTATTCAACATATACATCTTTGTCATCATCGTTCTTAAATTCCGTTTAACTACAATGGTTTGAATCAAGTACCGGTCATTCAGAGAAATGTTTCATCATTTCTATAGAGAAATATCCCATCCATCAGTTCATTCAGGCACGAAAATCACATATTATTTCTTGTTGAGAGTTAACTTGTTCAACCACAAGTTCGTACTTCATTTCCAGCAGTTCCAGGGTTCGTCCAGGGGCTATTCAGTGGGCGCAATAAGAAGAGAGCTCTCTGTGTGAACATGCCTTTTCACAGCATTCGTTGAATACGCCTCTTTTTCTTCTTCGTTGATTGAATTGCATCATAGAAACCGCTCTTGATTTTCTTGTGAAAGGAAATCTAGCTTCCTCGTACTCTGGACTGAACACTGGAGTCCAATATCCTCTTTTTTCCATCACTGAAAATCAATGTTGTACTTTTATTAATTCGTGTTCAACATAAAGAACTGAATAAAGATTTTTTCAGTGTTTTGAAATGAATTGTAATTTCAAAAAAATATAACAATACTTCTTTATAGTGGCTGATTTCATTGAGTTTTCCGAAGAAAGATTACAAATGAGTTTTGAGATAATACATACCCTCTGCTTTCTTTGTCAAGGTATTATAGTTTCCTTTACAAACTGTGGAAAGTGTTTTCGATAAGTTTTCCCCACAATATTTCTTCTTCGTGATTCTTAACATTTCTAAGGGATCAGTTTGGCATTGAGAATAACTTATGAACATTATTACTAAGGACCAGACCAGTCGAAGGATATTCATCTGGAAAAGAATAGATACCTTTTATTTAATTAGACATAGAAAAAAAAAACGCTGAAGAACGAATGCCTATTGGTAATGAATTTATTTCAAACCATTCAAAGTTTAGATATTTCTCAGAGTAAGGGAGGTCATCCAAAATGCAGAACATAAATGATATGTTGATCTATAACGATGTTAAGCGTACTCAGAAATTCTTTTAGATAATTAATTTAATAATAGTTTTCTTCGAATTGATCATCTTCAAAATAGGCCAACGTAATTCTGAAAATATGTAGACGGCAATTATCTTGTTGAAAGCGTGGTTCCTCAGAGGCCGTATAGAATAGAGAATTTGAGTTGTTACCACCTCCTGGATATAACCGACGTCAGTCATGTTGTCCTATGCTATCATTCTGATAGCATGGTTGCTCAGCACTTCCTAGACAAATTGGCATTTCGTTTTTTACCACGTCATCATTTTCGATAAATTCACTATTTTTTGAGATTTGTTTTATCATAAAAACACGTTCAGAGGTATGACAAAAATTTGAATGAGTGAATCCTATTCTTATGTAAATGCATTTCGAATTGATTAAAAAAATTCAGAGGGGGGTCCTATTGGGCGGTCATTTCCACATCATCAGTGAAAATTGATTTTTTTCAATACTGTACTGGGAATATGATATTCGGTAAACATACTCCAACAGATGCAATAGGTGTAACAATTCTGAAAAATTCATTCAATTTTGATATACAGTACTAGAAATATAGTCGATCAAATTTTGGTCAGGATGAACACTGTCGTATCGTAAAACGTGTATTGATTGGAGGGTTAACAATTTTAAGGAAATAGATGACTAAACACTAAATCTATTAGAAAGTTTGGTCTATTTTATATCCAACCATTTTGAAATTTAGTAAGAGGTATTCGTGTGATAGTCTTGTTATTGAATTTATCACACACGTCTGTGTTGAAGTTGCAGAGATTCGAATGGTTTTTGACTTATATTCGTTCAAAGTATCTGATTATATTCAATTTATTTGGTTTATTTATATTTGATATTTCTGATATAATATAGTCTGGTCTTTTTCTTCGGATAATTTTTTATCGCAGACCCCGCCTTATCTGAGAAAATTTATTAGAATTCATCTATAATAATCCGGAACAAAATTACTTTTCATTTCGTCCAAATGTACCTATGTGAATATTAATGAGAAAGAGCGTTGAAATCTCTATGAATTCGCCATTTTCTTCTTCATTCAAATAGGAAAGAAATGCTAAATATAACAGAGCAATCTTTCTAATTCAATAAGTATACAATTCCGAGTCTGAGAGATACCATATATACCAAATCAAAACTATAGCATAGAAACTAGAATACTTCTCCATTTATCTGAAATAATTGTGTTATAATTTATTATATTATTCATTTAAGTATTGTTTCCAGTATTGCTCTGATGGTATAGTCGCTATGTAAACAGCACAATTATGTCCAGACAACCTCTACAGTCTACAGTATAAATTGTTGTTACTGAAATAGGTACCAGACGAAGTCGATAACTTTCTGACATTTCAGATACGCACAACTTCTGGTGTTTAACGAATACAATATCAATTTGTGAATTTTATTTTCAAACAATTTCGTACGAGTACGTTTAAAAAATAAGATTTGTTTTGACACAATGTTTAGACTAGTTGCGGTACCAAATACAAATATCGAATCAAATTAACGTTCATACTGCTATACAAAAGTTAAGGAAGTCGAGAGTTTTTGTGAATGATTTTCACAGACTAAATGTTCATTAACAGGAATTCAATTTGTTACATTTTGCTCCTCGTTCGATAACTTTTTCAGTATCATCATCTATCAGTACCCAGAGAAATACAATAAGGAAGGAGGTTAACAACCGAATTTGTATAGTTTGTGCATAGACAACTCTCCCTTACGTGAAGGTGTTGTGAGTATTTCATTCGAAATAATTTGTATAAAAGTATCGATTTGAAACTGTAGGAACCATGAATTATCCTATATTCCACTCTGAACTGACAACCCGTAGGCATTTAGACATTCCGTACCGGTATTTGGCACTTAGCAAGAGTAGACGCTGCCATTGGTCAGACGATCACGAATTGAGAAACCAATCATAGTTAGACTGCAAAATCTATAATATGTACAATAAGAGAGAGTTCAGCTTTATTTATTATTTTATTCAGCCATTACTGATATCTGCTAATTGAAAATGGAATTTTTTTCAATTGATGAAAGAATCTTTACTGGTTGTTCCAGCCATTTCACATTGTGAATGTATCAAGACACTTTTCAGTAGATATAGTTGCGAGACGGATTTTTTCGACTTATCTATACCAGAATATGAGTAATTTATCTTCTGAAGCATTCAAATGAAATAATTTTGAGATAAAAACAAGGTACCAAGTTCTAGACAAGAACTATTCAGTTTTGAAGCAATGAACTGAAAATGTCTAGTTTAAATCGATTCTTTTATGTCAAAACATGAAAATTCGATTAGTTCAAACACTATCCAGAAAAATTCATGAAACAATCTTAATCAGTTTGGTGGGTTGGGATTGTTGGGTTTCAGTCCAGACTGAAAATATGGAAGATGAAATATTGAACTATCTTATTAACGTGTGAACGAAGCAAGCGAATTAATAATTCAAGATCACTAGATAACTAAATTGTAAAATTTTTCCGACGGTCAAAAATAATAAAATGAGGACATTCTGACATCAAAAGTATTTCATTCTTGGGAACATGCTTTATGAATTTAGTATAACCAAAATGAATAGAATAATTGACGTATCTCAGCTGAATATTTGAAATGTTCGGGAATGCAATTATATTTGTGAGATTTCTGACTTTCCTATGGTCATTCCTTGATTATCACGTTTTAAAATGTAAAATGAAGCATTAGGTAATACGGGTCATTAATAATTATTGATGTTGAAGTGTGTGTTGAACCTGACTTTTATTTCAAGATCGACAAAAAAAATGAAGTTTTAATTAATATTGGCTGTCTGGATGAGAACATAAAATGCACCCATCATAACAAGATTCATCATCAGCAACTTGATAGTACCGTATAGGTAATAAAGTGTTGCTTTAGACGTAACGAAGGGAGGAAAGTTATTTGGGGATGTTATCCCCCTTTTGATTGGAATAAAATGGAACCCCTCCTGGAGTCGACTATGGTGACGGCATTGAAAGTGTGGATGTGGACGAAGTTTCAGTATTATTCATATTAAATCGCACCAAGTCAGGTGAGGAGAGTCTTTAAAATTTCACATGCATTTACAAAGAAACATAAATAATACTGTAAAAACAACCTTCCTCAGATCCTTAAGCTTTTCCAAAATAGTTTTAAGCCAGATTTACTTGATTTTGCTCCTGAAATGATTTTTGTTCTAGCGGAACATAATCTTCGAATTTCGATGCGAACATTATTTTCATTTTTTTTTTACCTATGTATAGAATTAAAGTTAATATAGGTAGAATCTACGACTTGGGGAAGTGAACACTAACGCATACAAGGTTTTTAGCGTAGCGATACAGATACGATTGTAATCGCTGGAACAGAGATTCGGAGTCCACGAATCCGTAGCGCTATTCGCAGAAGATGCCGAATACGGGTACAGAATGTCTAAATGCAACTCGTAGCAGCCATTCTCATCGCTGAATTATTAACCTTGGTATTTCTTACATTTGAACAGTCTACAAAATTGGTTTCTCACTGTGTACCCGTAGATGGCCTTTCGGTACTTCTCGGATCATGAAACAGAGGCTTTCAAACGCGTCTGGTGTGTTTCATGCAGCTTTTGAGCCGAATTCCTTGATTTCGAACTCTCAAACCATCGTTCGAGACCTCAATGTCGTTGAACACGAATAACACGATTGAGATCAGGTACAACGAGTTACTTTGATAGAAAGTAAGCGAAGTTTATTTTCGAAGAGGCCATACTCTTTACTTAACTTTTATTTTTATTATTCATCGAATTTTTTTCGTTCTACGAATACTGAATGAATTTTCACCTGGGACTGTGACTTTTATGACACAGCAGGTAGTATCAATTAATTATATGAACTATTTGATTTTTAGACTTCTCATATTCTAACAAGGGGTGAATAAGATGTCGACTTTTGAAACAATTAATAAATTTTGGACCTTCCTTAACTTTTATGTAGCAGTGTATTTATTCAGAGTCCCCCTCGTGATGCGTTATCTGGAACGTAGTAGGACGCATTATTCAAATAAACTGTCTCATGAGAGTAAGGAATGTGGCTGGCAGATAACCTCATATTAAAATAATATGTGATATGTGAAAATTGCGGATAATAAAATAATAATTCAATTCTGAACTGTGATTCAATAGGAGAATTTTCAGAAAATTTAAAAACAAATGAAAAACACATGAGCTACAAAACAAAAATTATATTTTTAATAAGGTACCTCCGACGATTACTTGATGGAAATCAAGTAAAGCCCCTCCGAAGATAAACAAAAAATATTAATCAATTTTATTTTCCATTTATATTTAGCTAAAGACATGGAGCTTGGTGAATATTATTTGTCAATGAAAGTAGACATTTTTTCAACTCTGAAAACTGTTTAAAAAGGGTTGAAATAATGAAATAGTTAACCGCTAAGATATTTCTTCTCACAACTTCTGTTTTGGATTTGAATGAAACTTTTTCATCTGAAAGAACATGGCTACAATTCCAATTCTTTCACAAATTGTTTCATCACTACTATTTTTTGAAGAAAATTCAAGAAAAAGGAGCAAAATGTAGAAAGAGAAGAAAATCAACCGTAAATCAAGAAAATGAAATGAAAACTGCCGAAGACAGAAGAGAAGCGACTTCTTATCAACCAAATGCAGAAGAAACAGGAAAATCGGGATAAGAGGTCCTCATGAAAGACCAAAGTTCCCCGTGTGGAGATTTGGTTCTGATACGCTTATCAGTATACATATACTGATGATACCAATAAGGCTGAAACCAGTATATTTCTTCACTCGGTGACAAAATCTGATTCATATCTAAGAACTCATAATTTAAGATTCGTGATCCTGGGGAAACTACCTATACTATGATGAAAAACGAGATCATACAACGATTAAGAATCCGATACACAGAACTCTACGATTTCTGAATGTATTTGAATTTCGAAATCAATTTTTTCATCAATCGTAGAAGGGGTGAAACTATTATACTAAATACTAATGTTAATTTTTATCACATCATCAACTATTATAATTTATCGTTGTTATTCTGATAGACTGTTTATTTCGGGTCAATGTGACGTAAGTTCCTAACGTAAACAATGCCAAACAAACCATATACCATCCTCACCACCCCAAGAGACGAATGAAGGAAATTCGGTGGAGGCATGTTTCTCTTATGATAATTTCTTTTTCTTTTCTGAAAAAATTCGCATTGCACACATATGTCTTCATATAACGGTATACACTTTGTATACGTTCATTATTACATCTACTGAACTCGCCTCGTTAGATTTTTATACATATTTCTTCAAAATTTATTGCTGGTAGAAAACTGCAAGAGATTGTTAGGATCAAAATTCATTGTGGAAACTACTTGAACACTATCTTCAGGGTAAAATGATAAAGCTGTACATCGTCGTCATAAGATAGTGCTGATGACATGATATAAAAGCGTTTGGAAACGTTATCGTGTAGATACAAAAAAGCAGAGGAGAGATTATAGACCCATGAGGTACTCCAAAAAAGACATTAAGAAATTCCGACCTTACTCCCCCATAATAATAATAATAATAATAACTTTATTCATTCCCTTCGGACATTAAGCAAATATGTATGGGACAAGTCAACGTACAGAGATTAGGAAAATACATAATAAAGAAAAAATGCAAACAAAATATCGTTTCATTTTCATAGACCACCGTCTGAGTCTACCCTTCAAGAAGACCGACAACCAACCAACCGCAGAGTTGGATAGGCTGATATGTCGAAGAACGGCTTTTAAAAGACGATGATTTACTGTATCGAAAGCTCCAGAGTAATCGAATAAAATCAGAACTGTTAATTTACCAATGTCTGTAGCCCTAAGGATATCGTCGGTGATTGAGAGAAGAGCTGTGGTACAGCTATGAGCTAAGACCCCGTCTGAAACCCGACTGATGTGTAGGTGAAATAATATTTGATTCCACATATTCACTGAGTTAAATTTCAATTACCCTTTCCAGTATCTTTGACAGTGTTACCAGAATGCTAATCGGTCTCATCTCCTTAAGACATGTAGGATTGGATTTCTTCGGAAGGGGAAGACATAGATAGGTAAATACATTTATCCCTTCTGAGCCAGTAGCATTGGCTTTGATATTAGAGATAATTTTCAGAATATTTTATTATTTATATTTTTAATATAAAATAAACTTGAAGATAAAAGTCTTAGAATATTTAATTGTTCTTGGACATTTTTCGAACATGAACTTCTGGAATAAAGTCACATAAATATGTTAAGCTTCATGGGCAAAATGATATTCAGGAGACTATGAAGAATAAGAGTAATACTGAAAGATAGTAATAAATGTTAGAAAAGTATCTTTTTTTGCTTTTTATTTCTTTACCGTACTATCATGTTATGTTTTTCACAGGTGATGAACTCTTCTTCGGATTAGTACCCCAAAACTTGTTATCCATTGAATATTCACTTTCAATGGTACACAAGTAATTATTTTTGTCATAATATTATGTATAATTCCAGACTACATGAAAAAATATTATCTACCTGAATTGTTATGTAACAATGCGAGAAAATATTTAACATTTCGATTTTCTCATTTAGACTAATTCAATTTATACTTATTTTTGATATTTCAATCATTAGGCTAGACATTTTCGGATACTGATTTCTATATTTTGTTGTCTTCGAAATGAAATTGTCTTCTTTACTTCACTCTCGTGATTATTTGAGGAGATGAGGTGCATCAGCTCGAAACATATCAAATTTAATTATCTAATTTTCTCAAATGGGATGGTTGAATCATTTATCTACACAGGAGATTTTTTCAGAATTCGATATTCCTTCACACCTTCATTCATCCTATTTTATTTGATTATGCGAGTCATTGATCGGATTTAATTTTTTTGGGTTTATTGAAATTGGAATACAATCTAACCTTTTATTCGTACTCCTTCAAACTCGAGTTGAAACTGTTCATTGTTACACAGATGAAAGCACTTGGATCGCACCTACACTCAAACAGTAAGCACAACAGAACTTCAGAACTGGCTATACTGTGGCACCGAATGAACTGAACCCTTATCATTTATGAGACTCCCAACTCCACTCCATAATTTATAAGACCCAAGATAAGCTAATTAAACTTCAATTGTTGGGATCTAGTCAATTTTTAATCAAATGAGTTTAAGTTCGGCATTCCAAATATGTGAGTCTTTTCCTTCAATTGATAGGCTTTTTATTCTGCAAGCCAAGGAATGAGAATTAATCACTGACAGTTTTAATAGATCATGTTAATGATTTCTTCATTCAATTGAATAGTATTTTGGATGCTGCCAAAAAACCTTTTCATTGAGTCGAGGAGTTTTAAGTTTTCTCAGAGAATATTACATATGTCTAAATGGATGATATTCACGGAGAATATCGAGCCAAACGGCTATTACATATCCTAGTAGGCAATTAATAATGAGAGTTCTAAGGTTGAAAATTACTCAAAAGAACGAGCTGTCAGAAAATTACTAAATATTTAACAGCTTCATTGAATTTCTTGTAGATTCAATGTTTATTCAAGATGGTATTATGAGAGGTTGCTTATGATTTCTTATTTTGAGAACTAAAATAAATAGGAACGTGAAATAGTGGGTCATCCATCATGTGCGCGTAAAGCTCTCTTGTGCTTGTGGAATCAACTTTATACCAGCAGCATGTTTGTGAGTCTTTGTTTTGGTTCTTAAAGGTAATAGAGCTCACTGAGGTTGCACGCTTGGCGAAACATATCCTACGTAGCGAGAGGGTTGGGATAATTATTGAAATAATTAAGAAGAAACAAAATCAAATGGAATACCATGTTTGATGTGTTCTCAAGACGATCAAATATTAATCAGGCTGAAACTGAGTTGCTTCAAACTCAAACATTTATCTGCATAAACTCAAAGTAAATTTTTTTGGCAGGTCATCTGGCACCTGCTATCCTCCGTGAAAAAAATTATCCATTTGAAAGGTTTCATCTCAAAACCAATTTATTCAACCATGTTGTGCTACGTTTGTGTTATTTAGTCCTTTAGGATATATGATCAATAGATTTTACTAATTTTATTCTGGATAATTCATGATTTAAATTGTTCGAAGAAATACATTATACATTTTGAACGAGAATTCTCATCAAATTTATACGATTTGTTTACATGAGGCTTATCTATTAATTTCATCAATGTCATAGTTCTTACTTCTTTTACATAAACTGAAAACGTAGTGCTCCAACCATAATTAAATGCTCAGAGAACACGTGATCCATGTAGCTATTTTTGAATCGGGTCACACTTTATCACACGATATTATTGATGCGACATTAAGAAATTCATTTAGGAAGAGGAAAAAATCATGACGAATAACTTTGTATCTATCTATTCGATTTCACAAGTCTAGAAGTTGATTAAACATTCTTAATATAAATAAGTAGCCCATAAAACATTAGCAATTCATCAGTCATCCAATCTTCAGTAAGAATCTGAAAGTTTATGGCGAATTGGAAATGTCCATTCAATGAAATCAAGGATGTCACATAACTGGAGCCTTTCTAAAAAATCTCGAAATGTAATGAAATACTCGATATACGTTAGGTGATTTCGGTGATGATTTCAAACGCGATCGTTAGTACAAGAGTGATGTGATGAAGAATGCAATGAACTCGCAGATCCAAATAGGCATATTACATCAATAAAATTGGGAGCGGAATTTAAATAGTTTTGGCCCATCTGGAATCGCGAGTTCACGAGATGTCATTATAGAGATATCAGAAGGCAGGGTGCTATTTCACATCAATATTTGGACATGGGAAAGCTTTTTGCACAGCGGGGGACGCTCGAGTTCACACTCGATCGAATCAACGTCAACGAGCTGATGATGATTCAGGACCGGGCTCGCAGCTGTTCAACTAAACGAATCCCAATTTTGGCTGCTGTTTTGACCCTGTTCTGTAACCTCAATTCGAGAAGGTGAACATAGAATTAGATCAGTTTCTGAATTAGTACTAGTCATCAGTAGGTACTGCTTAACGTCTTCGTCGGTGACGAAGAAAATGAGCCGTAGACCTATATTCAATGCTGTTAGACACTTTGCAGATATACACAGGCAAGTATCATCTAGTGGAAAAAACGTCTGCACCTCACTCCTTCAGAAACTTTACATAAAATAGATCCCCACGTATATTCCTTTTTTCTCATCAATAAATCGTAGTATATACTCCATTTCCAACTTTTGTACAAAACGCCCTCTTACGTGCTGAAAGCGAAGTATCGAAATGAAAATAGAGTAACGACGTCGAAAAAAAAGACTAACCTAACCTGGTGAAAATCAAGATAATGAAGTAAAATGCAGGAACTTGCTGTCATCGAACCAACTTAGCAATAGACTAGTTTCTGAGTTATTACTTCAGTAATGCTTAACGTCTCACCGTTGATTGAAATATTCTTATACAGGGTGCGGCACGGAGGATGGATGGTTTTAAAAAAATAATAAAAGCGTTAATTTTTACTCAAAAACACATTTATTGACGGAATCAGATTCTCAAGGAAATAGCATTTGAGACAGTCAAGTGTGGAAAATCACATCAGGCATGTGGTGGCCGAAATCAGTGATGCAGTGCTGGAGGCGCTCTTGGAAGTTCGCGTAGACACTCTCCAATATCGCTCTCTCAACTTGGGCAACTTCCACGCGAATAGCCCTTTTCAATTCGTCCTACTCTAGCCTCAAGGCTAGAGTATACGAGACCAAGCCCCGAACTCTGGACGAATTGAAAAGGGCTATTCGCGTGGAAGTTGCCCAAATTGAGAGAGCGATGTTGGAGAGTGTCTACGCGAACTTCCAAGAGCGCCTCCAGCACTGCATCACCGATTTCGGCTACCACATACCTGATGTGATTTTCCACACTTGACTGTCTCAAATGCTATTTCCTTGAGAATCTGATTCCGTCAATAAATGTGTTTTTGAGTAAAAATTAACGCTTTTATTATTTTTTTAAAACCATCCATCCTCCGTGCCGCACCCTATATATACTTCAATCAACGGTCTCACGGCCGTTTTCAATATCGGTAGCATTTCGTTAATATCATGCGCACTAGCTATCTATCAACCGTTTCGGTGGATACGAGGCGTATATTTAAAGTAAGGTCTCCATTTTTTTTTCACGTTAAAAAACATGTAAAGGGTGATTATTTTAGAGGCGGAGAACTTTAAATCGTAATAAAACATCCAAAATAAAAATTTATGAACATAGGTTTTTATAAACAGATAATTCTTTGGCATTTAACGTTTGAAAATTATTTCGGGTATGTGGCCACCGCGGATGGCACGTACATGACGTAATCTTGAGGTCCAATTTTCACACACCTCTCGTAGTAAATCTGGCTGTATTTCGGCGATTACCTGTCGTATATTGGCTTCCAGGTGCTCAATCGTTTGTGGTTTGTCGGCGTAGACTTGTGACTTCACATACCTCCAGAGAAAATAGTCCAAAGGCTTCAAGTCGCACGAACGCGGTGGCCAATTAAGAGGTCCATTTCGGTAAATCACTCGATCATCAAAGGTTTCCCTCAGTAAATTAATTGTATCGCGGGCTGTGTGACATGTGGCACCGTCCTGCTGAAACCACATGTCTGCGACATCAACACTTCTCAATCGGGGCACAAAAAATTTATTAATCATGTTATGTTGTTCACTATTGACCTTAACATTCTGACCATCATCATTCTTGGAAACATATGGACCAATGATCCCACCGGCCCATAAAGCGCAGCAAACTTTTTCTGGATGTAATGGTGTTTCGACAAAGGCTTGTGGATTATTATCGCTCCATATGCGGCAATTTTGTTTATTGACATAGCCATTTAACCAAAAGTGTGCGTCATCACTGAACAATATCTTCAAATGAAATTGTGAATCCATAACAATTTTTCCTTCGGCCCATTCAGCAAGTTTACGACGCCAACAGTGATCTTGTGGATACAAAAGTTTGTCGTACGAATGAAGAAACTCATCGAAGTGAATGGCGATTATATAGAAAAAAAGCTTAGATTTCAAGCTTCACAGCAATGTATTGAACTTTGTAAATACATGTTATTTAAAAATAAATGGAGACCTTACTTTAAATACACGCCTCGTAAATTGGATATTGAAAACAGCCGCTAGTCGATGACCACCAGAATGAGCCGCAGACCTATATTCAATGTTGTTAGGCTCTTCTCAAACGTGAACAATGAGAAGTGACTCCTCCCTGGATGCGCCACTGATAGATAAGGAATTATCTAATTGGTAATTCCGTGTTTCAGCCGTTTGCACCGCTTTGGCTTAGTTGCTAAGCGGTAGGTTCTGCACTTTACCAGCAGAACCTACTGCTGGTATTTCAGCATGCTATGGTGAACCTTCAACTCTAAGGGCCGCCTCCCACTACGCTAAATTCGGAACTAATTCAAACGCTTAGTCCTAGAGCAGATGCACACGCATAATAAATTCGAGTATTATTAGGACGTAAAGTCCCGTTTACATTGGTTGAGTAAACGGTAGAGTAGAGTGGTCGACTACTAACTATCCTCCTACTAGCATAATGTAAACAGGTCGTGCAAGTAACGGTAGAGTACTAAAGATAGTAAACGGTAGAGTAGAGTGGATAGAACATGTGGAATAGTACACTCGACTATCCCATCCCCACCTCCAAATTATCACTCTACTCTACTGGTTTATTACTTTACTCTACCAATGTGAACAGACACTTGCCTGATTTTAGAAGAGGATAGTACATCTTCCTAGTCTTCCATGTGGTTCGGCTCATCGAACTATCCTCTCAAATTACTAGCAACGTGTAAACAGTTACTCTACCGAAATGAGTACAGTGGGATATTTCCATAAAAAAGTATGCTAGTGAATTCGACCATTTACTCTATCAATGTAAACTGCACTTAAGAGCTTGAATTAGTTTTGAGTTAGCGTAGTGGCGAGCGGCCCTTAGCCCTAAATCAGATGCGTGGGAATAATCGTATCTCGCGTATCTCGCATGTATTTATTATGCGTGCGGATCTGATTTAGGACTACGAGCCTGAATTATTTCCAAATTTCGCGTAGTGGCAAGCGGCCCTTAGAGTGCATCTTATATTTCCCGCATTTATTATGCGTGCGCAGCTGATTTAGGATTTAGAGCTTGAATTTAGCTTAGTTGCAAGCGGCCCTAAACCAAGACGGTGCGAACTCCACAGATCACGTCCCAACACGTCATGTGAGAGAAGGAGTATTCGTAATCAACTCGTGTTCCGATGTGCACTTCGCCACGCGAGCTTTTAACGCATGCGTTGAACTGTATTCTCTTTCTTATAGGTTAACCTTACTTTTGATGAAACTGAAAACGAACAGATAAAGTTATTATTTTTATTAATTATTTTTGATTGGAAAAACAGATAACCACCATCTTATGCAACTCTCGGGAAAAGACTGAGCTTAAAGCGCGTCTCGAGATGAAATTAGTAAAAATCGACTTGTGCGCGTCTTGAAGTGCTGAAAGTTGTAACCAAAAGGAAATACATCTAGTGGTTAATTCGAATTAAAACTCGAATGACGATGTTTAATTCATTTCAGGTTTGATCAAATATCATAATGTAAATGTTTCAATTCAGTATTAGGGGTCGGTTTCACAAAACTTTGTTTGAACCTCAAAAATTTTTTTTTAACCACCGCGATTCGTTGAAACTTTAAAACGAGTGATTCGATTGGTTCGAATTTACGCAAGGTGTTTTAATCGCATAATTAGAGTTTTGTGAAACCGACACTCAATGTTGTAATTGATTTCGCATACAGCATAAATTGCTCAATTTATTATACTCTTTTTTGTCTGATGTGTGTATGCACATTCTTCAAATAACCAACTAACCTGCCCTATGATCTACTTTGTTCCTAAAATGGTCTTGAAGAAGTAGGTCGAATTCTTCATGTCAGTAAACAAAATATTTTTATAATTATCAAGTGTGAGTTCGGTTTCAGAAAGTGAGAGTGTTGTCAAATGTCAGCATATGGACAGAAGAAGTAAGGACACGAAAGCTCATGTTCCTCAAACAATCTATTGATGAAAAGTACGGTTGGTATCTAGAAACTATCAGCTGAAGTCAGTCAAAATTTGTGTATCCATGAAGAACAAAAAATAGAATGAACTGAAAGAAAATTCAGATTTCCAATGGTTCCGCTGCGAAAAAAAAAACATTTGGTTTACCTATTTCATATCACTCTCTGAAGTGCTGCCTTTAGAATTGTTTGTTCTAAAACAAGTTGCAGAATGAGGACTTATTTCAACACGAATGCGAACGAGCAAGTTTCGAGAACATGAGTGTTGGAATTGTCTTCTGCACCGAGTATAAGACTCTCTATTTCAGTCAAGTTTTATGAAATACTTGCGAAATTCAAATAAGAATTCAGATTAGTGACTTTGGTATTGTAACTTCGCAGTTGGTGTGACTCACGAAATTTGACAGATTACGCAATTTGAATTGATTTGATTTGAAAATTGAAAGAATCTGAGGTCAGTACTGACAACCATACAACGAAAATATAAGTGATGACATGTGATGTGATGTGATGAGTTACAACACTACTTCAAGTACAAAAATGAACTCATAACGATACCGAAATAGAGAAAATGGCTTTAACTGTGTATTAGAGTTCAATCAAATTTGAACCCAAGGCAATAAAATGAAATCAATGAAAAGAACCTGCTACATTCTTCCGCGAAATGTCATTCAGCTAGTAAAATATCGCATATGACGCTATTTTTTTTACTTGATCACGGAACCCTGGAAAAAGTTTGATAGCAACTTTCGCAAATCATTTCGATTAAATCGTTCCAGTTGGATGACAAAAATTGTCTGATGCATGTCTAGTGATACTCCCGTTCTAAAAATAGACGACAAGCAAAGAAACAATGACCTCTTGTACTCATTATAGCTGTTTATAACTTACAACACATAAATATAATTATTTTAATCTAGGTATTCGGTTTGATATCGGAATAACAATGTAAAGCACGTCAAATGAAGTGTCCTGATATAGTAACAGGAATTTTATATCGCTTGGGGACAAAATTTCTCTCGTACTTCAAAATAAGATCTTTTCGGTGCAAGTCACTCACAATTTTTTCATCCATAATCATATTATTAATAATATGGATATATTATTTGATGAAGACTAAAGGAAGAACAAGATAAACTTTTGAATCTGTTGAAGTTGACAAAGTGCAGTCCGGTCTTCATGCATGACATGCTTTGCTTTGCCTTTTCGAAAGTAAATTTTTCAAATGAGAATCCTCATGATAACCGACATATGTATAGTGTGGAAGGAAGTGTTCGCTCAAGCTTAAGACCCCATTACATTATTAGAATACTTTGATGACAAAAATATGCCTCTACAACCTTACTTCTTTACATGAACATGGTTTAGTGGAAATCTTGATCATGAAGAAAACTTCAGGAACGTACTGGTACCGAACCAGCGTAGCAAGTAGTCCGGTTTCTGTGTTTACTCGTCAACATCTATCATTGTCAACAATCGCAAAGAGCCGCGGACCTTCATTCAATGCTGTTAGGCACTTCCCTGATAAAACTAAAATCTAGCAAGGCAGAACTAAAAAAAGGTTTGCTGCTCATTGGTTGTCATCGAAGGTAACGTCAAAATAGTACTGATGACTTGTCATTACTCAAAAACCGATTTATGTGCTTCGCTGGTTCGATGACAGCACGTTCTTGCAGTTAACTGCATGATATAGATTCTCACTAGCCTAGGTTCATATTCATTTGCTAAATGAACTACCTGAACTCGGGATTTTTATTTGAATAATCAGTTTATAGTTCTTTCATTTTTATTCAGGATCAGTATGCAATTCAAATACTTAATAGTATTTTCAAAAAACATATGCAGTGGAAACTCGAGCAGATACAACAAAAACAAAGAATATGATGAGGACAGTAGAGATGAAAACATTGAAAACTATTAAAGTAAGCTTAAGAGACCTGATGAGAAGAGACCTTGTAAGAGAAAATCTGAAAATTCAAGACATAGTGCAATTCACGAGATCTAGACGACGATATTGGAGGGACCACGTCGACAGAATGATGGAAGATCGATGGGCAAAATGGGCAAAGGATGAAAAACCAAATTCAAGGAGACCTTCCGTCCGACCTTCCAAGAGATGGTGCGAAAGCTAGACATCTGCTTCCCAAGAGGCTGAATAGTAGAAGAAACAAGTCTTAGGAAAAGAGGAAGAAGAAGAAGATGTTCAAAGTATCTTTAAATTTTAACGGACGTTGCTGAAACTCAGAGTTAATTTAACTTCTATAAATGAAAATGACGTTCGAATTGGAATAAGAATGGTTCATGTCGACTTATTAATAATTTTCAGTGTCAGTATCGATAGCGATAACAGAGCGTGTTAATTTTCAATGTAATAAGGAAAATGTTTATGCAAAATTTTGCATAAATATATTGGACCTGACGGATTCAAATCGAAGCAGCTTATATTCTATTTTCTTCAGTTCTTTCGAAGTTGATCTATTATTCAAGAACCTTGATTATGTTTATACTTGAACAACTAACCCCTATATGATGGTTACAAAAGACCAATGTGATATGATATTTTCGCATTCTTTTTTTCTCGTAGAAATTGAGAACTGTTAGTAGAAATTTCATAACAATTTCTTGTTTCTCAAAGAAAATGATGGATTTTCTCGTGCAAATGTGTCAATGAAACAAATTAGAATGTCAAGTAGAGTATTCCAAACTTGATGAAAAATTTTTATTTTTAAATTCGAATCTATACTGTATGTATTTCGCAAAAGATTGGAGGACAAGACCCAGAAGATGGATAGATAGTTAAATGAAGGCTACGGAAAGAAAATTTCGACCAAGAGCATACGAATAAAGTGAAAATATGTCTGAATATTTTTGGGTAAACGATCATAAAGTTTTACACAGAAAATACATCATCAATATAAGTGAATCAGAGTACAAACCTATGACAAATCAAGTTTATTTTAGGATGTGAATAATTATTTCGAATAAAAATCTGATAGTGATGTGGATTATGATGTGGAAATTATAATTTTTCAATTGAATTAATTCACTGCAAACGAAATAAACCAAAAATTTCGACGAGAAAAGCTTCTAGGTCCAATGATATAATCACATTCTAGTGAGTATGAATGCAAATATTTTCAGCATTAGTATCGAATGTATAACAGTGAACATAATAATCAAAGCATATGAATCAATAACGGAATAAAAAATAACAACAATTTTGGACAAGGGGGTCTAAAATTCAATCGGACCTGAATTCATTGAAATATCTAGATGACAAAAGTGAAGAACCAATGAGGACTGTCATGAAAAAACCTTCTCAATCCAAAAAAAAAGATGAATTTTGATGAAAGGCTAACAGCATTTAATTGTCAAGAAATATATACCCACAGAATATGGGGAATCATGGAATTATCAATAATTGAGAATAATTAATTAATTTTCCACTAGTATTTTCACTTTCGTTCAAGGTTGATGAAAGTTTCTAATGAAACTCGAGAGTATTATACCAAAATTAGTTACATTTGGAGATGTTGCCAAATTTCAATTTATGTTTGAAAAAATAGAAACTCTTACCTCTTGGTTGACACGTATTGGATGCACTGTGTATTTCCGTGACCATGAGATGAGATATTATTTTGGTCTAAGCTATTTGAGCAGCGTGCACTTGCACCTAATGGAAATTAAGTGATGTGGAAGACAAGACGCCGATGTCTAATGGGCTTCAATTTATTTCCTAGTACAGTGTCCACTCTACCTAAAAGTAAATTATGAGCTAGTTACCTAATAAAATTTGCAATTGTCCCATTACTAGCATATTGTCAACGCGTGCTACATTCTTCGTTCCTGAATGGTTCGGGAGCTGAGACATTTCATTGATTTCGTCGGATTCTGGAAGAATTCCAAAGAACAAATTTTTTTTTATTTGCCATCAACAAGTTCATCATCCGAAATAGAACACAAATTCATTTAGGCTAGTACCACCCCTCACGATTTTTAAATACTAGGTCATCATTTCAGATTAGATGGACAATATTCAGGAAATAATTAAGGAAATTTTTGACTCACCAATTCTCACTCTATCACTATCAAATCAAAATAATAATAAATCCTTGAGATTTCCTCCCATTTCGCAGTTTGACTATTTATATGGTCAAACTGTCATCCTCTGTAATTATTCAAGAATTAATATAATCACCACCTGATTATTTTCAGGTTTATTGGTAGTACTTTCGGTCAATGTGAAAAATTGATATCAGTCACAAGTATTTTAGTGAGATAAATTAAATAAATTTTTCTCTATTTCAGTATCGTAATGAGTTCATTACAGTACTGAAAGTAGTGCTGTAATGAAACTCATTACAGCATTGTTTTCAGTTATATTTTTTGTTTTATGGTTGTCAGTTCTGACCTCCGATCGAATCAAGTTTCGAATCAAATCAATTTAAATTCCGTGATCTGTCAAATTTCGTATGTCACACCAACTGCCAAGATAAAATACAAAAGTCACTAATCTGAATTTTCATTTGAATTTCGAGAGTATTTCACAAAAATTGACTGAAATAGAGAAAATACCGTCTAATACTCGTTGCAGAAGGCAATTCCAACACTCATGCTATCGAAAACTCGCTCCTTCGTCGCTCGTTTTCGAACTTCGCATTCGTATTGGAATAGGAGCTCATTCTGCAACTTGTTTTAGAATATACTATTTCAAGATAAATGAGTTTCATGATTCTTCTATAAGGGTTTCAACGTGCTTCCCCATCATTGAGCTAACAAACTGCTATCAAATATAGTTTCTCCCCATATTCGAAGACAGTCTGCAACTTGGAATAAATTCAATTTATTTCCGGATTCTTTTCCGATACTATCCTACGTTCCAGAAAATATAATTCCAAGACTGAAATCCCGTAAACCTATTAGGTCGAATAATTTTCTGAATTTGAACTTCAACTACAAAGAAATCTGGAAATCCGAATGGGATGCATTTTCTTTATCTAATAAAGATCTAATATCTATTCCATCGAATAAAGATATTGGTTCAACCTTCCCAGGAGAACATGGTCCAGTTTTAATCGAATAAGAACAGGTTATGGTCGTACCAATAGCATACTTTTCAAGTGGAATTCAGTTGATAGTCCTTATTGTAAATGTGGTGAATCAGAGGAAACAGTTGAACACCTGATGATTTATAAATTTCAAGATGGCGGTAGAGCCATACATAATGTATTAAATTCATTTTCAGAATGGGTTGAAACTTTGAGATCAATTTGATTAAGTAGAAATTGTATTCTCTCCTCCGAAGAGCCGTTCCGATAATCATGATGTCCTTCAATAAGAAATATTCAAATACAACAATTTTATTTTATTTTTTTGAGAGGGAGACAGGTTTTTTTGGCTGAGGTTTTTTCCCCTGGCTCTACAGTATCTTATAATACTAGTGATGATAGTATCGTATATTACTATAGTGTCATACAAAGAATGTTATGGTTCCCCGTTCTTTTTTTACCTCAGTTTAGGTACTTTTTGTTTCAACATTTATTGTATTATTTTAGCTCTCTAATTCAAGAGAATATATGAAATAATATAACAATGTTTTTCAAAAGCATTGAAAAAGTTACAATACTGAAATTAACCTGACGGGTTCTACTACCAAAAAGACACTAAGCCAGTAATTTATGTGTAACTTTTTTTCTCATTATTTGTTTACCATTCAAAATTTTTTTTTCCGATAACCTGTTTCATTCTCAAGGAAAAATGTCCCCTGGGTTATTCGCACAAAATGAATTAGTTCGCAGTTAAAAATGATTTTACGAACAACTAACAGAGGAGATACATCGTCATCAATTTTAACTGGATTTATTTTGTATTTAGTGCCTGCATTAAACAATTAAAGGACAATGAATTAATAAATTACTGGCTAAGTATTTTCTCGTAGTAGAAACCGTCAGGTAAATGTTAAAATTGTAACTTTTTCAGTACTCGTGAAATAAATATTACTCATACAAATTCCATGTATTCCCTTTGAGAGGCTGAATCTCAACAAGGTATATTCCAAAGAAATTTCTCATATGAAAGATTCTATCTTTTTTATCGATGAGGAATCACCTCCTTAAATAAATTACACTTATTTAGTTACACCCTATTGAATTCAAAAATATACGGGGTTACTAAAGAGAGAGTAAGAGAGAGTTGGAAGGACAAGTCATAAATGTTCTAGTAATAAGACAATCAGAAAAATTCTTTATAGACTAGGGACTGATCAATATCATGTTTACATTGTACTCTCTAATGCCTGATGATGGCAAGTTAGTGTGCCGAAATGCATTGCATGTCCTTTCAATGTTATCAGAAAGGATTGAATAATTTTAAAGTGGAGAAAACTTTTTCTTTGTATATTTTCAATATCTTGGTATAAGTGACTAGATAAAAAAAAATTATTGAATATGTACAGGGTATCCCAAATTGCTTGATTTCGACTGTTTTAGGTACTTCTGGACTAGATAGGTAAAAACTTCGTAAGGTGTCCTGAGCTCGATTTTTGTGAACACACCATTAGTGAAATCCGTTTCACGATATCTTCATTTTTTTTGTTCTAATTTCGATTGCGAAAATGTGACACAACTTATTCATTTACGAAAATATTTGAAAACTATTAAAACTTTCTAGAAACTCTTTTTTCCCGGAAATAAGAATCTATATTCAATTTTTTTTCTCGTGAAACAAAACCACTTTTTTATATTGAATACGAAGGCATTTTTTTCATTTTATTTCATAAAAAAAAATTTAGAGATGAAAAAAATTTTGAATAATGTCTTATTTTCAGTGAAAAAGTGCTTGTTGAAAGTTTTCATCTTTTTCAGATATTTTCGAAAATGAAAAAGTTATGGCACATCCTCTGATTCGAAAAAATTTCAAAATGTTGTTATATCTTCAAAACAACTGAAGATATCGTGAAACGGTTTTCACTATTGGTGTTTTCACGGAAATCGAGCCCAGGACTCCTCTCAGCGTTTTTACCTATCTAGTCTAGGAGTACCAGAAACACCCAAAATCAAGCAATTTGGGATACCTGTACATGATGTACGTGAATTCTTTTCACTATTGATTTGAAATTATCAGATCTTGAATTTTTTCCCATTGCTCTTCATTAACTTGAAGAAACAAGCGAAGAGTCTCCCGTATTCGGGATGGTCCAGTTATCTTCTCAGGATTTCTCACATGACCTATTCCGAAAGTTATGTTCGAAAATAACCCGACACGAGTGTTCTGAAAAGATCACGTTGCACTTGCTATCACTTGTTGATTAAAGGAATCTATATACACGTGTCGGATTTGAAGTGAATATCTCGAGTGATACAACTCCCGGATTTTTCATAAAATGTTTCATATTCATATAGCGACCTAAAAAGAACATTTTCGTTGAAATCTTCCCTGCGTATTGTGAAGTTTTTTTTACCATTCACAATAACAATGCATTGGTTTCTCCTTCACAGAAGGTTATCAAAGTTCATGGCATGTGGACCGAGCAAATATTTAGATTTTACGTAATCATTTCTTTATCCTCTGATTATATAATTTATCAATTTTGAACACTGCTGAAAGAGCAATTCTCCAGATTTGCCAGTGATATAGTACATGTTGATATTGTGGGTGGAGAAATTGCTCCTTGAAGTTCTCTGGATTTGGAACTACATAATATTCGTCCAATTCGGCATAGAAGAAAATGAAAAATACGAAGCTTCTGCTTTTACCTAGGTATTCATCAAATATTACGATGAAATTTGTTGTTTTTTAAAAAATATAATCGAATAATGGTTTTTATTAAATTCGTTCTTCATGAGCTTTTACCTATGTTTCATTATGTTGAATGATTATTCGTTCTGTTGATATTATCTACGAGTTTTTGCCAAATGAGTTAGATTCGGTTTCTTTATTTGAACTGCAGTGTAAGAACTTAATTTTAAATGAAAAATTTTGAGAAAGTAACATTCATTATAAAAATAATTTTTCGTTAGGCACTATATTCAAAACGATTTATGTGAATGTTTGAAATGTACTTTCTGTTATCGACTGAAAATAACTTTCGCCTGTTCACTGAAAGAGTCAGTCACAAATTGAATAATTTAATTTTGTTTTATCATTCATGTGTTAATTCATTGTTTTTCAGAGGTGAAATCTCCTACAGCATTATTAATTTTCCGAAAATTTGGTTGTGCGATGCTTACCGTCATCACTTCCAAGATTATTGGCAATTGAATTCCAGACTTTGTCTTCCATTCTAATGTTTTCATGATCCTTATGCGATAAATCGTACAAAATCGGACATTTAATGACTTGACACTTTGGGATCTTCTAATGTGTAAACACAACAAACTCCAGACGGTTCGAATAAAAAAGGGGTAACACTCAGAGACCATGTGAGGAGTTCAGACAAAAGGGAGGAACTGGAGGTACAGGATGTCGTCAGATGGGTGAGAGCACGCAGGAGGTTCTGTAGAGACCACGTGGAGAGGATGCCGGATGAGACACTGGCCAAATTGGCGGAAGAACAAAAACCAAGCACAAGCAGACCATAAGGGCGCCCTCCAAAGCGTTGGAAAGATAGCTGAAACTCGATGTCCCAAGAAACAAAATAATAAGCAGAAAACACAGGACATAGTCCTATTCAAAAGTTGAAGAAGAAGGAGAAGAGATGAATAAAAAGACAATCTGTACCGAACTGGTGTGTTGAAGCGAATAAAAACGTTGTAAAACGCAGCGAATCTTCGCTCCGGTCTGGGCACTCCCATAAGGCGTAATGTTTGGTTTTTACCGTCGCGAAATTATCCGCTGCGAATTTCGCGAGGCGAATATTTCCACGTTGGTTTGGGGAGCCTTTTGCTAGGTAGAGACAGCGGAGCGGTGGCAAAACACGAGTTCAAAATACTAAAGTGTTTTTGAATGAACCAGGGTTAAAATGAGCCGTCTGTACGAGAACCATACATTATTCCGATCTAATTCGTTGATTTTTTCTATCGAAGTTTATGAAATATTTCCGTTTGTTTATATCATTGAGTGAATGTGATGAAATTGACAACAAATCCGTGACAGGAGGCCAACATGTCATCAATAAATATAACCATGAAAGCTGTGCTAGAAAGAAATTTTCTCACATGATTTTGTTCTTCTAGATTTGGCAGAATGAATTGATTTCACACAGAATTAGAAGAAGTTTATTTTCAAAATGCACTGAGAAAAGAAACAAAATCTGCTTTAATTTCTTCAATCCCAATGATAAAAGATCTGTGATCCTTTAAATTGAAGATGGTATGCATTCCGATGTTTACTCTTTTGAATTCACCTGTATTTCAAAAATAATCTCGATATGGCCTTGTTTTTTCATTTTTACTTTTTTTATAACATTTTACGGATCTTTGTTGAATATGTTAAATATCCAGGAATAAGTATTGATCCACAATTAGGATGGGATAGATACCTACATGAAAAATGTTGTAAACATGATAAGAGGCCCTTTTTCTCAAGTTGCACAAACATATTTACTCAATAAAATATTCACAAATATTACCAGGCCTTGAATGCCAAATTGCTATGGAATAGTTGGTTAGAGCGGTGTTTATCATAGCCTCATGAAGCATCTGGAGTTTATCCAAAAATGGGTTTTGAAAATAAACTGTCCATTCCTAGCCAACTGTGTTTGAAATAATTTGGGATGCTCTGAAAATTCTCTGGAGGAGCATTCTACAGATGATGTGAGTATGTAAATACACAACATGAATATGAAAAAAGAGGGGGATGTAAAAGTTATTATTATAATTATAAGCACCTCTTACTCAACATTTTTCGTTTATAATTTCAAGAATTTTTATTCTTTGAAATTTCACGTATATAACTTTATACCTCTATGAATTGTTCATACAGCAATGAAAATACAATTACAAATACAAAAGAGCAATAAGTTTTAAACTCTTTCTGTTAACAATCATAACGATCAAAAGTCTGTGGTAAAAAAAAACATTTTCGTATGTACGAATTGAGATATGGTGGTGAGATTCAATATTGAAGGTGAGTAAGTATTCGCAAGAGCAATAATAAAAATCCTTATCAAATTAAATTATTTTTATTCCAGAAAACAATCCAGAATTGAAAGTAGAGTAATGTAAAGTGTTAATTTATTCCGAACACTGTAAGATTAAGATATACGGAAAGAAACGAGTCAATAAAAATATAATGAGAAATATAGGAATTTTAAAATAATAAATAAATACGAATACGATAAATATAAACCACACTCAACAGTTGAATTCAATATCACAAAAACTAAGACTTCAGGATGATCAACAATTTTAATGCTTGAAACCCTTCAAATATATGGAAAATCCATCAATGGTGTTAAAGGGTTCAGATAGCAATAGATTTTTCAATTCTTTCCAGAATTTACTGAAATTATCTTATGTACAGGTACGTTAAAGTTTCATTTACCCCTTGTGTCATACTCGTGAAAGCCAAAATTTCCCAAAAAAAAATTTGTCGAGTCAGTAGCCTAAGCAGATAAATCGAATAAAAGGTTAGAATAATATTGTTTTTGAAAGAAGAACTACCTAAGTTATTGAAACGAAGTCGAAACATCACTCAGATTAACCTCTTCTGATTAACCTCGTCCCCAAATTATTACACAATAAGACATAGCCGAATACATAAGAGTTAGTACATATCTAAAACCGTTTTCACATTCATGATGTCTATAAGTGACCTTATGAGGAATATACTTCTATCGAGTTTTCGGCAAAGGATGTCGATATGTAAGGTCCAGTTGAGGTGACAATCAATGCTAAAACCAAGGAGCTCTATTGATTTGCAAAACTTCAGGTGATGTTCATCCAAGCAAAAGCTGATGTCAAGTCTTGGTCTTATATAGGAGAGCACATACATAAAATTTGTTTTAGAGTGGTATACTACATACCTGCATATAAACAACAATCCACCCCAATGGCGAGTTACTCTAATAAATTCTTGAATTGCGGTTATATTTCGAAATTGAATATCCAACTTGAAGTTGTGGCAAAGGTTTTGTGAACATCTCTGCAATCTGTGAATTTGCTGAGATAGGTATATCTTATCGAAATAGTATTATCATTCACATTTTCTCTTATAAAATGATATCGAATATTTTTATCAGCACCTCAGAGGTAAGGTTAAGGTTGAGTCACAAAATCAAAATCAGCCAAAAGAGAGATTTTTCAGTTCAATTATTGTATCAAAGAATTGTATCCCTATTTTTTGGTGAATTGACGTACCTAAGTTGTGAAATCGGTAGAATTTAATAATGTTAATTCAATATTGTAGATAAATCGTGTCTGAGAAAAATGACACTTAACACACATTACCTCTGAGGTGCTGATATGTTTAAGCCATTTGTGATGTTCTGGATTTTTACATACTTTGATAACTGAGTGATTATCTTCATGAAGTACCTGAAACAACTTAACTATTACAATTACATCAATAACTAAATTTCTAAGTCAACAAATTTAACTTCTGTCTTAAGCTCCCTGTATGTATCCAAAAACTCTCTTGATGAATTTCCAAAGTTCTGAACTAGCCCTACTCAAATTAATTATTGAAATACGTATATCTGGTTGGAGTTGAGAACATAGCATAGCATATGAATGTGGAATTCGATATTCACTTAAAGGTCAGTTAATATTGTAGATTTTCATTTTTGCCTACGGCACTGGACTAGAGTTGAACCATTCAAAGGGTTTATCAGACGGTGGGGGGGCACTTGACTCTAGAGGCTAGATTTCTTGAGTGTTAGCAGGTGTTGATTTGAAAAGTCGAGAATCATGGGAATGCAATAACAGGAGGGTTCCTAGATCTAGCAGGAAAAAGAGATCAAGAACCGATTAGACGGAGTCTTTTTAGACGTGGTTCAGAAGAACCGATTAGACGAAATTTTCGACTAAGTGATTATACTGACACTAGTCGGAAAAGTTAGACTCGAGACGAAATTTTGGGACTCGATTCGCATCAGACTTAGCAAAATAGACAAAAGTTAGTTCAGAGTTCGTTCAAAAAGATTCATAACACGAATTACTCAGACGAAAATATTCAGTGCCTTTGGTGACTTAAATTCCCGAGTTCTTGGTTGTGTTTTTACTGTATTCATTCTATTCATTCAACATTCTATTGAATTTCCTGGTGTCTAGTTATTTCCCTAGACCCAGTAATATTCCTACATAATGATTAATGATATAAGATAGAATTACTATTTTTACTTACTGCTGTCTACTCAAAATGACTGAATATAATTCCAATTATTTTAGATAAATTATTTCAAAATAGTCATTTGATTATTGATATCATGGTGCCCAGTAACCTCAGTGTTTCATTTTTATAGACATGATTTGAAATTGTCTAGAGTATCATGTATGTATACAGTTGATTGTTCTGAAAACACTTAATTTCGGAAAATCTTAAACTCTTTCAATTCTGCCTATGTATTTGTTACGTATCAAAAAACCTCATCGTCAGCAGGGCAAATTGCATTTTCAGATTCGATCGCTTAGCACAGGCGGTTGATATGAATGGAAAACAAATGAGACCTGCAATATCTACTACTATCTCTTTGAAAATCAGTAAATCAACAATTTGATTTAATTTGTTTTTGTGTCTCGCTATGTTTTTCGAATCTTCGAACAGAAAAACTATTGCTAATGAGTTTCTGAGAAATAACCTGAAAATAAAAATATGTGATGGAATGCTGTGACATATCTTGAGCGGCAACCGAAAGAAATTTCAGGAAATCAAAAAGAAAACAAGAGCGCCTTTATTAAGAGTTCTTCAGAAATTGCATTCAGGCAGCGATGTTCCAGCGAAACACGGTTTGTCAAAAAAAATGTTAGTATTCGAAAATTCATTGATCATATGAATTTCACTCCAGCTAAAACCTTTCTTTGAGATGATCCCTGTTGTCGAAATCTTAACCTTTAGGACTCAGCGTTCAATGTATCGTTATCAAAAACGAGAAGTCAACGTACCACCTCCTTAATCTTAATCTCAGTCAAAATAAGTTCCAAAACGCTTATTAAAATAATACAACGAGGATTAATGGTCTGCGTGAGGTAAGGGAGCTCTTCTAGAATCTGTTCGCAGTTTACTTACATATTTATATAATGTTGAATCCATTCCACCCGCCAAAAATTTGAATGTTCTTGAGAAGAGTCTTGATTTCGATGGATATTTTTTCAGAGTGTCGTAGTCATCGATTTTTTCATATTTCAGTTGTTGTGTCAGTCTACTTCAGTGATATAGTTTTACGACAGGTTGCACATGCACAAATTGTTTATTAACCGATATAAATATAAATACGAAAGAGCAATTAATTTAAACGTGCCAAGCACTTATCTATAGTAACAAAAAATTTTAAATAGATTATAATATATGGTGATCTAAATTCAGTGTTGAACGTGAGTATATAAGTATTCGCAAAAATAAATAATTAATATCAAATAAAATTATATATATATATATATATATATATATATATATATACATATATATATATATATTTATATATATATATATATATACATATATATATATATATATATATATATATTATATATAGAAGTTCAAGTGCTGAAATTGGAATGCAACCGAATGTTTTTCAGGTGTTTTGGAAGCAGGGGCGGCCTTGGCCATTGCGAGGCCATGTTTGCGGCTTTTCCTAGCACTGAAATCCTAGCTCGTTTGCTTTTTGAACTACCCGACTCGAATTTTCTACCGGCATCTCGATCACGCGAACTCATTTCGAAAATCTTGTTGAATTTCGTACAGAGTGTTAGAAATAATTTTTAAGTAACACACAGTTTTTTCACACTTTTTCGGTTCATCACTATGAAAATGATCCGTTTGTTCATTCCGTTCTGATGAACCAACCAATTGAACCACAAGTCTTAGACTTTGAATCTACAGCGGTTGAAAAAGAGACGGCTAGTGGAATTCCCACAGATGGTGATCATAAATGATGAAAGTACTATTGGGTATTTTGAAAAGAAATTCTCGGTTTCGAAGAGAAGACCATAAAAATGAAACTGTTTATTTTTATGATCCAGATGAACAGAATAGAAAGTTTCTCGAGAAATGTCGCCATCTTGTATGCATATTTCTATTGGAAGCAGTGGTTTTTTACGATATTTTTATCGAAAATTTGTCTGCAAAATCCACCATATATGACTTTTCATGGTCTGAGCGATAGAGGAACCACCAATTATGAGTTTGATTGAGGGCGTGAATATGAAGTCCCAGTTGTGTCGAGTCCTAAAGCTCAGAGCAGTTCGTGGTAATTTTGAGCAACTTGGATGCTTTTGAGTTTCCGATATACTGAATGAAGTATTATTTATTGGATAAATTCATTGGATAGTTGGTATCCAAATTTATACTCACAAGAGCCACAGTGAAAAGAACGGCTTAAGAAACTAAAGAATTGAATTAATTCCCCAATTCAATGACAAGAAAAATTTTAAGTTAATCAAGAAATGTGAATATGATCTCTAAATGTTAATGAACCGAAAACAATGGAAGTTTTCCATCAGAAAAATAAAATATAACAAAACTGAACCTAATATGCTCATGTCTAATCACTAGGTTTGAAAAAAATACAGATTTCGCTCTCTTCCTTCCGTAATTCTCTACAATGGAATGAATTAATTCATAAGAAGATAATTCAACGAATATTTCAAAGGGATCGCCAAAAAACGGTCAACAGGGCTATAAATATTTTATGAGGTTCCAACATCTGGGATATGTAAACATTGTACCTAAATACTTAGATAATTTTCACCCTAATTGTGTTGTCTGCATTCTTTTCTACCTACTGATCTGGTGGAACGGACATCTGGTGCCTCAATTATCCATTCGGCGCAATTTTCAAAAACTACAAAATGGTTTCTTCAATTTTGTTCTGAATGAATGTATTGGTTAACTAACTTTTTTTGAGTTGGGGCGCGAGGCCCCACCAAGAGTGAGGCCCCGGGCGATTGCCCCGTTCGCCACCCCCTAAAGCCGCCACTGTTTGGAAGTCTGTTATAGTGGACTGGATCAGGGTAGTAGGAATGTGTACTAGTTTCATTTGAATAAGGTAGATTGATATGATAACTTCTCAAACTCATGTCTTTAACAGTCGCAGGTGTGATGGTAGTATGTTGGTAGATAAGAAGAGCTCTCGTATAGAGTTGTCTGGTGGTGAGGGTGAGAACTTTTGCACTTTTGAATAAATCTTGGATGAGTTTCTGGATTTTTATAATTTATCCCTGAAATCCATTCTTGTATTTTTTTTATTTTTTCATTGTGACATTTGGTCATTCCACCCCATGTCAGTATTCTGAAGTTCAAATATAATTCGATTAATGCATTACATACAGTCATGATTTTTTTCATCACATATCACTCAAGGATTTAAAATTTGCTCAGCATCGGCCGTATAGCTTTTTCACAACTAGATTGGCGTGCTCCTCCCACCTCAAGTGGATACCTATGGACTCCCACATATTTCGTCTAGTCAGTTTCCTTTATGTTGGATTCATTTCCTGCTGAAAGTCCTGCTGGAGTTTTTCTGATATCACTCGTACAGTTAATAAACTTTGTCTTCTCCGTGCTCATTGTCAGTTTCCTGTCATAAAAGAAATTCAACACCTAACTGAATCTGATGTTCTTCCCTTGAATGGTAGAACTATGTCGTCAGCTATGCTAATTGTATCTGCCTAGTTTTTGTTTTCTTGAAACCTCACTGTCGATGTGGAATGGATTAAGACATAGCTGTCCAACTTCACGCACCCCAAGGGCCACATTTTGAAAAATTTCTGTGCGGAGGGCCGCAAAAATAATTTGAAACTTCATGATTTGGTTATATATTTATATTTTTATATATGAAAGAAAAAACGGCTTCTTATTACTTTTCGAAAAATATCAAATTACAGAAAAATTAATGGGAGATTTGAGGTCTTTGAATTTCACTTACTAATTCATCAAAACTGACTTCTTTATTTGTTGTTGATAAACGAAACAGCTGAGTACGTGACTTATCAGATAGGGAATGTCCACCTTTATTTTGACTTTAAAAATATCTTGTTGAAAAGCTACTGGCGCAGATATTTGCTTCCCAACATTGAAGACACTGTAAGCCTTAAGTTTCGCATGTTGGGGATCGTTCTTCTGGCAGCAAATTGAAAAATTTCCAATTCAGTTCATGTTCTTCCTTGGTAAAAATGATGTGATTGCAAGTCACAAAATTCCAGTTGAAGGTGTGCTCTATCTACATTCTTAAATGAAGTTTTGTGGGCCCGAGCAAAAACTGAATTAAAATTTTTTGTATTCGTTAAACCTATTTTCGACTTCTCTGCAATTATTTTGATATATTTTATGCGAGGTTAATTTGAAACTCAAAATGCACCATTTCTTCAACGGATGTTGGATGTGGTGGAGTAACAATTTGTCATTGTAGCTTCTACTTCGGCTTGAAAATTTCGATAGTTTCTGTGAGTCTAAGCAAGATTGCCCTCTAATGATGTTAATTATTTTAATAACCACTTTTATGATATCCATTTGATGTCAGGATTTTCCACAATGCGGACTGTTGATGTTGATTTATTTCAGAAGTCCTGCAAATCCAATTTCAATTACTGTCATAGCTCTGGCTCCATCAGTATCACCTCATTCACAGCTTCAAAAAAATTCGTACCTTGGTTGTACCATTCAAAAGCAACCATTTCCTCCGTTACATTGAAGTCGTTATGAGTGGTTCTGACAAAAATTACAATCTGACTGATAGATCATGATCCCGTAAAACAAACCATACAAGTGTAACAAGTTACAAGTGATCTGCCTCTATCTACATACTTATCCAACATAATTCGGTATCATATTGCGAATGGCTACAGTTGTAGAAATCAAATAATTTTTTACGTACCTACCTATATGTAGCTACATATGGAATGTGAATATTATTCCTACTGTGCGCATTCATCTACAGTTGAAAATAGGTAAAGCATTATCCACATTTATAGAAAATTCTGTTACCCAATTATACAAGTGTGAACTTTGTGTTACAGAAAATGTTTACATATGTAGAGAGTTTTCTCTATTTTTGGTGCCGTACGGGTTACTTTAAGTTAGACTTTCAGTTCCAGGCAGATCACTTGTAACTTGAAGAGTTGTTAGGTACACTTGTATGGTTTGTGTCAAAGGCCACAGTACTTTCATCTAGGGATAGTGAAAAAAAATCACATTTTTCAACCGAATTATGCAGTTTTCTTAGATAAACCTATATTGAAATATGGTCTAATCGTCTTGCAATCGTTTGATGCGACACAGAGACTGCTTCTAATTTTTGAAATAATTTTTGTTTAACTGAATTGTTTTGCCATTTTGATTACACAATTTTGAATGAGCAATCCATCAGTGAAACGTTTTTTCACTTTGGAGATTTGCAGCGCAACTCTACGGGCAACAAAAGATGAGGTGGCGGGCCGCATGCGGCCCGCGGGCCTCATGTTGGACAGCCTTGGATTAATTTGTGGTAATTTCGTTTTCTTCATGTCAGCTGGCGTTATGATAGTTCCAAAGTAAGCAAAATCGATAGCAAACAGAATGAATTTTGTCATTCATTACTCGTCATCGGTACTGTTCACTGCCTTCGTCGATGACAACCAAAATAATTAGCTACAGACTACAGATCTTTATTCAATGCAGTTCCTCCCAGACATAACAATGAATAAGTGCCATCTTGCGGAGAAACGTTTACACCACACCTCACTCCAACAGAATCTCTTCATAAAATAGATCCTCACATAATTCCTTTTTCTCATCAATAAACTACATCTCGAAGTCACGGGCAGAACTTCGGGAAGTGGTAAACGCCTTCTGAGCATCATGAATGGGCTTGTGAGGATCTAGCTAGATTATGAAGTTGAACTGCACGAACGTGGTGTCATCGTACCAACGTAGCAGTAGACTGAGATAGAACAGTTGAAAAAATTCTTCTCAGAATTTACGGTTCTGCATTATTTTAGTGGTATGGTTGCGATATGTCCAGTTTTTCTGAAGAACAGGAAACCATTTCCTCAGAACCGCCCACTGCTGTTAACTTTCAGGCTCATACGTATAAATCCTCGATTCGTCACTTGTCACGATGTCACATAATTCACAAATTGTGTGGGATCGAACGCGAAAAAAAATTCTTCATGGTCAAATGTTCATTCAATATTGTATTATGCTGATCCCACTCTTGCCTAATGTTGTCTCAACCTCGCGATAGGTCATAACGTTTTTTAAATTCTCCATATCAGTTCGCGGACATTATTTACTAATTTCCGGAATTGATTTAGGATGACATTCAAGAAATTCGTCTTTGAGCGAACTATGACCTGCATCGAATTAACCATCCCCATACAATCGATAAACCCTGGTTCTTTATGTTGCTTCATCTCTAAAAATTGAATTCACTTAATGCACTGTTGCTGGGTTAGTCCACGTCGAAGGTTGTAGAAATTAATCACAAGAAAATGTTCACGATTTAATTTGCTATTTTGGAACAGATTAATCATTCGACTTAGGTACGCGTAACTTCAAAAATGTCAAACTTTATCCCTTATCTTATCTTAAACTTATTTCCTTCATCATTTTTTTCATTCGAAAAATTGTTTGAAAGTAGTAAAAATTATATCCATCTCATTGAGAATATTTGATGGTTTCCATTAAAATGCGTGATTTTTCTGCAGCATATTATGAGGAGATGACTACTTTTTCAACAGCTTGAGGTTTTATAACAGACTATGGAATTGAAGAAGTGATTGGAAAGTACATCAGTATTTTTTCAGAGTGGTTCAGTTTTTTTATGCAGTTTAATATATTTTCTCTCACGTCAGCAGGTTCTGCAGTGTCAGAATTCCTGAATTCATGACAGTGATCAAGTGTCAATTTCAATGTTCCATCAATGAGCTGTCAACCCTCACACGGGTTAAAAAATTGAAATAATTTTCATGGACGACGTACGACGTTTGCATTCTAATACTGCAATGAAAAAACTGTTCGGCTTCTCCCACATTTAATAAATGGACGCACAATTCAGAATTGACCTTTTATTAGGAGACCGTCGGGCAGAAGCTAAAATCATGTCTGAAAACGTGAGCCGTCTAATACCGTCTAATAAAGTATTTATTAATAGGCCTATTCTAAGCCTGGAAGTCGACACATCAATCACAAGTTGATGGAGGTTGACCCATTATGTCTTTCCTAATATGACTTAATTCTCTGGTTACCATGCATAGCATAGAAAAATATAGTTTCCTCTCATGTGATTAAGAAATTTGGACAGAGCCGGTGCCAGAGATTTTCGATTCGAAATTACAATAATATACCTGGGCGATTGGGCGGACAAAAACGGATTTAGTTTCTACACTACTAATCAGAACAACCAATTTTATTGAATTTGATTCCTTCTGTTCATGGACTTTTGGAAAAATATGAAGAATTGAGTCCTTATTCAACACTTATTCAACAAGTTTTTTTCAAAACACAAAATAGTTATTAAATCATAATTCAAAGCCTAAAATTAACATGAATTCCAAAATTACCATGAATACTCGAACTCATGATCCTCTGCGATAATAAATTGAAAAATAACAAAATGGACACGTACCTGCATTACGAAAACAAGGTTTCTCGTTCTTTCCGATTTCCAACATGCAGCGTACCCGCAAAAGAATGCTTTTTTCAAACGAAATAACATCAACATCAAAATTTGATGTCGAGAGAGTTTTAAATCGTAAGAAAAATCTCTCAATTTAAAAACTAGGTTGACAGGAAAATGAGGAATAGAAGTTTTAATAATGATTGGATGTGGAGATCAAACAAGAATCCGAAAAGATCCATGTAGCTTATTTAATGAAAAATTGTCAGAATAACAATTCTCGTAATATGTCTTAGTTTTCGGTCCTGAAAAATATTCTGTTTTCTTGTGTTATAACATGTTTGGTTTATCTATGGGAGATGATTGCCTTTCATTGGAGTCCCGTAGCGGTCTTCAAACATCTGAAGTGCCGAAAAATCATCACCTGGAAGGTCGTATCAATTTGTGGATTTTGAATTTGAATATCGAAGGAATTTCGAAAGGAAAGTGTGATTACGTCTCCAAATTAGCTGATGAACATGGTATCAAAAAGATTCTTCTGCAAGAAATCCACACGGCAACAGAAAAAAATCCTCGAAGGAGGACAGTTGAAAGTTATGTATTAATTGATTTTTTACAAGTTTAGCCTGTCATGTTGAAAAATTGTCAGTTTCGTAACTTTCAACAGATTCGGAAAGGGGAAATGGATGGAGTTTTTTTGTCATTTCTTTCAAATTTTGTGACATTTCTGTCATAAATATTCATAAACCTCCGAACATTATTTGGCCAAGAAATCTAAATGTTGATGTTTTTTTAAAGTAGCAAAATGCATTCGATTTATTCTGAATAATCGGTTTCTTTTTTGCTTTTGTCTTTTTTCATTTCAGATTAAGAATTACGAGTCGTTTTGGGAAGAATCTGTGTATCCGAGTCCATCGACGGAAAACATGAAGATGATCACACTGATGTCTTTCAAGATTTTCCTGATATTTTATATTTTATGTTATTTTGTTTACGGGGAGGCAGGTTTTTTCGGCTGAGGCTTTTTCCCCTGGCTGTATAGTATCGTATGATTCTATAGTATCATAAAAAGAATGTTATACCCGTTCTTTTTTTACCTCAGCTTAGGTACTTTTTGTTTCAACATTTATTGTATTATTTTAGCTCTCTTTTTCATAAGAATATATATATATATATATATATATATATATATAATGAAAAATATCCAAATCTGGAAAAACTTACCTATATCTCGATTGAGATAGTCAATTAACTATGAGCAAACTTAAAATAAAAAAGAGAAGAGAAACGATTGATCCAAGAGATTAACCTGAAAGTGGAAGAAAGCGAACTACTCAAGACAAAAAAACGAAGGATATTCTCGCATTCATAGTTACATATCGGTACAAGTATCACTGGATATCACATAATAAACCTACATAATTTTACATTCATTAAAATCTGAAATCTGACATAAATCAAAGCTTCTTCATCCTTACAAGGATCATCCGGTGCAAGAGCTGATGGAGAATGATTCTGAAAGGTAATTAGAAGTTTTCGAGACTTTAATGGATGTGAACATCAGCGAGTTTTTTAAATAATGTTTTTTTATGAAGCCATTTTTCTATTGGTAAATCACGTTATTCGTCAAACTGATCGATCGTTGTCAGAAGAAAATCTGCATTGGATTTGAGAGTGCCATCAGATATTCTCAGTATCCAGAAAAGATCAAACTTCGGGAAAAAATTACAAAAAAACCAAATTATAGGACCCTACTTTCTTATTTTTGAGCAGAAATCATTGATGTAAGCTTCTTGGATCCTGTACTCTATCGAGATCCGAGATATAAGAGGTATAGGTACCTATATCGGATAAATCCAGAATCGTCCATCTAACGAGATCAAAGCTGGAACATATCTATCTCTCATTATGCACGCAGGCCCGCCGATGACTGTTTGAGCCTCCGTGTACCTTTATGCCTCCCTATAAATAATTTCAATTTTTGTCACAGAAGAGCTAAAATAATACAATAAATGTTGAAACAAAAAGTACCTAAGCTGAGGTAAAAAAAGAACGGGGTATCATAACATTCTTTGTATGATACTATAAAATCGTACGATACTATCATCACTAGTTTCATACGATACTATACAGCCGGGGGAAAAAACCTTAGCCGAAAAAACCTGTCTCCCCGTAAAAAAATAACATAAAATATCAAATATGAGGAAAATCTTGAAAGACATCAGTGTGATCATCTTCATGTTATCCGTTGATGGACTCGGATAAACAGATTCTTCCCAAAACGACGCGCAATCCTCAATCTGAAATGAAAGAAGACAAAAGCAGAAAAGAAACCGATTATTCAGAATAAACCAAATGCATTTGCTACTTTAAAAAACATCAACATTCAGATTTCTTGGTCGAATAATGTTCGGAGGTTTATGAATATTCACGACAGAAATGTCACAAAATTTGAAAGAAATGAAAAAAAACTCCATCAATTTCCCCTTTCCGAATCTGTTTAAACTGAAAATTTTTTAACATAACAAGCTAAACTTGTAAAAAATCAATTAATACATAACTTTCAACTGTCCTCTTTCACAAGGTTCTTTTTCTGTTGCCTTGTGGGTTTCTTGCAGAAGAATCACTTCGATACCATGTTCATAGGCTAATTTGGAGCCGTAATCACACTTGTCCTTCGAAATTCCTTCGTTATTCAAATTCAAAATCCACAAATTCTTGCTCTCTGGTCGTGAGGGTTTTTCAAACCGGATACGACCTTCCAGCTGATGATTTTTCGGCACTTCAGATGTTTGAAGACTGCTACGGGAACCCAATGAAAGGCAATCATCTCCCATAGCGAGAGTGAGTAAAAAGCGGAGTTTTTGGCTGTTTCAGCCTGTCAGAGTGAACCCATAGTGACCCTCAAGTACATAACAAAAAATATTTTGAAAAAGGACAATTATTTCTCGTTGAAAACGTCGAATTAATATTTTCCAAAACTATGTGATTTATATCTGAGTAGTGCATATTATAGGAACATACGTATGCCTGTTATCTTCATCAGATAATAATGGCAGCACATTGTTCCGAATGCAATAAATCTCCCACATCTAGAACACCTATCGTTTCCTGTGATGGATGTAATATTCAATATTGCAAATCATGTGCCAATTTATCTTCTTCCGAGATTACGGTGATTGAATTGAAGGGAAAACGAATTATGAAATTTTATTGTCAACGATGTCTGAATCATGATACTTATGAGCTCTTGCACAGTATCATTGAAACGAAGGAGAGTGTGATTCAGAGTAAAGAAAAGGTGATTCAATTATTAGAAGAGCAGATTGAGTCGCTCAGAGCGAAAGTTACCACGCAAAAGGAAGCTCTCGTACTACCATCACCAACCTTTTCTGAAGTTTTGACATCTACGACTCCGGCCCAAGCAAGACCTCATGAAATCAATGTTCCTTATATAATCTGTAAACCAAAGATTGTACAAGATTGTTCTATAACTAAATCAGATATTCAAAACAAAGTTAACATCGGCAAGAGGTCGATTGGTGTTGAAAGTATGAAAAACAGAAAAGATGGCAGTGTTTTCATTAAATGTAACACTAATAAATCGAGAGAGCAGCTGAAATGTGCGCTCGTGGAAAGTATGGGAGAGAGATATGAAGTGGATGAAACTCGAATGCGCCAGCCATCCGTCTTCATTGGTAACCTGGATGAAAATATCGATTCTGAATCTTTGATCGATTCCATTAAAAGTCAGAATGATTTCATAACCGAAGAGGATCAGATGCAGTTGTCTCTATTGCGGAAGAATGGGAGAAAAAATGGACAATTCGCAATCATCCAGTGTAATAGATCTGCATTTAACAAGTTGATTAAGGCTGGACGTGTTTATGTGGGATTACGCAGATGTCCCTTACATGAAAACCTTAGTGTACTGAGATGTTATAAATGCTATAAGTTCAACCATAAAGGTAAAGACTGCAAGTATGTCGGTGACAAGAGATGTTCAAAGTGCGCTGGGACTCATCGCCACGACGAATGCAGTAGTAATTTGACAAAATGTATGAATTGTCTGGATAGTAACGAGAAGTATGGAACCAGGTATTCGGTTGATCACGAGGTACTGGATGTTAACTGTCCACTTCACAAAATCCAACTAGATCGCCAGAAAGAACGTACGGACTACAACATAACTCAATTAATATTTAAGTAATTATGGAACAATATTTTTTAGAATGTGACGCTCAGACTAATTATTTCACAAATCAGGTTGTAAGTGACATCACGCATCTTAACAGTTTATATGATGCAAATTTCAATTTAAGAATTTTTCATCTTAATATCCGTAGCATTGGGAAAAATCTAGATGAATTGAAAGTCGTTCTTAGTAGTCTAAATCACACGTATGACATTATTGTTCTGACTGAAACATGGAAAATTGTTGATGTAAATTCTTTTCATATGAGTGATTTTGACATTATTTATAACAATGGAAGGGTCAATCAAAACGATGGCGTAGTAATATATATAAGATCATCTTTACCTTATACTCACAAAATAGTCGATATGGCGGGAAAATTCAGAATCTTACAATTAGACACTTCTTATGATAAAACAAGTATTTCTTTATTAGCTGTTTATAGACCTCACACCATTTCTAAAGATGTATTCAATGATAGTGTATCTAAGTTTTTGAAAAACCATTTCAAGGGGGGCGATATAAGTATTTTTATTGGTGATACAAATATGGATTTGCTGTCTGAATCTAGTCAGGACAGTGAGTATGCCAATTTACTATGTGAGCAGGGTTTTGTGTCCACTATCAATACTGTTACGAGGTCTGCCAGTAAGTCATGTATAGATAATATTTTTCTAAGAGCGAATTTGGAAAGAGATAGAATTTTACCTATGGTTCTGCATATCGATATCACAGATCATTTCCCGACAATATTATGGCTTAAAGTTGAAGAATTAAAAAAGTCTGTGAATACCACCAGAGTTAGAAAATATATAGATTTCAAATCACTAAATAGAATATTAAATGATATGACTTGGACCCAACTATATAATACTGATTCTGCAGAGACAGCAACTGAATATTTCGTTGATTGTCTAAAACAGTGTATTTTGGATAATACGAGGGTTGTTTATTTAAGAAAAATTCATCAGAAACGTAAAGTCTGGATCACTAAGGGCATTGTTCGGTCTGTTAATGTTAAAAACTCTATGTATAAACAAATTAGAAGTATTTCAATACCGGATGATGAGTTAGTTAGGAGGTATAGAAACTACAAAATATATTTAAAAAAAATCATAAAATTAGCCAAATTTAATTATTATAAGAATCTGATTGAAAAATCGAAAACAGATTCCAGAAAACTGTGGAACGTGTTGAAAGGAGAGAAGGGTTCTGATTCGAACAAAATTGTTCATATTTCAAATGAAAGCGGAATTTTAGTTAATGATCATGATATAGCGGAAGCATTCGGTACTTTTTTCTCGGGGGTTGGACCAACTCTGGCTGGGGAAATTAGATCGAGGGTTGGAAACCAAGGGCCAATAAATAGGGGAAGACACCCTTTCAGCTTCACACTAAGGCCGACTGATAAGGGCGAGATAGTTAGTGCTATAAACTCTTTGAGATCCGGTGCTTCTCCTGGACTTGATGGTATCACGGCTGGAACTTTGAAGAATATAGCGATTAACATAGCTGAACCGTTAACCTACATCATTAATAGGTCTATGTCTACCGGAATTTTTCCCTCAATTTTAAAAACGTCTGTTATCGTGCCAATATACAAGACAGGTAACAAAGCATCGGTTAACAACTATCGCCCGATATCGTTAACTTCAAGCATTTCAAAAATTTTTGAGAAAATTGTACACTCTAGAACAATGTCATTTTTGGAGGAGCATAAGATTTTAAACGATTGTCAATATGGCTTTCGAACCGGTCGTTCAACACAGGATGCAATTGCTTCTCTAACATCCAGAATCTACGCATCACTGGATAGATCAAAGGCATGTCTCTGCATATTTATTGATATAAGTAAGGCATTTGATACGGTAGATCATGGGGAGTTACTCACAACATTAGAATATTATGGGTTCACGGGGAGTACTCTCGAGTGGTTCTCCAGCTATCTAATTGGGCGGACACAAACGGTTAGGGTTGGAAATTCATTAGGCTCCTTGAGGGAAATGGAATTCGGGGTTCCGCAGGGAACAATTCTGGGACCTGTTCTCTTCATAATTTATATTAACTCCTTTTTCTCGCTTTCTATCCGTGGAACATTAATTTCGTATGCTGATGACACTGCAATTTTTTATGAAGGGGATTCATGGTCGATCTTGGAGGAAATTATACGGAATGATTTCAAGCTTGTACTAAATTTTCTTGATGCAAAACTTCTAACTGTTAATAGGGAAAAAACAAGATTTTTACCTTTCTCACATTATTCAAGTAACCTGCCACCTTATCGTTACCTGAACATTACTGATGACTTCACTATCGCGACCGAAGAGTCGATCAAATATCTCGGTGTTATTTTGGACAACCATTTGCGATGGGACGTCCATATTAATAATTCAGTCCGAAAACTTCAAATTTTAGTTCCCAAATTTAGAACCATGCGGGAATATTGTGACATAAAATTGATGAAGACTGCGTATTTGGTTCTTGTTCAGCCGATACTTATTTATGGTATTCTGGGATGGGGTGGCGTGGTGTCACATTATTTACGTAAGCTCGAAGTCACGGTTAAATGGATTTTAAAAATAATTTGGAGGAAACCTTTTCGATTTCCGTCGGACGATCTCTATCGAATCTCTGGAATAATGGACTTGAGAAAACTCTTTTTTTGGTTTTGGCAATTCATCAACGAAAAGAAATACATAGCGCTCTCATTAACGATCATTCCTATAACACCAGAATAGGAGGACTTCGCCTCATACCACCCAGAACGTCTAAAACTATCGGACAGAGATCTCATACTTACTTGGCACCTCGTATATATAATAATATCCCCCAGTATATTAAGGACAGTGGTACATTGAACCAGTTTAAGCTCAGACTGAAATTATGGATAGGAAATCAAGATAGGAAATATATCTCTGATTTGATTGATATCAAGAATTCATTTGTTTTCACTTGATTATTTCACAGATTATAATTTTTTATTTCAAGCAAAATTTTATTTTGAAGATTAATCCTCAGACAGGACATGACCACCTGGTTTTTGTCCTCGAGGTAATTCTCTTATTTATTTAGTTATACTGATTTATACTTTGTATATGTGGAAATAGTTGTAGCATATAAATTAAGTTTGTATTTTTTTTTGATTACTGAATAAATAAATATAATAATAATAATAATAATAATAGATAAACCAAACATGTTATAACCCAAGAAAACAGGATATTTTTCAGGACCAAAAACTACGACATATTCCGAGAATGGTCATTCTGACTATAATTCCTCATCAGGGTTGAAAAAAATATAGAAAATTATATTAAGAAAAAAAAATTTCATTTTGGTATGCTATTATTTTTTTCAGCTAAGTGCAAAATAATACAGGGTAAGTCGGGAGGAACGGCCCAAACTCCAGGTGTGTATTCCACAGGTCCACAGGTTTGTTATCCGATTTTCATTTATTTTCGAAATATAGCGTCATTATGAAAAAAATTTTACTCAAAATGGTTTTATTTATAGCATCATTCTAAAAAATGCTTGAAAAACTTGCCATCAACCTCGAAAGACATTCGAATTCGTCAGCAAAGGGCTCTCGTTGCTTTTCCGATTGATTCGTGTTTTTCTTTAATTAGCAATGCCGCATTTCTAATACGTCGAAGTAGGGCATCCGAGTGTCAACTTTTACTTTGTATACCTCGTTCTTGAACCAGCCCCATAAACAATAGTCCAGTGGTGTGAGGTCTGGAGATCTTGAAGGCAAACAAATAGGACCTTCCCTACCAATATTTATCTAAAAAAAATTTCACAGTTCTTACCTTCATATTAGCGAAGTCTACTATGAACTTTCATGTATACAAGCCTTTCAAATTTTTATGTTCAATTGAAACTATACGTAAATTACTTAGCCTAATTTGGCGTTTCACAGCTGTGAGTGCGTCATTCACCGCATGGAACGGTCAAAATAGAAATGGTGCGCTCCAGGGGCGCCCAGGCCACCCCGTCACTGGAAAGCCCTTCATACGGAGGTAAGATCCTATCAACTTTCGGATCAAATCAATTCAAAATCCCTTATCAAATTTCGTGAGAAACACCAATTTGATTCAATGAATTTGTCGTCTGAATGTATGGAGAAGTATGTATCAAATCCGATAGTTCTGATTTTTTTTTTGCAGACTTGTCCATGATGCTGGCCTACTACATGTGACTCTCTTTATAATTCTTGTATCGATGCTTTTCGAAGTATGATCGTGTGGTACAATGATTGGCCGATTAATCGGAAATGCTTGTAATTGAAATCCTTCAAGCTTCAATATAAGAAATACCTCTTAGAGCCAGTTTCGTAATCAATTTTAGAGTTCCTTTAATTTTAAAGCTCCTTTAAGTTCATCATTTCGGTCTTACAACACATTTCACGTTCTTGAAGCCACTTTATATTTAAAGGCCATATCTCGGGACCTTAGCAGCCTTTAGCCCTGAATATATAAATAAATTCCTAACCACTCGTGTCCAAACTGTCAACTCATTTGAGGTTAGTTACATTTTATTTCGAAATCAACTGTCACAACCAGAGATAATGCGGCGAGCACAAGAATATAGTATAATATTTGAATATTAAAAATGACAAAAACCAATAATAAGAACCAGAAATATTGTGGAATGAGAAGCGGAGTATGAAAACGTAGTTTTTCAATTTCGAATTTTGGAATGAGACTACAATTAGACACCATACGGCTCATTATGGTTGCAACTGCAGTGTTGCAATTGATATCAATGACATGTTTCCTATCAATAATTTTGAAAAAGAATTAGGTGATAGTTGAAAAGTTTTTGCTGATGCAGTTAAACATCAGTTAAACAAGTAAAAATTCAATCATAACAAGTCATTCTGTTATATTGAGCTGATGTAATTGGTGAAAATGAATGCTTATTCAGACATTATGTTTATTCAATTCTTTTTTCTTATTTCGATCTCTAAGTCTAATAATGTACATCTGAGGCAATGCTCCCTTATTGCCCTTTTGTCAGCCGCAATCATCAATTCCATTTTTTTTGTAATATTCAGTTTGACAATGGTCTCCTCCCCCAAATTTCTAGATGTATATTTTGAATTTGAACCTGAACATTATATCAACAGAACATCAAGATATATCCACAGGACATGAAAATAACATAACCCCCTTCAATTTTAAGATGGCTGTGTTTAGATACAACTGAAATTGTCTATTTTAGATTGAAAGAAGCGATTTCAGGTATGCCGACATACAACATTCCAATTAAAGTCCCCTATGCGCAAAGTCCCATTTAATTTCATTATGAAATTGGGTGGACTTTTAAAGTGGGCTTTAGCTTAAAGTGCACTTTAACTAAAGTGTTTATTATGAATCTGGCTGGCCCTTAGCTAGCTAGAAGATTGGCATATGGGACCGTTCTTCTGATTGTTCGAATTTTCAAAACATTGATTTGACATAATCACTCTCGCAACTCAATAACTTCATTTCATTGTTTTAATTTTAAACTAATAATTGTGTATTGTTGTTGGATACCATTATGTGCGCACATAATGGTATGTGCGCATATATTTAAATTCGGAAATTGCAACACACGAAAATAGACTTGAAATTAATCAAGTTTCTTGTTACCTGTTGTTGATGTGAATCCTTATCTTACTGAATTTTATTTTTTCGATAGGTGTACTTCACTAGAGTAGCTTGAAGCTAGACTGCGCCACGCTATTTTGTTGTGTTATGTTTTGTGACGATTTCTCTTTTTATATCTTTTTAAATGAAAGCATGAAAATAAACTACAATCGAAATAAGGATCTCTTTTTTTTCAAACGACTTAAAAAAAAGTGGGTTATCATTGCTTCTGTGTGTGGCTTGAGACTGTTGAAAACATCAAAACATGATAATTTTACTCAAATCTGTAAAAGTGCTGTAATTATTCATGATATTTTCATTAATCGATGATGGAGATAGAGGGGTCACCAAAGTAGAAGATTTAATTCTGAAACAATTTTTTATTCAATTTGTTAAGGTCAGGAACTTGGAATATCCCTAAATCAATAATTTCATAATACAATCAAAATTGATGTCAACATAAGGCAAGTTAGAGTGGGTGCTCGAGTGGGTGTAGGTATCTCTTTATTTTGAACAATAGGACCTCAGAACATTGATGGAGCATGGTTTCTTACAACATTCTTCTACAATTCCTCTCTGATGTCTCATTGGGATGAAAGCGTTCACGTCATTGTCCAACCAATGGTAACCAGCGGCAGATAGAGCATTAGGACTGTAGTCATCTGAGTAGTCAGAAGCATCTTCTAGATTCCAGTTAACTGAAATAAGAAATTTTTAATTATTGTCATCGATGTTTATGAATCGATGGAAGAACTTTCAATGACTGTCGAAATGTATGGTGAAATTATGTGGAGGAAACGAAAGAAATATTCTTGAATTACGTTTCTGAAAATTGGGTTTACTTTATCGAAGGAGAAATTTCTTATACCGAATTTTAAAGTATATATCTGAAAATTTCTTGAATTGATGAAATTGTCAAGGGCAAAGCAATTAAATTTCAGATCGACCTTGATGTTCTTTTTCAAAGGGGGCCATACCCATACGGCAACAGAAGAAACTTTTCGAAACAAATCAATAATATTCTGAACTTTGTTAATTTTTCAATGAAAGCACGACTATCAAAATAATCAGTGATGAATATTATTGAACTAAACACAGTCGAGACACGCTATTTTTGCAAATGTCTCTCGTGAAGTAACTGTAGGTAAGTATTGAAATTGATTCTACTCAGAATTGTAATTTTCTAAGTAATTTCGTAGTTCTATTGAAATAGATGATAGTATTTCATGAGGGATTAATTTTCTCAGAATGCCATAAAGTTGTGAATATCTCAAACGCAAACAATTCTCAATAGACAGTAACACATCCGTCTTAATGACCTATCTCCATTCTTCAACGCCATCGTGAGATAATTCTGTAGTTCATACAACATACAAATCCATGAATATCGAAAGAATCTGACAATCTTGTAACACGCATTATGTGAATAAACGGTTTGAACGAATTACATCATAATATATACTATTTTCTTATTTGGATATTTACTCTCATGTTGTTTATTTTCATTTCCAATGCATAATGTCAATTTTTCATGTTATGCCTGAATGCAATATTTGGACGGAGTCTGTTTATATCTAATTTTTCTAAATATATACAAGGTTATACTCACCTGATTTTTTGTTCATTGGTGAATTAAAATGATAATTACAAACAATGGCCATCGTTTCGACTAAGCGTGTACCACATAAGCCTCTATTCTCGTGTTTGTATGGGCTACACGAGGAGTCGGAAACCAATATGAAAGAGACAGCAAGAATGGCGAAGAGTTGGGAATACTGAAAATTAAAATCTTTAGGTTTGATATTATTAGATATTTATTGAAATATCCTACTTCTGATGCTTAGATTGCATCACCGACGAATTCTTGTTTTTTATGAAAATGAATTACCAATTCAAAATTCTCCGAACAAAATTATTCAAAAGCAGGCGAAAATGAAGTTGTGACTTATAATTCTCTGTTCCAAAGACTTTTTTTCCAAGTTAATGGGGTCACGTTTGTATTTTTTCTCATGAAAACTCAACTTTTTTTGAATGTCACAGTATCATTTGTCGACGGTTGTTCATCATATTTTTTCAACGAATTTCCACTGTAGAGGACTTGGCAATGCAGTGCCAATAAAAATATTTAAATGGATAATATTGAAAGAATTTAAAAGGCTGAGATCTATCTAAAACTTGCAGGAGAATGTAAACATTGCATGGCATAGCATCCTCTATCTAAAATTGAAAAAGCTCAAGTCTTCACGTCGAAAATTAATGATAAATTAATGAGTGCAGTTATCGAGGAGATTTAGAAGGTATCACTGCCCCTTACGTCTTCTGTGCCAAATGGAATCTAAGTAGAACATTTATACTTTTTGAGTGAAAAATTCAATTATACCAAAATTTGAGATTTGAAATGCACCCGAGCTATGAAAAATATTCACTCTTGAGAATAATCTCCATTCATGAATTCTGAAATTGGAATGGAAAATCAAAATCTTGAATGAGCATGAGAACGTTAGATGTGAGTGAATACAATGTACAAAATAATTTCAAATTACGAGATTATCATTCGATGTACTCACCATGTTGAACGCTTCTGGAATGATGGTCTAGGTATCTTCGACATCTTTTATATGGAAAAGGGTCTCAGGAAACACCTACAGGGGAAAATATTTTTGGCACACATTATGCAAATATATTTCAAAGCTCTAAATCGTTCACAACATCTCAGGTCGATTGGAATGAGCATTTCATTAATATTAATATTCATTATCAGGGGTTAATCCTTTGTTAGACTTAATATTCATATTGCACGTGTCTTGTGAATTTTCTTCGTATAGAAGATGATCGGAAAATTACTAAAGTCTCATCGTTAATATGAGGATTTGGGTGGACTGAATATATTCTAGTTCATGTTCAATTTGTAATATACACTTTTTAAGAGCTCTAGTTGTTTCAGAATTTCTAATTTCTTTTTCTTCGGAAAATGCCCAAAATTACCATAAAGGAGCTAAAATGAAGGATGAGTATTCACACATAAAATGCAACTACAATCAGTTAGATATTTTATGCTTATGAACCATGAACCATATTAAAAATTAAGTTTGGGAGAAACTGGATATTCACATTCAGTGCATTGTTGACCTTACTAAAAAAAAATGTAATACGAATAATGGTGTGTACTAAAAGAACAAGTAAGACGAGTAACCTACAAGAATTTTGAAGGTGATATTTCAACGATATTGAAAATTTAATATGTTGCACCCTTTACTTAACCCCGGCATCTCCGAGGTAGTGAAAAAAGGGAAATATAATTTTTATTTTATTGAATATTCGTAACAAGAAGGAAGAAGCAACATACACAATATTTTGTATCATCTATGGTGTTTCAATATTTCTAATATTGAAATTTGTTTGAGAATGAAGACTCAATGAGACTTTTTTCAGTCTTCTGATGAAACATAATTGTAACATATTCGGAATCTTGCCAAATTTAAATAACAAACGTACTTTCCTATAGAATACCTATTCTCGAAGAAAGAAATTTAGCAATAAGAAATGATAAAATGTCAGTGTTTGTAATGAAAATACCATCAAACTCAACTTCTGCCATTGCTTTTCAAAAGAACATATTTTTCGCTCCATGGTCATCAAGAGCTATGTTATATGAGAATTTATCGGAAAAAACTAATAATATAATATATTAAGGTTTACAATTCATTCATTATTATTTTACTTCTGAAGTGTAACGTTATTGAAGGCTTTGTAAATAAAGTGCAAAAATCCAATAAAATTTTTATACCAACTCGACCCTGTCGACACTGAACCAAAACTTCAAAAAACTCGTATTTACCTAAATTGACCTATCCGAAGAGTTTACCGAACATCTTCTGAATAGAATGAAATTATATTTTAAGTAGGTATCTAGAAAAACAGAGAGGGAGTAACATATAATTGTGAATTAATTGATTATTTCAAATAGGTACCTCCTTTCACTCGAACAACAATTGAATAAAAGAGCAAAACAAGATAAGAAAATAAACTATATCGAATATGTACAATAATGTTACAATAATGGGTCTTAAAATTTTCGATAATATATTCTTACTCACCACTTTCATAGTCATGATACTTTTTTTTCAATCACATATACTATCATCATACAATCATGATGTTCATCTATCAGTCATCAGAGAAAATATGAATGAGTGATGGCACTGAAGCATTCCTTCTTAATAAACATATGTTGTTATTAATCTAAGCATATATACCTAAATGGAAAAGAACAAAATTCATGGTGGTCGAACTAAACAATCATTTGGATGGAAATTCATTCATCACACTCATGGGCGCCCGCAGAATTTTTTCTCAGGGCGGGCCAAATCAAAATTCTATGGGGAAAGGTGATATCAGTATCCCTGTTTCGCTCGAAAACAGTAGGGGGATCAAAATCTCAGGGAGGGCCATAGCCCATCCTGCCCCCCCCCTCTGCGGGCGCCCATGAACACAGTTTTAGTTTTTCCTGGAACTCCTAATCACGTATTGTTTTCAGAAATAATCTTTTAATTGAGAGTTCCAATAAGTTCATACCACCTTATTTGGAACCATACCGGACATTTCCGTCCGGATTTGTCCGAAGAGAAAATAACAGAAATGAAAAAAACTTATTGGAGTTGGAGATTATATTTTAAGCTATATAAAATCCCTGAGAATTTTGGGAGGCTCCGCTTTATTGAAATAGTGTGTTATTGGATTGAACAGGAATGGAGAAGTAAATATAACAGCTGCCGAGTATTCGCATTTGTGAGGTGAAAAACTGTTGAAGGCAAAAATTAATTTTCTTATTTTTCCGACAACAAATAGATTATTTTGATAGTACTGAAAATTCAGATGTATTCCTATGTGGATTCCATAGCAATCGATGATGAGTTTCTTTGTTTTTCGCCATGAGTATGTTATTCTATATAATTTTTGTTTTCATGACTTTATTCATAAAGATAGTGAACAACGAAATATTTAATTGACATCCCCATGTAAAACTTTTAATGGGTTACGAAAATTTGTTGAAATAATATGTTGGAATTGAATAAATGAATCCTAAGGCAGGAATCTTAATTTTTCCTAATTGACTGGAGATATAGATTAATTTTTGTGTACTATGTATTGATGAACTGTCTGTGTGATATCCACTTCATTTTATATTAGAGTTTCATTTTTCATTTTTCCAATTCTTATTAAACTTCAAATATTTAGCCGTCATCTTCGCTTCGTTCAATTGTTTTAGAAGCGTGTGGAGTGGAGTTACTGTTGTTCCAATGTTAAAATTGTGAATAATGAAGTGAGAAATTGATGTTGTGTTGAATATATTTCCTGGATCTTCGGTTTTTTCTGACCAGGGATTAAATCCATAATGCCGTATTACAGTGCCATCTCAAACCGATACAAAACATAATAAATATCAATATTTGGCATGGGGCAAAACGTGGTCCCCAAGGATGGGTTAAAATGGGACCCCGTTTTGTCCCATTATCAAAGCCCCATTTTGCCCCAATTGAGCAACTTTTCAAATAAAAATAAAACAAGAAAATACAATCAGTGTGAAAGAATTTTTGAAGCAATGCATTGGACAAAGTATCTTTATGAGGAAATACTCGATATAGCATGAACAAAACATCTATAAGTCTTGGAAAAAAATCTACATACCTTTAGAAAATATATGATTCATTTTTACAACATGAAGCGTTAATAATTCGATTCGTACTACTTCTATTAAGGTAAAAGGTATTGGTAGTTCACCTGAAAAAAATTCATGTAAAATGGAAGTAGGTACCCTGTTATGCCCCGGGTTCCCCTAAAGCGTCTTATTCATTTTCTTACTTTTGTTGCCGTGTTGAGGCAAAGCAATGTCCAATTTCTCTGTCGAAGAAAATATTAATTTGTTCAGTTATTCATTGTATTTTTATAACTTTAAGTATTATAAGTTACATAATAAATCCCCACTTTAAATAATATTTCTCGCAACAATTAAAGAAACAGAAAAATTTCAGAATTTTTTTTGGTGTTTTTCAACAGTCCGTACCTCAGTAAAAAATGGTTGTATGGGAAATAGAGGAATCAATTTTTGAAGCTCGAAGACTCTAGTTTCTGAATTTATTAGTTAAAAATTTTTCAGAGTACCGGCATCGGCAGCCATGCAATCCTCGGATAAAGCACGAAAATTTTTTTTTTAATTTTCCAATTTTTTTTTTGCTCTACCCACATGGAAAAATTTTTTGAGCTAGATCGATGTAAAGCCCGCATAGCTTGTTTATTCAGTTCTAATTTATATCTCACCAGGTTCGGAAATGACCATTTGTCTTCTAGAGATATTTTGAATGCAGAAGGACCCTTTTTCACTCAACTGCCGATATCTCCGGAACTATTGAAGGCCTATCAAAACGACAGCTAGTTTCTTTTTCTGTAGAAAATTTCCAACAAAAAACTTTCTTTTTTGATTAAGAGAAAAATATTTTTCACCTGTAATGGTAATGTGAAAAAGGAGCAATTTGTTGATTATCGGACTGTATCTTCATCGATATTGGAGGGAAAGCTAAGGTTATGAGAAAATTTTAAATTTTACAGCCTTATGTACCTACCCCAAAGGTGAAGCGGTCTTCAATCGATTGATATTTTGAAAGAATTGAGGGTACAAGGTATTTGTTCCCTTGAGCTACTCTTTTTGAATATAATTAATGGGGATTGGTCGAGTGGAGACCCTGTTCGCAGATCCATCCAAGATGAGAAAATGCCGTCATCGAAGCTTACCAGAGACTGACCGGTTTCGTCGTTCTCAGGACTCATCAGTTCCTCTCAGCCAGCAACGATGAACCAGTATCCTAGAGGCCAGTATTTATGTATTCAAATCGTACTAGTCCACTGAAATTAGACTTTTGCTTCGGACCAATTCATACAAAAGCAAATGAAGGCTTTTTGGGTAGGTCTCGGTGTCCCAAATGATGTCCCAAAAGTCCCCTAGGCAGGAGTGACCGCATAACATTTGGCAACGCTGTAAAGGGCTAAAATCCTGCCCAAATTTGAACTTTCGTGAATATCTCGGTCCCTATCAAACTTACGACAAAAATACATTAGAGCAAAAAGAAAGCTGATGAAATTTCCCAGAAAAAAGGTATCGAGTAGTTTTTTTATATAACCAACGGTTTCGTCACAATCTTGTCTTCAATTTGAAGGTGTATGTGATATTCTGGATAATCTACACCACTTTTGAGGATGACTGCAGGGCGCGTTTTTATCAAAGTGGTATCCCCTAATAGGCTTAATCCACGACCTCTTTGTTTTTTGGAAAGGTGCTCGAACGCTTATTTTCTTCTCCTTCGTCTTCTCCTTCCATAAATGCATGTATATTTTCTTCGATGACATCCGTGGAGTCAATCTCAGAGTTTTGGATTCCTGCATCGGTCATATTTTATTTTTCTTAGGAATCTTCAAATGGTTCGGCATTCAGGCAGGATTTTCCAAGGCAATTGCCACAAACCGGTAAGCAACGAAGGCCCAAACTCCGATAGCCTCACATTGGCCCACAACCTTTCGTACAGTTGCAAAATATCATTTTTATCAGGCGCAGGAAGTTGGGATGTCTTTTTGGTTACAACATTGTCTTTTTACATCCATCCCCACTCCTCAGGATTCAAATTGTTACTAAGCCATTGTTGTACTTGATAGTACACCCGAAACAGATGTTCACACATGTTGTGCTGCGCCAAGAGTTGAAGGTAAAACATTCAGTCTCACTGGTCTGCTTCTGATAACATCTTTAATCAAGCAAGAATACCGGTAGTTATTGATGGAGAGTTCTTTAATGGGGGCAACATATATTGAGAGGAAAAACTTCATTCTGTTTAAAGGTTATGTGTAGTATTATTTTTATTTTTGTTGAAGATTCCAGCTGCTTTTTTTAAGTTCTGCCGTTCCTTATCCATTTTCAAAGCTGCGGTCTTTCCTTTATTGAACAGAGCAGATGTTATGTCGTTTGGTGGATAGAAACTAGTTTCACAAATTTCAGTTCTTATGACCTGGCGCAAAATTTCTGCAGAAGTACCGATATCCTGTTTTCCTTTGAGGTGATAACAATACGGTCTCCATCGAGGTTTCCATACTTCTCTTCGAGTTTCCTCTTAATTGTCTTGTCATCAGGTATGTATTCTGTCAGTACTGCTTTCAATCCAGTCAATTTAAACTGAGAGTCTTCAAGTTTTCAATGAAAGAAAAAATGTCCTTCATTGCGTTGAGAACATTTTCATACGCAGGATGACCAACCTTCATTTTCTCGGAGACTGGCAAGTTAAATTTAGCTTCAGACGCAATTATATATGTGTCAAATGTTGCACGGTTTTTAACAGATTTTGCCCAATCTCTCTTCTTTTTTCGGCAAGTGCTATAATATTTTCTTTGAAAATGAGAGTTGAAACATGTAAAAATATTTTACGCTTGTCCTTTCGTGCTATTTTCTTTTTCTTCTCGTCAGCCTCGTTGACGCATCAATAAATACCGGTATTCTTGATTGATTAGAGCTGTGAGCAGAAGCAGACCAGTGAGATTGAATCTTTTACCTCCAAATCTTGACGCAGCACAACAACGTATGTGAACATCTGTTTCGGGTGTACTATCAAGAGTATCAAGTACAACAACGGCTTGGTAACAATTTGTATTCTGAGGAGTGGGGATGGATGTTAACAGACAATATATTGTAACCAAAAACATCCCAACTTCCTGTGCCTGATTTTCTTTTGAAAATGATATTTTGCATCTGTACGAAAGGTTGTGGACCAATGTGTGGCTGTCTGAGTTTCGGACTTCGTTGCTCACCGGTTTGTTACAATTGCCATGGAAAATCCTGCCTGAATGCCGAACCATTTGAAGATTCCTTAGAAAAATACAATATCACCGATGCATGAATCCAAAACTCTGAGATTGACTCCACGGATGTCATCGTAGAAAATATACATGCATTTATGGAAGGAGAAGACGAAGGAGAAGAAAATCAGCTTTCGAACACCTTTCCAAAAAACATGGAGGTCGTAGATTAGGCCAATTAGGAGATACCACTTTGATAAACGCGATGCAATCATCCTCAAAGGTGTTGTGAAATAGAGTACCTAAGTTATCCATAATATCACATACGTTCAAATTGAAGGCAAGATTGTGACAAAATGGTTGGTTATATCGAAAAATGACTAGAAACCATTTCTCTAGAAAATTTCATCAGCTTTCTTTTTGCTCCGATGTATTTTTGTCGTAAATTCGATAGGGAACGAGATATTCACGAAAATTCACATTGGGGCAGGATTTTAGCCCTTTACAGCGTTGCCAAATGTTATGCGGTCACTCCCGCCTAGGGGACTTTTGGGACATCATTTGGGACATCATTTGGGACACCGAGACCTACCCGAAAAACCTTCATTTGCTTTTGTATGAATTGGTCCGAAGTTTGGGCCTTTATCGACCTAAATGCAGTGGACTATACCGGCAATGTATTGAACCTACAATGAGCTACAGCTCTTCATTTTTTCTCAGCTGAACCTCAAGGTTATTCCGAAAACAAATTTGCATGAAAAACTATTTGATCATTTTCTGACGACTGAAATTTTATTGATTGATTTACAGCCGGCATCAGCGTTACCCAAAGGTTACCACGAGGAGGTTGCATACTCGGATATCTACGCTTCTTTTGTGATCAAGTACGTGTGTTCATGATTCTCCAGAAATGAGAACCTGAGGTTCGTCAGCTTCACCTGCTTCACAGTATTTTATCACAACAGAAAAATTCTATCGCAAATTTTTTTGAAAGGAAAATTTTTAAAAGATTTCTAAAATTTGCAAAGGCCGTTTTTCACGATTGAAAAGAAACAGAGTTTTATTTTGTTCTGAAAATATCGAAAAAAAATCTCCAGAACATTAAAAATTGAGTTAAAAGTGAAAAAAACCAATAATTGATTCTTGCAAAGAAGAAGTCAACTTTAAGGAACCAAAACCTTGTTCCCTTAATTTTTCAGAATTTCAATCAATCGGTCCAGAAAAAACGGTTGTGTCTATAGATTTACCGATTTATAAGGGTTTTTGGGGTACACTAGGCTGTGAAATTGTCTTAAAACCTTATCTTTCTCCCCACTATTGACGAAGATACAGTCCGTTTACCAACAAATGGCAAAATGGCATTTACTTGCCCTTTTTTCATATTACCGTTACAGGTAAAAAAAAATTTTTTTTATGAAACAGCTCGTAATAGTAAATTAATTCGGGTTAAAAAATATCGGTGGCTATTTTTATGATCATGTCATATGAATTGAATAAGACTGATCTCTGTCAGAATTGAAAGTTCTCTTCATGTAAAGAAATGAATAAATAATCGAATATCGAAATCAGTATTTCTGCGCATCCACCAGATGTAATGCCCACCATATTTTATATTAAGCTTTGGATGGAAAACATTCGCTCCATCATTGACTGTGAACATACCATTCAGTGCAATTATAACTTTTTCAATTTTTGATATCTTATAATATATTCCATATCGTCGATCCAATGCCAAAGTCATGAATGTGTTTTCTTGTTGTTCCGAGAAAACTGTGTTTTAAAAATTCTAGACAGTGCTTTAAACATAGATTTCTTTTTGTGATACCAGGCTAAAAGTAGGAGATGAGGATAGGCAAAATTCATATAATGATGAATTCAACCATGTCATAACTTCAATTAGTTATAAACTGCTGGAAAAATAGGAATTTTGAGGCTCTATTAAAATATATTGAATAGTATAAATGAAAAGAGTACATGTTACTGTAGAAATAATTTATTATACAGTTTCAAACATATGATACATCGAACTCATATTAATATCACCCGAGATCTCATTCCTACCAATAGCACTACTCTAAATTATTCTCTTCACATCCCTCCTCCACTCTTCTGAAGTAATTGGGCAAATCTATTTGTAATGAGTAGTGAAACATCGATAAACCTATCTACACAGTTTGTTAAACATGTTTCTGTTCTACCGTCTAACTTGTTCCCTGGCTTATCTACGCATTTCTCCCAACAGAATTCATTGAATTCGTGAATCTGAAAAAGAAATGCAGGTTGACATATATTCTCTACAACACCTAGCTCAGGAATTCCTACCTGTGCGTTGAACTGAGCTTTTTGCTTTTCAATCATCAGAAAGTCTTGTAGGTCTTTATCTCCACCTTTCGAGCTGCTTGTATCGAAGGAATCGAAACTCATGTTTTAATTTATCTTGAAGAGAATAAGTAGAAAAATTTGTATAACTTATCCTTGATATTTTGTTTCAAAAATTGAAGACGGGAGCAAATGGAATTTATTTCTGAAACCTCAGTTTCCTTTCTAACCTCAACTCATATGATTTTGTTTCAATCATAGACGTGCTACAAATTGTGTAATCCTCATTTTCTATGTTCAATAGGATAGGAGTGAGTACCGTATACGCGATTCAAGGGTAGGTTGCGCCCTCTGTAAACATTGAGTTTGCTGAAACACTTTGTGTTGTACTTTCTTGTTTATGAAGACCTTTGAGCGAGTTAATATATTATAATATAATATATTCTTAAGTTGAATGAAGGATTCATACGAAACTAGAGTATTCCTTACTTTAAGTGAATAATTCACATATTTGGGAGCCGTTCCAAAAAGTAGGAGTGTCTTAGAAGATGGGTACAAATAAATTATGAAAATAGTTTTCATTTACTTAACATTATAGGAGAAGCAATCACAAAGGCTTGGGACCCGTAAATTGCTGGTGTTATTATGGGATGTAATGGTCATAATGCAAAATAAGAAACATGTAATTGGGATTTTATATCTGTATCGAATTTCATGAAAACTTTCGTCAAGTAACTGAAGATACTAATAAATCCTTGTTAACATGAAGATGAAACAAATTTTCATAACAAATAAACAATAAATTTATTCCCATAATTGAACAATTGCCAATGAAATAACATATGTTAAACAATTACAACCATCCAGGTTTCTATTCTGACATACCTTTATACTTTCAATTTTTTTAAAGAACTAGAAGACATTTGTATACAAGGTGAGTCAAAAATGTATTCCAAGCTTTCTGAGGGTGAAAGTATCAGAAATGTAGAAGTGTAATAAAAAAATGTATTCAGGGACATTTATACACGAAATTTTAATCTGGTGGCATTCACCGTTCAGAAGTTATGCAGAGAATTTTTTAATTTCATCAACTTTGGAAGGATATATCTCCCTCAATATGCATTTTGGTCCATGAGTTCAACAAACTTGACTTATTTTTCAATGTACTATTAACCCCAGAAAGCTTGGTACACACCTTGGGCTCACTTGGTATATATAATTTTACACTATAAAGTAAAAAATATGAACAAAGTAATCAAAAGATATTTGGACAGTACATACTGATAAGGAACTACTTTCAAAACGTATCATCTGAAAAAATCGAAGTTGACATATTCACTTCTGCAGAATTTCTTGCTTGTGTCTAGCATATGAAAAGAAGTCATCCCTGTTATGCTGTTTAAGTTTTTCTCAGTTATTGTATTGTCACATATTTTCCGAATTTTCAAACTATCAACTGCAACATCTCCTTACTCAACTTTTGCCAAACCACAATAAGCTTCCGCAGCCAACCGTTCGTCGGTTGTTCTGGATATTTCCTGAAATTATAACTTAAATATAATGACTATGAGAATATTTCAGTTTTTTACCTGTCTAGGGAGTTCTTTGTCAATTTCTGGATCTCCCATTGATCCATAATTGGTTTTCAACAGAAAATGAATTACTTTTAATTGAAAAGAACATTATGCAAATAAAAATTATTACAATTGGCTGTGCAGGCTCATATTTGATTATAGTCCGTCTTTTCTGTATGGTAGTGGTTTCATGAGATCCCTTAGGAAGTTTTTTTGTAGGAACTGCATTTCTTTTCAGCATTTAACATGGTCCTTGTTAGCACGACGTTTACATCCATAAATACAACATTAAACTCCGATTTTCGGAATATTGCTTCTTATATCATTCATTTTCAAACACAAATAAATCAACGAGAAGTAGAAAATGAACTTTGAAGCTTTCAACTCTCACCAACAACTGTAGAAAAAGTAAATACACGAACAATCACTGTGAAATCAGTACAATCTCAAAGTAAGGGATACTCACAATTAGTTTGAAATTTTTGCCGCTAGGTGGTTTCGAGATGAAGTTGAATCGCCTATACCGTTATATCAGGTATGTTCCATTTCGTAGTTTATGAATCCAGTATAGATGGCAGTGTGACGTAGCTTCAGGAAAATGTCTTCAGATGGCAGAAGGAGCTGTGTTTGAACTTCCTGTTGTAGAATATTCCGGACCGAAGCTTCCCGTTTTGAATGGTAGGGGTTCCGTTCCGTGACAAGACAAGGCCACAGAATATCTATCCTTACCCAGAAGCGACAGCTCGAACTAATTTATTGGGGACAAAATTACGTGCGCATGTCCCAGATCTGGTGGTATATCTGTCAAACTCAGCTTCATTCCTTCTTATATTGCAGTGTTGCCGAACCTAGCGATTCTTCGTTATATCTACCGAATTTTCGTTTTATCTACCGATTTTTCGTTAAATCTACCGATTTCTCAATTTAATTTCGGACATTTATTGTTGACCTAAAAACATATTATAAAAAACTGGCACCAGGGCCTACAAAATACTATAATTTAGCCTGTTCAACTAAAAATAAATTTTGTAATATTGATAAACCATATATTACAAACAAAAAGCTAAATCTCACTGAGGAAATGACAGAGGTTAGGGCAAATTTTTTGGTAGTATCAACTTTTACAACTTCAACAGGGACTTGATTATACGAATGAATGCTGCCGGATAGGTGAATGTAAACATTTTGTTTTTCTTGCCGAGTTTCTTCTTAGGTACTTTTTTTTCCTGCTTCATATCAATGGAAATTTCTATTTTTTGTTAGTTTTGTATTCGATTTTAGTTTTTTACTTTCTATATTGTATATAAGTTTGACTTGTTCAAAAAATATAATGTTCTTAATATTCATAACTTTAGTTCCTTTTTATAATTGTTCTGTTGGTGTGAGATAGGGGTACTGATAAATATAGTCCTGACAATTTTATTCTGCATCCTTTGAAGTTTTTGTATGAGATATCCTGTAGCTGCAGCCCAGCAGGGAATTAGGTATAATATATGTGGTTTTATAAAGCTGTGATAAAGTAGTTTTCTAGTGTTATCATTGAGTTCTCGGGAACATCTTCTAATTGCACCTGCCATTGGGGGTAATTTTATTCATTATATTTTCAATATGATTATTCCAGGTAAGATTATACTAGATGACAAGTTGTACCATACTCCCCTAAATCCCATTTTTTTTCTAACTTATTCATCATTATCTCTGTGTCCACTGTATCAAAAGTCTTTTTCAAATCTATGAACTTCTTGAATATATATTCGAAGATAGATCTTCCGAAATACCCAAAGCTGTGAGTATCTATTCTCCAATCTCATAAATATCAGGTCATAATATTGAACCTTTCACCGATATCATCAGATACAATTAGATATTTCTTATAATTAATTAGATGCATAGACACGTTTTGAAATTAACAGTATAGAGAAAATTGTATCGTTGAAAGCACACTGTCGAATACTGTGCAAAAATATGATGAACAATCGTCAAACAAGAAATCATATAGTCATAACACTTTTACTTGAAATTTTCAATGTTCATCTACCACATCAACATTCTATCCAACTGAAATATAAATTTGAAAATTTCAAATGAACCATGAATGGTAATATTATAACAAAATATATTTTGGTATTACTCTAATACTTCATTCCATTCAAGAATGGTTTTTTGTTTGCAGTGTATAGCTCAGAGCTCAGTGCACAATTGCACACTTTTGTTTGGCTAGTGTATGTGTAAGTGGTTACTCAAGGTCATTGAAAATTGACCCCTAAAAATACGTGAGCTGTCGCTTCTGGGTAAGGATAGATATTCTGTGACAAGGCATGAATCACTGAACACAATGAACGCCCGACGCACTCGCAGTCGCAGCCTCAATTGACAATTGGAATATAGGTATTTTGACAATGCAGTGAAACACAAGTTTAGATCTGGGTTTATTTGTTTTGTTTTATTTGTTTACCAGTGAAGTGTACATTTTAAATTAGATTTTTGTGCCGTCTACCAATAATGTGTACTATGTTGTGATACATCCTGTCGCCAATAAAAATACCGTAGGATAAGTGAAGTGCAACTCATATTTAGATAGTTGGAAGTCAAAGAAAGTATTCCAGAGGCTTTAAAGTGACGTTGTTTTGTGTGCCTCGCCAACGGAAATCTTCACAGAGCGACAGTGTAAGTCGAGTTCATTGTATCTCATTCAGTCCGTTTTTTTTTCTATTAGCGGATGTAATCGATGACCGAGGTGATCGAATATATAGCTACGTTCACTATCTTGTATTACGGAGGATTCCTGTATTACGGCACGGCATTCTGTGAATGGCGAGGGTAGGTTCCGTGGTAGTAATGTAACTAATATTTCCATTTTCGAAGAATAATTTAATATTCAAACACTTGATTTTTAGAGAGAAATCGTGGTAATGCGCTATATTTTTCCTCTTTCTCAAATTTACATAATTGTTAGTTCATGTACTTGATTAATAATTAATTCTTATTAGGATTACCGTGTGAAAAATGTAAGATATACTCAACTATCTTAGAAAAAATCATTTTATTCAATAAAGGATTGTTTATGTCTTGAATAACGGTAAATGCCACTATTTGAACTGCCCTAGTTACAAGTCGATTTGAATACTACGGATTCAAATTGCGTGGGTCATATATACATGATTCCCTCGAGTAAAACTGTTTCACTTTAGTTCTCACCGAGTATCTTATAGAAATCGTATTGACATGTGGATAACACAATTATGTATAAAACATCTTCTCTTCTGAAGAACTCTTTGTAATATACTAGTTAAATATCTAGGTAACTCTGAATATAATTCTCGGTTGTATCATATAATGTGAAGCATTTATTATGTATACCTACTTTAGACCTTTTAGAAAGAATCAAATGATTCTTATACTCGAGCCTACGAGCCTATACCAAGGCCTATACCTACTGGGATGTTCCCGGACGTTTTTCGCATAATTGATAAACTCGCCAATTGCTAATATGTATAGCTTAGCTGCATGTGACTTTTTCCCTTGATTTGTTAGCAATATTTTCTGTAGTATTTTATTGGTTAGTGGATTTGGTATTCGCAAAATTTGCTTTCTTTAAATTTCATATTCTGTGGTGTTTCAGAACTTTCATATAGTTTTATACAGACAATTAGTACTTGTCTCAGAATTAATTGAAACATTCGAATTGTACAGGCTGTGTTCTGGGTTGTATTGTATTTTCCGCGATATTTTCTCCAGTATTTCATTTCAAATCAAGAAAGAAGTCACCTCTAAAATGTTATGATTTCTTAATAACAAAAAATATCATAATAATCATGAATAATAAACCAACAACTTTTTGAAAAGGCGGGCAACAAAGTAGTAGTACTCATACTAATTTGCAGCAAGGAAATAAGTTATTCATTTATTCACAACTACAGCTAGACTTACAGGCAGATACCATTTAGATACCGAGCTAAATACCCTATTTCGAGCTGTATTTAGATAGATGAAAGCTTTTCGAAAAAAATATTTCTTTACTTCAATAATTATTGTTTGCGAATTCTTCAGTAAAATACGTTTTTGTGGCCGCAAAACGCTCGTTAAGAGCTGTTCAACTACTCACCTCTCCTAAAAGTTTCTGAACCTGGAAAAAATTATGTAGCAAGCTTGAGGCGAATTTCCAAGGCAGCTTTTGTCAAGGGATGTTCCAGGGGAAATTGGCAGGAAAGAAATAAAATGTTCTAATATTGGTGCTTTTATCCGGAAAGAGTTCAATTTTATGATTATATTTTGGAATGATTGTTTGTGATGGGAAAGGCCTAAGAAGTCAGCTAGACAGTTTAGGCCAACTTATTGTTGATTTTTTGTTGTTGTATGTTTCGGGGGCTGCATAAGCATAACGAAAGGAAGTTATTGAAGACGTAACCCTCCCCATCATCGATTAGAAAAATTGCGAGAAACACTGAATTGAAAAATTGATTGAACTATCGGATCAAATTCTGAGTACCTACTGAGTTTTGATCTCAGAATTGGGATTAGCTTGAAGAATTATATTTCAGGACTTAGAGAGCGTAGAATATGAGCTTAGTCGTGAGCGGATCCCACCGGCGTCGATATGGGGGGCCATAATGTGGGTAATTAAGCCCCCCACATCCCCTTCCAGAAGAAAACTGATTTCCAAATAAAAGTCATACAATGATTACATATTATTACGACAATATACTATATCCAAAATTTTTCAACCTACCCCGCCCAGAAAGAATTTCTAGCGACGCCATTGAAGGGGACACTTTTCGAACAACTGCTATAATAAAAAATAATTTATGATGAAATGATCGAAAACTAGGTTCATAATTGACTTTTGTTCTTAATGAATATATACATATAAAGTTGATCGAAATTCTTGAAGAAAATTCAGTGCCACTGAAGAAGTCATTGGAATTTAATTGATTTTTTGTATTTTATATCCATAAGAATACCAAAGTTGTTTCTGATTTGTCATTCTCCGGAATCTTGCTAAGTAATGGCTGAAACGAGGCTGAAAGTGCGCTTTATTCGTATCGTTGAAAGTGCAAGTTCCTCTGATGAAATTCGTTATTAAATAAGTAGTCTTTACCAATGGTTTCATTATCTTTACACTTTACTTCGTAACATTTAATTGAGGCGCATCTGTGGATGAATGAGATAAGCTGTAGAGAAATAATGGTGGACTTGATGGTTTATTTGTTTAGTAATTAGTTTTTCAGTGTTTCGGTCTCGGTTTCAGTAGACCAATCTGCGAAATTTTATCGTTGAAATTTTTCTTGTCTGTTGGTATTAAATATATCACAGGGAGTATCTGTGATGGTTCTACGAACAGTTCAGGGACGAATTTAGGTTGTGACATCCAGTCAGCCCATATGAACATCGATATAAGGAAAAGACGATTTTGGTTGAGGGCCTGTTATGTTCTCTTCATAAAAAATGAACGTCAATGCCAAATTCAATCAATTTGTTTTTCTTAGAATTAACCTATTATCTACCCTATTATTATCTGCTGCATAACTATTGAACATGAAATAATGAAAATAGTATATGATTATGTTTTTTCAATTACTTACTTGAAACTTGATATTGATAAGAATAATCATATTATCGAATGAAAAATGGGGGCAGATATATCCGCTGTAGTATTCGCAGAGGAAAGGGTGAGACATTATAATCTTAGTCCCTCATAAAAGGTGAATGCTCAGGTTGTAATGAAACAGAGAGGTTTCAGATATGTTCTAGATATCAGTTTATTTTTCAACCTCCTTTTTAACTCGGCTTTCAACTCCCGTAATATTTTTGTGGACTCATGCTTTCATTGACTTCGTATTTTCCCATTAATGTATTAATTATTTTTTCAGTGCATTCAGACCTTGAATTTGTTGGAATCTGTCATTGTCAAGACAAGACAAGAAAAATTACAGAAACTCTGATCTTCTGAACTCATTGATCCGCATTGATCTTTCAATAACCGATCAGTGATTTGCCGTTCTATTCTATTCAATTTTAATTCTTGTATATAGTAGGGTAGCAGGTAGATACTCCTTTGTGATCCCGACAAGGATAGATCTACTACAAGGCATGGCGACCTTGCCCAAATGCAAGCTCTTGGCTACCCCTACAGCCCATACCTCAGGGGAACCATGACCTATCACGAATCCTTTCCCCAAATCTTAAACTCCTTCCACACTTCCTATCCAACTTCCAACACGCCTGGCCAGCGCGGAAGTAAATGGCCAAAACCCCTTGAGTCATAATGGCGAGTTTTAAAACTTTATATGTACCCCAGGTGGGTAGAGGACAAGTTCACGAATCCCACACCAAAATGGTCTGCCCTACGGATTCTGGGGAAGGCAAAAATTCGCATTTTGAAACGAAGAAGAACTTATACATAGCGTCCTACAATGTGAGGACCTTATTATCGGACCAAAAACTGCTAGAGCTAGAAGAAGAACTACAGGAAATAAAATGGGATATCATTGGCCTCAGTGAATCCCGAAGGAGAGGAGAAAATCAAATTGTGCTAAATTCCGGTAACCTACTCCATTACAGAGGATACGATGACAAGTCGTTGGGAGGTGTAGGATTTCTCATAAATAAAAAGCTTATCCCAAAGATACAGGAAATTAGGAGCACTTCTCCGAGGGTTATTTATCTTATCCTGAGAGTAAACAAGAGATACAGTTTGAAAGTAATTCAGGTTTACGCCCCAACATCTATCTGCGAAGAAGACGAATTGGCAACTTTCTACGACGATATTGAGGTAGCTATCCAGCAACAACCAACTCACTTCATGCTACTGATAGGAGATTTCAACGCTAAATTAGGTAGTAAACAAGATGAAAGAGAAACCTCCATGGGTGCTTACGGTTTTGGGCAAAGAAATGATAGAGGCGACAGACTCCTATGCTTTCTCCAACAGCACAACCTCTATGCGATGAACTCTTTCTTTGCCAAAAAACCTCAACGAAAATGGACTTGGATTAGTCCTGATGGCAACTCTAAAAATGAAATAGACTTCATTGTCGCAAATAAAAAGGAAATGGTTCTGGATGTGACTGTCCTAAATAAGTTCTCAGTTGGGAGTGACCATCGAATGATACGATCCAAATTGGCCTTAAATATCAAAAAAGAACGGTCGAAGCTAATAAAACGCAAAACTCGGAAATGGACCCCTCCTGAAGATCCAGAATTATATATAAGGGAGGTCGAAAAACAACTCGATTCGACTGATGACGAAAATGTTGACATCGAAAAGTTTAATGAGGCAATAATAAATTCGATAAAGGCAGCAAACGAAAAGTGTTGTCAAAAAAATGGCAAAAATCAAGAAAAGTTCAGCGCGAAAACGCTTAAATTAATGGAAGCCAGAAGGAATTTGGAGGATAGATATGGCGAGAACTTGGCAAGGCTGAGACAATTGAACCGGTATATTTCAAGGTCAATAAGATCTGACGTTAGGAAGAAAAATACGGAAACTATTGTGGACATTATAGAAAAGAACAAAAGTATGAAAGTTTTCAGAAAGAAGTTGTCTACAGGTAAAAAGAATATTTACCAACTCAGAGATAAGAACGGAAACATTACCAACAATAAGACCCACATAATCAGAATAGTGGAGGAATTTTACACTGAGCTCTATAGAGAACATGCAAGGGGTGAAGACAGCTGCCTACCAAGAGTGATAAACCAGGGTTCTGAGGATCTTCCTGAGGTAACAACAGACGAAATAAGAAAAGCTCTAATGGGAATGAAAAACAACAAATGTCCTGGCGAAGATTCGATAACTGCTGAGGAGATCAAAGCCGGAGGAGAAAAGTTGTTACGGTGCCTCGCGGTCCTTTTCAACGCATGCTTGATGTCCGGGACAACACCCTCAAAATGGAACAATGCGGTGATAGTTTTGATGCATAAAAAGGGCGATACCACCAATCTCGGCAACTACAGGCCTATAAGCTTATTATCTCACATATATAAACTGTTCACCAAGATTATCACGAACAGACTTTGTTCCAAATTAGATCAATACCAACCCAGGGAACAAGCTGGATTTCGAGCAGGTTACGGCACAAATGATCATCTCCAAACACTCAAAACATTGATCGAAAAATCTATAGAGTACAATAAACCCTTAGTGTTAGTATTTGTTGACTACGAAAAAGCCTTCGATACAATAAACCAAAGAGAAATGCTCAGAGCTCTGACCGATTGCCGCATAGATCATCGATACACGAATGTCATAAAGAATATATATGAATCAGCTACAGCTTGTATCAGACTACACGAAGACACGAATAAAATCCCAATCAAGAGGGGCGTTAGACAAGGGGACACAATTTCTCCGAAATTATTTACTAACCTGCTCGAATTCATATGCAAGAGAATAAATTGGGGTGATATGGGCTTGAATATAAACGGTGAGAACCTATGTCACCTCAGGTTTGCGGATGATATAGTGCTGATATCGGATTGCATCGGAAAGGCAAGAGAAATGCTACGACAACTGAACGTTGTTTCCCAAAGGGTGGGCCTGCGCATGAATTTAACAAAAACAAAGATTATGACCAATCTTGTGATTGGTGGAAGTGTTCTTCTGGACGATACAAACATCGAAGAGACAATGTCCTATAAATATCTGGGACATGAGGTGCGCATTTCTCGAGACAATCAAACTTGTGAACTCAGCAGAAGAATAGGTCTGGCCTGGGCAGCATTCGGAAAACTGAATCACATTTTCAAATCAGCTCTACCAACAAGCTTGAAACGTAAGGTATTTGATCAATGCATCTTGCCAGTGCTAACCTACGGCGCAGAAACACTAACCCTTACAAGAGGCATCGTGAAGAAAATCCGAACAACGCAGTATGCCATGGAGAGATCAATGTTGGGACTATCTTTGAGAGATAGAATAGCAAACAGGGAGATACGAAGGAGAACCAAACTGACAGACGCAGTGGAGAGGATAGCTACGCTCAAATGGAACTGGGCAGGGCATGTCGCAAGAATCAATGACGACAGATGGACGAGAAAAATTTTGGAGTGGAGACCGAGACAAGATTCAAATCGGAATAGGGGCCGCCCTCCAACTAGATGGCATGACGATTTGAGGCGCATTCACTCCAACTGGATGCAAGCCGCACAGAATAGAGTCCTGTGGAAAAACTCGAGGGAGGCGTATGTCCAGCAGTGGACTTTGAGTGCTGCATGATGATGATGATGATATAGTTTTTGCGACACGATACTCGATATTCCGATTTGGGCTCGTATTTGAGTAAGCGATTTGCCATTCTATTCAATTCAATTTGGTCGTGATGTACGGATTTAACCGGTTTTTCTGTCCACTGAGTGATTCTGTCAAGATATTTCGTAGACATCTGAATAATTGTTCCTGAGAATTCATCTATCTGTGACTTCGTCTGTCACTCTTTCAACTTTTAATTTTCATTGAAGCCGATTAGAGGCCCGATATTAATGAAAATATTTCATTAATTTCAATAAAAATTCAATGAATTAAATCGAGTAATCAGTACAAGAACTAAATATGCGCGCGCATCACTAAAATTTTCGCAAGAGGCTCTAAGGGTTTGTCTCATGGTTTGTTGTTCGTGGTTAAAAATATTGCTATGAAAATCTGAAGCCGTTTTGAATTGGCACTCTTGATTTTCGTGACTATCAGACAATAGTAACCCAGGTATTCTCTGAAATATTTGAAGTTAACGGATTTGCTTGGAGGTGGAAAAAAACTAGAATTACTTTCCAGCTGACATAGGTCTTGAGAGCATTTTCTTGTTCACCAATTCATTCACAAGGGAAAGTTAATTATAAATCTGACCCAATGCAGTGGACATTTCACCATTGTTGCAATAAAAGCTCACATGGGCATAATAGAATCGGGGAAACAACATTGTCGAAGATAAAATTGATGATGTTAACAGTGGATAACGCGAGGGATAACGTTTTCATCGCTCATCTGGTGCAACCGCAACATTATGATGCTATCTTTCATTAATCTCGGCTTGTATATTTATATTTAGGTTGGTGCTTCCGGACGTGTCCATTCAGCATATAGAATTGCTGCAATAACTATTGTGTCAGTTTATGGGTTGGTAATGTTGAGAAAACATTAAGTTCCCGATTGAGATCTCATAGGTATAATATGATAAACGGTTTCATATAGGGCTCGTTCCACTTGGCGACCACAACTCTCAAAATCGTTAAATTTGACGGCTGATGGAGCATTTTGAGATTTGTAATGGACGAGTGGAACGAGTTCATAGTAATCAGGGTTGCCACAAGTGACAAATGAAAGTCTACTAAACCACCGAATGAAATCTACCAAAATTCTACTAGCATTGGAACTAAACGGATCTACCAGTTTTCTACAAAATATTTTCAAATTTGGAAGGAATATCATAGGAAAACAAATGAAAAATCTATATTTTTGTTAGAAAAATATAATAACAGGAGCAGATAAAAAAATAAGTTATTCAATAACAAAAAATGCGTCCAAACTTTCTGTTTCCAGTTCATTTGTATGAGTATAATATATTAAGTGTAATTTTTTAAATCATTCACTTCACTTTGCGGAACATCAAAGTTGTGGCATCAGCTAGTTTTTCAATTCAAACCTGATCGAATTGCCAAAATGTTACACAACATGGGTAGCTGCATCCTATTCTTATTTAATTACATTAATCTGACTAAAAAGTCGCTCTACCTCGCGTTTGAATGAGGTAAAACCAAAAGGGTGCAAATTGTGATAACTCCTGAAAGGGATTTTCAGAATTAGCATCCCTGTAGGCATTTACTTCTGTCCAAAAGCCTAAAGTTGACGACGTAGTTCGCCACTGAATTAACGTGATATTTTTCCATTGATTTTGGACTATGGATTCGCAGTTGTAATAAAAATATTCTAAAATTGGAATAAGATCCGGTTTTACCACTAGTAGTGAAATCTCTACTGATCATGCAGAAATTTGTTTCGGAACATTTACATTATCTGGCATCCGATTTTTTCGAGCCTTGTTGCCTCGCTTATTGCAAATCTGAATTGAAAAAACAACTAGAAATCTGACTAAATTTCTACTATCTACCAGATTCAAATTCCATCCACTAAATCGACATCGCATTCTACCAGATTCAGTAGAAATTCTACGAAAGTGGTTACTGATAGTAATGGGTATTCTATATGATTATACGAAGTGCGACTTTGTTATTTATTGTCCTTATGTTCGTTATGTGTTCTGTGCTGGCTATTTCAGATTTGATCAATTTTTTCTCTAATTTAGACATATATACAAATGTCTTTTAATGTCTCATATTTCCTCAGATTTTTATTTTTGATGGCTGTATCGAAATTTGGATACAAAGCATTTCAACATGATTTATCTACCCCAAATTAATCTGAAGGAGTCTCTTTTACAAATAAAAAGTAAAAACAATACGATGTCAAGAAATCACGAAGCAAAATTTTGTACAATACAGTAAAGACTCTATAATCCAGATCAATTAATACTAGGGCTGATGAAATCAGGAATATTCCGTCTTACAATTTGGTAGAGATGCAATTTGAAAAATGGTTGAAATAAATGTAGGCTTCATTCCGAGCTTCATTCTCGAAATCACCAAACGAATATATTGTTTGTAATAATCTGAATTTAACGTTGTTTTCTAATTTTATGATTAGAAGAATGCTTAATTATAAACAGAGTACATTGTGCACAATTTTATACCGAAACACGTCCGACCGTGGAAATAAGAATACAGAGTCCTACGATCCGGATTATAAGGTACATAATACAATCCAAACCAATTAACCCGCACTAGTAAGATATCCGGATTATCGAGTCTCTACTGTATATCCAAATACATATGCGAATACATAAAATATATCCAGGTATATCCCCGACCCAGAAGTCTACGTCAAGCCGGAATCGGGTAAAAGGCCGAGTCATATTGGTCATCAGAAAAATTTTAAAGAAATTTATTATTATTAGAGAAAATAGTCAACCTGTGATGATTCCCATTTTTCGTTGAGTTACGGGGATGAAAAATGCTGAATCAGAAATTGACGGGTCTGTGTGATTTCACATTTTCATTTTGAAGTTCGAAAACTCAGGTTTCAAGTTTTCGTTGAACCATCCTGTATAGTACTTAATAACGATTAAGCAACATCTCACATTTGAATCATGTAGTGGATAGCTGCGTTTTCATGATTTCAATAGTTTCACAAATATGCGAGCAAAAATGTCTATCGAAAAATTCAAAAGTTATATTCGAACATAATTGAAATTACCATGACGATTTAGAATACTATTTCCAAATGCTGTGATGGGATTCCTAATCCTACTAACGTTAATAGCCAGATGTTCGTATAGATTTCGTTAGTAGTAAACATTTATCAAAAACTAGGTTAACTATATTCCCTACGGGATAATTTTGGTAGGGTTCTTTCAACAAAGGCAATCGACAATCCACGCTGTTTATACGGAGTTTAAACAGCTTTTCTTGTGGAGTCTTGAATAGAGTTCACTGTCCTCCTAATGATATATTTTCCTTGGATTTACTAGATGACTGGATCATGTTGATGTCACGATGTTAATCAACATGCAACAGCAACCGAGATTGTAATGTTTGTATGTTCGTGAGTCGGTATACGTTTGGGTATAAATTTCAGGAGGGAAATTTGAGCATTCGTGCTGAAACTATGATTTTTGCTTCTTGGAAGTGAAATTTGATCAGAGTAGACATAATTCATTCAAGATGCTCTTTGAAAAAATTAAAAAATTCAGCATGAAAAAATGCCGAATCGATCTCGGTATTATAAAGTTCAAAATTATCTCATATTGTTGTGGAAACATGTTCTTGAAATCTATTTCGAACCATAAAAAAATGTTTGCAGTATTTACTGCATATACATTGACCTCATTAAAGAATAGGTCAATTTTCTTGATTCCGTCACTAGGGGATATTTTTGTAATTTGCATTCCTAGCCGACATAATGTGGGTATTTCGTTTGTGTTCTATCTCCTCCTAGACTACTGGACCTATCACCATGAAACCAGAATTCCGTTAGAGACATACCATCGAGGAATGTTCGTATATAATACCATCTGAAAATTAAATTTTTCCGGCAAAATGTCTCGGTTGTAATATAAAAGTTTGTTGTTAGGCAATTTCGCGGATGACATTTGTATCAAAATATTTCTAAGTCTATCTCGAGGTCTATCGTGAAGGCGAGCTTGAAGGCTCATTTTCAGAATTTTCCGATTTATGTTTTGACACGTTATGCACTGTTTGACACAAATAAATGTTCAAGATAAATTAACTGAACGTTTTTGTTTTCTCTCTGGTATTCATTTCACAAGAAGGATTCTCCCCTCGATTTCTCCTCTAGCAAACTACAACAGTGTAGTTAGTCAACTTAATTACGTCATGGTTATCTTTGTGCCCTTTGTGGTAGGAGTACAAAAATTAAAATTAGTTAATGAAAAATGTACCGTTTCCAAAATAATTAGTTATGAATGTATCTGAAATTGTCGATATTTTGACTATTGTTTCAAACACATACAGATTTTTAGTCACTTGACTTTTTTGAATGTCCTATCATGAATATATCACAAAAGATTGGAATTGTATAATTGTAACTGTAAGGTGACTATTAGAAGATTTCCTACACCATGTGTGAGTCTGAAGCCTGAACAACACTCTAATTGAAACATCACTCAATAGGTTCGTAGGATAATTAAGAAAAATACATTTTTTTGGCAAAATTCGATTTTATTTATCAACATACATTCTTTCAAGAGTGATACAATCAGTCCATCGCCGCTTTAGCATTTCGATACCTTTTTTGTAAAACGCTTTGACTTTGGCTTCAAAGTAAGCTTCAGTTTCGGCGATCACCTCTTCATTCGATCTGGATCTCTTTCCGGCGAGCATTTTTTTCAGGTCTGCGAACAGGTAGTAGTCGCCAAATCTGGAGAATACGATGGGTGCGGGAGCAATTCGAAGCCCAATTCGTGCAATTTGGCCATGGTTACGATCGACATTTTCTTGTTGAAAAATCACTTTTTTCTTCTTTATGTGTGATCGTTTTTTGACAATTTCTTTCTTCAAACGCACCAATAATGCCATGTAGTATTCGCTGTTGATTCTTTTTCCTTCCTCAAGATAGTCGATGAACAAAATTCCTTGCGCATCCCAAAATACAGATGCCATAACCTTGCCAGACGACTTTTGCGATTTTGGCCTCTTTGGACGTGGTTCTCCGGCTGCAGTCCACTCAGCTGACTGCCGATTTGACTCTGCAATGAGGTGGTGGATCTATGTTTCGTCCATTGTCACATACCGACGCAAAAAGTCCTGATCATTTCGGTTAAACAGCTCTCAGAATACGATACGTTGTTATTTTTGGTCCACTGTGAGCAAACGCGGCACCCACTTTGAAAACATTTTTCTCATGGACAAATATTGATGCAAAATAGTATGAACACTGCCTTCTGATATCTCCAAGGTATCAGCTATCGTACGCAATTTCCCTTAACGGTTTTCCAAAACGATTTTGTGGACTTTTCTGATGTTTTCCGGTGTAACCACCTCAATTGGCCTTCCAGAGCGTCTAGCATCGTCGGTGCCTGTACGGCCACGTTTAAAATCAGCAAACCACTTCTCCACCATTTGCCTCGGTGGAGCAGAGTCCGGATATTACTTATCAAGCCATGCTTTGGCTGTGATAGTATTTTTCCCATCAAAAAGCAATGATAAATCAACACAAGAAATTGTTTTGAAAATCACAAAAGTAGCTCCACTTCAACCACTGTAACTTGAAAACTAATTGTCGGATAGTCGTGAAATTTCGACAGATATCTTCATAAGGTTGGTACTTTCTAAAAATCATATAGATTATTAGTTATGAACGCCATCTATGTGTCATCCTACTTATTGAGTAATGTGGTATCTGCTTCTTCAGGACTATGTGATCGAGGAAGGCAACATTTTTTCAAAAAACATATGGTATAATGTATCGGATGTGCAGCGTAGGTTTTCATCAAAATTGCAGCCAAATGTCTAACCCGATCCCCAAACAGCATCCTCGAATTCGAGAAGGTTAACACTGCTCCCTGTGTAGATCGTATAACTCGACACAAACGGTCTTAAACCACTTTCAAAATTGAACGAGCACAGAGTCGAATTTCTTCTTCAAAACAGTGGGAGACACAAGTATCATCAACATGAAGGTATGCTTCACCATCCACCATGTGCTCGGGCAGGTCGTTGGCGAATACAAGAAACAGTAACGGCCCCAATGAACTCCCCTGGGGGACTCCGTACAAAACGTCGACCTCTCCGAAAAAGAAACTAATTTCAGTCTGCTGTAGTGCTTTCGCCTACGAAGCGAACTTCACAGAACATCGTTTTTTCATGGGGCATGTGTGAATCTCGCGGGATTTCCGGGTTTATCCGTCGGGAACTGTACCGAAGCCATGAAATTCTTGTCTGGCGTGAATTTTCCCCGTATCGCGGTGAAAACAAACAACGCAGCTCGCACACACGACCAGATGTTCGACCTAACAGAAATCCGATGCGATAAGAGCGGTGGGACGGTAATTCTGAGCCTCGGCGTTCGTTTTCCTATCACGTTCCGCTATTGCAGGGCGATAAGAGAATCGTAGTAGCCTGGGTATGTATACCTTCGATACAACGACTCGTAACAAGCGGGCGGACATATCTGAAATGTTTTCTTTCACACGACACATATTCGATTGTTGTCACATGGGCAGATGTGAGAAAATCGCGTTTTGTTCGCTTTTCTAGGATGACATGATTTCGGCCGATCTTGCGATTTCATGGAGCTTTTTCCAGTCGGTGAGTTGCATTCAAGTTATTTTTTATATGCTCGATTATATGTAGGGAACAAGTTGATTTTTTTTTATTTTGTACAGGTGTGTCCCTCGGTGTGTCCTCAGGTATTACAGAAACTTACTACAAGAAGTCTTTAATGCACAAAATAACGCACTAATATTTTACTTCGAACATCAGCACTCCATGTCGTCCTATATCCAAGAACAATTAATCATCAACATTTCTCAAATATAGTAATAATGAAGGTTTTTATTCTTGTAATCATAATTAAATTCAGAAGAAAGAAGCCTGTATAATCAAAAATCAGAAAATTTAAGCTTATGCGCTATACAATGTTCATTCCGACCTCCGAGGTCCATACCTTTCAAAATTTCCGAGAATAATCGACCGAACGAGCACTGTTGACCGAAGCAGTACCTCCTGCGGTATTTTTTATTTAATTGAAAAATTAACCTCAGTTTAGGAAAAGAAGAAACTGCTCCAAATGAGGATATTGACTAAAATTGCAAAAAAATAGTTTGAATGGGATTTTGTAATGAAAACTCTTATAAATGTGATTTGAAGTTACAGAAAATGAAACTAATTAAAGCCTGTTAAAGATCTGCAGCGTGAACAGGGTTGTTTAAAATGAAATTAAAATAATTAATTCTATGAAAATAAGAAAATGAAAACACAAACAAATTCTAAAACATGCGAAATTGAAGAGAGGTGGTCGATAGATTGACCTCCTAAGTATGATTTCATGATTTGAATTTGGATTTACGCGAATCTAATTTGTTTTCAAACCGTCTAGATATTACATCTCATCTGACGTTCGGATGCGACTGATAAACGGAGAACTGTCTATATGAAAATGACCCGACCAGGTACATGGCTAAATTATATTGAATAGTCCAGTAAACGAAGGTCTGAAATCACTTTATTGCGGAAAGAGCTGCATTTTGGATATAATGATTGTCACTAGAGTAGGAACTGATGGTAAAATATGCAGGTTCCGAAATTTTCTGGAACCTTAGAAAATTCGTGAAAATGTCGAAAAAAAATACGTTTTCGTGAAAACTAGAAGGTTTATCGAAAAAAGTTTCGAACAAAAGTTGTAGAGCGGAAAATTCTATACGATATCCAGCGAGATCTGATAGTGGAAGTCAACAACTGAATGTACGCTTACAAGGTTATGAATATTTTCATTGGCTCCCGTTTAGTGCTTTGTCCGCCTTCTCCAGATCTGTATTAGGTACGACAATTGAGTGATTTATTTATGAATATATATTTTAGAATTATTGGTCGTTTTTGATTCAATGTATGTACTTACAAAGTCGGCTATAATCTGGGGGCACGGTAGTGCCCCTGCCAACACGAGCCAAGCGAAGCGCGGCGCCGGGGCACTACCTATCTTTTATCGAAGTGTTTCGTCGTATTTTTGAGCACTCATTAACTTGAGTTTGGGATATAGTAGATGAACAAAATTTTCAGGATACAATGCAAGTAGTGAACTCATCAAAAGTGCAAAGATTTGAGTGCATAGCTCCTACACTTCAGCTTCAATACACAAACAACGAAAAAATTCTTAAATTTGAAACTTTCACCCCCAACCCTTAGGACCAGGGGATGTATAAGTTTGTATGAGACTTCCGCCAATTTTGATGCTAGTGGTCTGAAAATTGATATATACAGAGGGCTGCTCATTAGAAGTGTTAAACAAAAAAATTCTAGAATTCTCAGGGAAAATTACCCCACATTTTGAATGAGGGGATAAAAAATGCGCCCGTAAAACGCCTCCTATGTATTTACACCAAATAAAATTTCCCTGTAATAACCTCACCCACAGTTTCCATTGAGCAATTTTCCGTTGTGATCATTCTATAATGATAGGAATCTTTATACAATGGTTGTGATGGCAGCTGTCAAATACATCGCCATCGCAGCTTGAACCTTGTTAGATAAATATTATTTATAATGCTTTTTTTCGTACTACTAAATGCACGTTTTTTTGATCGCTTTTTTGTTGTAAATTCCTGGGCAGAATCTGTAGAACTCGTCATTGTTTTTAAAATTATAAAACGCAATATGTTCGATTGAACGCGCCGATATGGGCAATCACCACGAAAGATATTTATCGACTGAACTGATGACATCTGATCTATCTATGGAAACATAATTCTTCGGAAAATCTTAAATCTGAAACATTGAAGATTAAACGCGGTTCTGATGAATTTGGCTCCGCCTTGTTGTTTTGAAGCGGTATCGTTTCTCGATGGATGAAGTGTAGTTCAAATGATGGCTTTTCGCCTTTTCGTGGTGTTTATATTGACTAATTAGAGATGGATTTCTGTATTGGCTTTTACAGTGTTAAGCTTGGTAAAAATTCGAAAAAAATTTCATCATGCACAATGAGCTTGCTGGACTCACTATTTCAACAAAAAAATTTTGATTGAACTCCGTGATTGTAGAACTTGTATGAATTTTGCATATTGTGCATCATATTTCTGAAAAATTCTTGAGGGTCTGCCATCAACATTCATTCATTTTCTTTATTTTCCGAAATTCCAAATGACAGATATTTCAATGAAATTTCATATTCTTGCATGGAATGGTAATCTCTAATTACCCGGTAAAATCCGATTAAAAAAAATCGGGTGTAAAATCACAAGAGAAACAAATATAAGTGCAGTTTTCTCGTAGATTTGAAAGAAAACTGTCTTCATTCTTGAACTCGCATAGCATTGGTAAGGGTGCTGGCGCATTTTGCTCTGCATAAACATATACATCATAAAAGGGAATAATAAAACCCTCGACAAAACCACAAGCTTTCTTGGAGCGTCTTCGGCTGTCGGAACGTAATGAAGTTAGCTACTGAGGACTCATTTCATAAATGCACCTCTGATTAGTCAATATTAACACCAAGAGAATGCGAATTTTCCGCTCTACAACTTTTGTTTGAAACTTTTTTCGATAAACCTTCTAGTTTCCGAGAAAACGTAACTTTTTAGACATTTTCACGAATTTCCCGAGGTTCCTGAAAATTTGGGAACCTTCATTTTTGACTATCAGTTCCTACTCTAGTGGCAATCATTAAATCAAAAATGCAGCTCTTTCCGCAAAAAAGTGATTTCAGACCTTTGTTCACTGGACTATGAACATAATAGTACTAGTGAAGCTGAATACAAATTTGAATGTCTTCCATTGAAGGGGCGGCGCGCAGTTAGAGATGTGAATTTGTGTGGAAAAAATTTCATAAGGTACATGGATTCTATTTACGGAAAAAATTCGGTTTTATATGTAGGAAAGTGAAACAATAATTAACATACATTTTGAGAGGAACGAAGTCGCTGACAGAGCGCTAAAGATAGCAAAAATTATTAAAAGAATATCATGAGGTATATGAATTTTGGTTGTTTTATTTAGGAGATCATTCAATAAAGAAATGATATACAAAATAAATGCAAGAAAAAGGTCACAATTCCGAAAAATTAATTTCCGATCTGCGATCGTGGACTAGCGGAGATCCATACTGAAAGAAATCCACATGAGGACGCTATTTCCTGTGGTTCACTTTCAGTATGGAGCTCCACTAGTCCACCACAGGAAATAGCGTCTTCCTGTGGTTTTCTTTCAGTATGGATCTCCGCTAGTCCACGATCGCAGTTCGAAAATAAATTTTTCCTAATTGTGACCGTGAAACATGTTTCTCTCAGCGTTCCTTAAAGACAGACTTCAGTAGAACCCAATAAGTCCGATGAAAAAGTTTGCATCGTTCTGTTGAGGATGACCTGCAACAATTACTTTTTACATGGTAATCAACCTCAAGTCACGGCATCTATTCACGATCAACTCAAGGGAATAGCGTGTGGTAGAGTTTATTCTTGCTTTCATGTTATTTCGAGGTCTAGAGTAGTATTCTACAAGAGTTCCTTTGTGAATGCTCTAATCGACTTCAAGTTTGAACTGGTGGAACATGAAGAAAACATTTTATTTTACTCCTTATACTGCTCAACAGTTGTCGATGCCTCTTTTCTGAGAAGAATTTACGCCGAGTAATAATAGGTCAACAGTATTTTTGAAAAGTTTTTTGATACTTATGACCAAAAACAATATACCGTTGAACGATTAAATACATGCATATAGCCTTGTGGCTCTGGATTATATATGACTGAAAAAAATGCCTGGTTGCTGAGTAGAAAAACTAACCGGAATTAATGGATTCAGGATTGGCATAGAATTTTCCCACGTTATAAAATCCATTAGGTCTTTTCAAATTGATAATACTCTCTATTATTAGGTTTTTCTCAAAAATACAAATTTGCGATTGAATGAAAGTCGTATGCCTATATTTAATTGCGAATGTTCTTCGAGATCGTTCTGTCATCTTTCACTGCAGTAATTGACAAAGAAAATGCGGTAAGAAAAAGGGCATTTTCATGCAGGGAAAGTTCGAAGTTAACAAAATAAAACATTTCCAACTACTTTCTACTATGAAACCAGAAGTAATAGTATATTCTAAAACAAGTTGCAGAATGAGCTCCTATTCCAACACGAATGCGAAATTCGAAAACGAGCGAGTTTTCGAAAGCATGAGTGTTGGAATTGCCTTCTGCAACGAGTATTAGACGATATTTTCTCTATTTCAGTAATGTTTGGTGGAAAACTTTCGAAATTCAAATAAAAATTCAGATTAGTGACTTTTGTATTGTATCTTGGCAGTTGGTGTCACTAACGAAATTTGACAGATTGCGGAATTTGAATTGATTTGATTCGAAAATTGAGTGGATCGGAGGTCAGTACTGACAACCACAAAACGAAAAATATAACTGAAAACAATGCTGTAATGAGTTTCATTACAGCACTACTTTTAGTACTGTAATGAACTCATTACGATACTGAAATAGAGAAACTAATTTTCCAGAAGAAAACTTCGAATTTTTTTCAACTAGAAGAATTTACACTCAAGAACAGTTAGTCAATTTTTAATCACAGCGCCGACTCAGTACTCCAAGTTTCACATAACTACCAAAACAATATATTGAATCTAAGAAAAAATTGAAAATCCCCCAAAAAAAACGAAAAAACCCAAACCAAAACCTCAGGTTTTTTCCAAGCTTGAATCCCAAAGGGTTAACGAACTTCGGAATAAAGTTTTTCTCTATGTAACCGAGTATGTCATCTATATAACTTACAGCTCATTGTGTAAATATTCTCAATTTTTTTTGTAATAGTCCAATGATGGTGGTAAATTGTTTCAATCTAGGAAATGAAGGCCAGCTCTTTCGATTTTTGAAACAATTACATCCCGCTTTTTGGAATTTTTCCTGTGATTCGTGCAGCTTGTAGATTCGCTTTATTTTTCAAGTCCATATTTTTTTTCTGAACTGTTTTGTAGGGTACCTATCTGATATATGGTTTTTTTATGTGTTCAAGAAAAAGTTCTTAGGACAGTTTGGTTCAGTTTCTTGAATTTTTTTCACTAGATTGACTTATTGAGACGTTCATTTTGTCAACCTAAATGTCAAATAAATCAGACGGTTCAATGGTCTCCTTTTATGCAATTACAATTTTTCCTCAATTATTATTCCCTGAAAAACCCATTATTTTCAGTTTCCTTGATGATTCTGTCTCCGACCAATGGTTTATCAGAGTATTTTCCTGGAGTTTTGAGTTCTCAAGATTACCACTAACTTGTTCATTTTATATTCATCCTTTGTTTGATACATACCTACTCTTATTTTCGCTTTGTTTATATCCATTATCAGTTTCCACTCAATATGTTTCTTCATTCATAGTCACCTATTCGTATCTCGTTTCTATTCTGACGATATCAAGATAGTTTGCAAATCATGTATTCGTCATCTACACCAATTCGACGTTTCAAGTATACGTGCAATTTTATTGAACTTGGCCTTGAATCAAATTCGATCAGAACAGAGTGTCAATGATCTGTTTTTTCTAGAATATTGAAGGTGACCGTAATGTAGTTTCATTCCTTTTTAATGCATGCGTCATTTTTTCTTAGAAATTGATAATGATGATGCTATTGAACTCTGACAATACGAAAAAGCAGACAAGAAAGTTTCTTTACTTGGAACTTGAGCTTGAGAATGAAAAGGGTACGTACCCACTCTTTTGCGAGTTCTTGTGAATTTGGACATTATATCAGTTTATTGTAAAAAATTTTACTTTTAAGAACACTACAAAAGGCATAGTATGTTCGGTTTAAAGGTGTCATTGTGAATACGAATATAATGAATTTATGTTATTTATATGCCATTAGAAAACGAAATAAAAGATAAATCGTTCATACGATACACTCCACTAGTTAAGGAACCATTCAAATTATCTTATCACTGAGAGGCTCATTGAGACTAGCCATTTCTTTTGAAAGCACTCATATTTAATTGCTGATGCATAGAGGCACCATTCGAAAATATCGAACGTGTAAATTAATTTCCTCACTTTCTAATCAATCAACCACCAGCGGTTGTCGATTAAGTAAGTACCTCCTTAAGATATAAGGAGAAATTTCCACTTTTACTGATTAATTCTGGGACAGATTTGAATTTTTTCGTTGTTCAGTTTAAATATTATCTTTTGTCAATGATAATGAATGTCGAATATTGAATGAATTAAGCATATCTTTTTGGAAAATATGCAGATTGTGCGAAGTCCGAGTGACTTTTGTATGTTTTTGCAGAAATATGATATTATTCATTTCAGTTACAATTACAATTATTTAGATTCCACAAAATGATTCCTTAATATGCTAAGGGAAAATTTTTTTATTTAATTCGTATACATGGTGAATGAAACAGAAAATTATAGATAAACCCGGATATTCCGAAAATATATTTCTTACGTGCTCTAACACTTACAAACGATGAGAATTTTGAATTCATTCCAAGAATTTTTAAGTACTAATGAAAATCGGTGAGTTTCACAAAACTTTGATTGCACCAATAGAATCATTTGCTCCGAAAATACAACGAATGTCGGTGATTCCAATCAATTTGACATTGCTTGATCGAACAATCAAAGTTTTGTGAAACCTACCTCTTATCTGTCACCATGGTACCTAAGTATCAACAAAGAATATTCTTGTTTCAGCTCCTGCTGTTTCTTGGTGTAGATCAAACACACACCGATATTCGCTCGGATATTCGTCATTTCGAATTTGACGAGATTAGAATCAAAACAAATAAAGGGTTTCGACTTAACGTCGGTGCTTTTGTCCAATTTTTCCAAGTGCAAACGTCACTTTCATCCGTTAGAAAATGGCTCACATTTACAACAACCATACTTTATACACAATGTAGTTGCAGCTTTACAGCTCCCCTGAATCGTCGGCTACCTTTGTGTTCCCTACGTTAATTTTTATTACCCAAAACACTTCTGAATGTGGCATTTTCTTCTCAAGGGTGTGCGTAAACCCTACTTCGAGAAGTGCTTTGTTCTTTCATCCAAACCTCTAATCCTGTTATTTAACACCCCTGGTTTCTTTTGCCCGATTAGGACCGTAGCGGATAACGCATTCGGAAAACCTGTTGGACAAACATGTAAACCGTTTTCCAACTAGAAGCACGTCACAAAGAGAAACCACTCATGCATGAATAATACTTAGACGAATTCACACTGGCCGTCCGGCAGGCAATTATGTATTCGGTACACGATGAAATGATTATTAAATCTTTTCAGGCGTTGCGGAGGGAAGCCAGCCTTGTGCTGCGGTTATTGTTTAACCTTTTTTTGCGCTCGACGCTATTCCGTTCAATTGCGAACATGTCGGATTCAACATCGACTAATTACTTCGATATCTTCTGAAAATTAGGATTTGATACTCCTGACGTAGAACAAATTTTTTCCGCACTCTGTGACGAATCCGTTAATTCTTGCACATAGTGTAGAACGAATTCATGCGAGAATATCTCAGTTTCGCTCGGATTCAGCGTTATATTAACGGGTGTTTTCAATATCCGATCTATTCATCGAAACGGTTGGTAGATAGACACTAATCATTGGGATATTTCGTTAATATCATGCGCACTAGCTATATATCCACCCTTTAGGTGAATATTGAAAACGGCCATTAGTCATTTTGTGGTTATTTATTATCTGTCAAATTAGTTATACAGAAAACCTTTCTGTCAACTAACATTTTTTAATGCAAAATTCACTAAACGATTATATAAATCTAAGTGCAACATCAATTTCAATGAAAATTCAGTGAATTAAAGGAAATAATGTACATACAATCAGGTTTTTTTTTAAAGCCAAACCAGACGGGTTGTTTTGGGTTTTCTTGGAAAATTTTAAGTTTTTTCTTCAGATATGATATACAGTTTCAGTAATTACGCAGAACTTAAAAAACTGCGTCGGCGCATAAAAAAAAATCACTCTCTGTTTCTGGGTCTCTGACGACAATGAAAACGAGAAGTCGTCAATCCCTCTAGTTGAAAAAGAGGTGAAGTTTGCTTCTCTCAGGTAAGGTTACTTCGAGTTTCAGCTAGTTTTTCTCGAGGTTTTCCTCTGGTATCTCAATAGATAATTGTCAGAAAAAAATTTTCTCGTTTATTTCAAACTTTCACTGTACAGAAAAGGCCCGTATTTTCGTCAAAAAACGAAAAAAAAACGCATTTTCTTTATTAATTACTATACAGTGTGACACAGTCTCATGGTACACTCCCATTTTCTCCTTTGTTTCTGTAGCCATTTTCTTGAAATTTGGAACATTGAATATACTCACTTTTTGACATATTCAGAATAAAAATCCAACTTCAAATTGTTGTTTGTATTCGATAGCTATGTGATTATTGTGATTGAACCGAGAAGATACTCAAACTTGTCCGAACTCCATTATCGTGTTCGTATTGGTTATAGAGAAAAAAAGTTGATATGGATGGATACCCCACCGATGATACTTTCAAATGACGTCAGAGTACCATTATGCTACCATTTGACAAAACGGAGCTTCGAGTGAAAAAAGGTTTTGGTTTAGTTTTTTGGTACGTATTTCGAACCACGATACTTTTTATATCCAAATACCAAATGCTATAGTTTAGCATTATTATGGTTATTTGGAATAATTTCTAGATCGAAAAATAAGATGGGCTTTCTGACGAATGAAATATCAACTATGAAGTATCATTAGATAAAGAAACTTATGGAGATTTCAAAAATGTAATAATATACCAGGTTTCCTATTTGAAAATCCGAAGTTGACGTCATTTCCAGAAAAGCCGGAAATTTTATTTTTTTTTAAATATGTCAAAAAGTGCCCTATAGTGAGTATATTCAATGTTCCAAATTTCAAAAATATAGCTACAGAAACAAGAGAGAAAATGGGGGCGTACCATCAGTCTGTGTCAACCTGTATAGTGAAAAAAAGGCGGAAAGAGGTCATCGAGGAAGTCATACTCATTAAACATACTCATATTTTTCTGTATTTCAGTATCGTGATGAGTTCATTACAGTACTGAAAGTTGTGCTGTAATATCTCGTTCACAATTAATAATGAAACTTATTACAACATTGTTTTCAGTTATATTTTTCGTTTTGTGGTTTTCAGTACTGACCTCCGATTCAATCAATTTTCGAATCAAATCAATCCTAATTCCGTGATCTGTCAAATTTCGTAAGTCACACCAACTGCCAAGCTACAAGTCACTCTGAATTTTCATTTGAATTTCGGGAATATTTCATGAAACCTGAATGAAATAGAGAAAATATTGTCCAATACTCGTTGCAGAAGGAATTCTGCAACTTGTTTTAGAATATACTATTTCAAAATTTTCGAATGAACCATGATAGCACGCCTCGAGAACATTCACAAATAAATATATTTGCTATTTTCGAAGTAAACCAAGAAACCCACTGAAAGTGGGTTATTTTGGATTTATAAGGTAGGGAATTTCTATACTCTATACCAACCCTGCATACAATGTTTCATACTAAAAAAAATTTTCTGGGCTCATTGACCTTGTTCCATTAGGAATTATCTCACTTAACGTTTCGTCTACATCTGCGGTTGTTATCTTCATGAATTTTTGGACTGAGATTATTACTGAATATCTGCCCGTGATGAGGGTTTCGATCTGGAGGGTTTATTTATAACCCGATTCATGGCGGAAGAGGTTAGTGAGTTTACTTGCGCGATGTTGATTGGCCCATCGCTCCCACTCCGTATCGGCTTGATCTTAGTTTTTTCTTAGACCATAAATCACGCCATGATTAGAATACTGAATAATATCCAAAGTGAAATTTATTTTCATGCCAGAAATAACGTAAAACGTAAACTGCAGAAATTTCAGTGTTATACCCGATTATAACCAAATATTGATAGTTCTTCTTGTGCAGGAAGTTATTTTCGAAAATTCGAAGGTCCTGCTGAATATTAATGGAACACTCCTTTGTCGAAATCTCGAATTAGACTCATGTGCATGGCCCAACTTCCATATTAGTCGGTAATTACGGCAAAGCCTGATTTAACTGTAAAAAGTTAATCATTCTTATGCTTTGGGCGTCGATACAATTACGTTCGCTTCACCGTTCCCATTAAGATTCTTGTCATTATTATCTCATCGACGACTCACGGCGAATTCTTTGATTGATGAAGTTATCTTGTCGGAAGTAAAATAGAAATGAAAAATGTTTCCTTTCACTTACGAAAACTTCTGAAATGGAATCAAGGCAAACAAGGCATTCGTACTATTCTAATACTGAATTAAGGACTGGAATGGAAGGATCAACTATGATGATTTTTTTCTTTGGGAATTCTTCTTTTGGTGATATTCCAACTCCATCTTTTTTGTGTCTTGATTACTAGAACTAGACCAGAGTCTGGTATCGCGAAATGTTCTTGATGAATATACACAGGAAAAATTGGAAGATTATTATAAAAATATCAGAAATGTTGGATGTGGCTCTTTTCTTCAATACATCACGTATGTGAAGTTGGCCCAGCACTTATGAGTAAGTTGAACATGTCTTCTTTGCAAAGGAGAGAAGTGCTGGGCTAATCTTCTTGATTTTGGTAATTACATGAAATTGAGAAAATTTAATTTTAAATTAATTTGAAATTGTAATGTCATAGTATTATGGCAAGGAATCAGGGGCTGAAATGGCGTATTTATAAGGTTATCCTCATTATGATTTTCAGAAGAATCGTTTTTTAAGAAACAAAAATGTTCATAAAGTATTAAATTTTTGGTTTTCCGTATTACAATCAATTTTTCTTTTACCATTATCCATTTAAAAAAATGAATATTCTAACTTGAGCTAATGACATGTGACATGTTCTTTCGAGCATTTAGGCCGTCGTCGTAGATTAGTTCTCGACGTTTCGCCAGTTCGAGTGTCTGGCATCTTCAGGAGTTATATTTCAGGAGATCTTCTCACTGGACTGAACTGCCTGAGTGTTCCTGAAATATAACTCCTGAAGATGCCAGACACTCGAACTGGCGTCTCGACGTTTCGCCAGTTCGAGTGTCTGGCATCTTCAGGAGTTATATTTCAGGAGATGTTCTCACTGGACTGAACTGCCTGAGTGTTCCTGAAATATAACTCTTGAAGATGCCAGACACTCGAACTGGCGAAACGTCGAGAACTAATCTACGACGACGGCCTAAATGCTCGAAAGAACATGTCACATTGAACGATGATCGCGAAAGCCTCAACCAATTCAGAATCAAAGTCGGTTTTTCCAATTACTCACCCTGGATGAGATTAAATGAAAAATCTACTCTCAAGGGGTCTGTATAAGGTGGTAGCATCGATTTGGACGGATTAATCGTTCTCCAAAATTATAGGATTAGGTTGATTGTTTCAAGAACCGTTTCGACGAACTGTTTCAGTGACATAACTTTCACTTCTTCTCAGTGTTACATTTGTTTTTCTTTTGGTTTATTTTTTTTACTAAATTGTTATATGAGTTTATAGGTATCTTAATTCTTACTATGAATTAATAAAAATAATAATGAAAAATCATGTTGGGGTCGTTTCAGGGATAATTCCTTGCTCACACTTCCAGGACTATAATAAGCGCTGGACTGTGTATTATTTGTGAGGAAACATCCCGAATATTTTGAAAATCGGTTGAATAAAAATATAAAAAAATCACATTTCCATACCACATCCCAGACATTCATTGGTTCTAACTGAAAGAAAGCAAAATACTTGTGCATATACTACCCAAAAATTTCTTCTCAACATTTATTGTGAATATTATATTGAACTACATATATTCGATGAAGGAATTCATGGAATATCCTTCCGGATCTGGTTGAATCTGTCTTTACGACTTTTCTTCTTCTCTTTTGCATACAATGAATAAGAGAATGAAATAATGTTTATGTTCAAGTTTGTTGCTTCATCTCGGTAATATCTGCAAACGCTTACTCAACTGTCTACAGTGTTGCCATCTCAGGGGAAGCAAAATATGCTAGTTTTGCTTTCAGAAAATGCCAAAAATATGGTTTTTCATTCGGTAAAGTGCCAAAAAAATGCTACTTTTTCATTGATATTTTTTTCTATAGTATTTTCTGAAATATAAATTTTCTTCGACTCACTTAAATGTGAATGAATATTGGGGTTCCTTGTTATCAGATTCCAAAATATTCCTAGGTACTGGGTTAAATTTTCATTTTTTTATTGTCAGAACTGTTTTTCTCAAACTTGAATGAATTGAAGTATGGTTGTTGTGGTAAATTCTAACTTGAATTTAAATCTCGGTGATTTAAGCTTTGATACTTCACAAAAACCAATGTTTGACATTCTTCATGGTTTTTCGGCTCCCAAAAAGTATACGATAAAAAAGTTGCGATACCGGGTTTTTCCAAAGCATTTGAAATTTTGAATCTTGAAGACCAAGGGTGCTTGAACATATTAGGATACATGTAACGGGTGGGGCATTGGATTTGAAAATATTTCGAATATTATCAACAGCCTTGCGTTTTTTCGGATATAGGAATTCCCAAGAAAAAAAAACCAGATGTCCGGCCGGATCGATTAGAATTGTCCCAGTTTGTTTACATATTTCCTGTAAATATATCGGTTGTTGCAAGCTCATAAAAATTCATTGGGGCTTAAAATTCTGCGCGCTTCTTTTGTTCGTTTCATTGAAGAGGGTAACAGTGAAAGAAGTACCAACTCGGTCGATTCTTGTGCATCTGGTGATTTCGAAATATTAGAAAAGTCCGTCAATCATTTTTTTCTTTTTTCCCTTTCGAAAATATGCTCAATAATATGCTATTTGCTAAACGCTGAAAATATATGGAAACCCTGACCGTCTAGTCTAGATTCTAGACTGGTCGAAGATGATGGGAACGGGAACTTCTAGACTCTAGAAGTAGATGACCGTTCCCATCATCAAGATCTTCGACCACATTTTCGCCCTTTAAACGACTCAGCGACGAAGAATGGCCGCTCGTCTCCAATACAAAGCCGCAAATCGTGCACTCACATTCCTCGAACCTGAGTCATCTTCCTCGTTCTACGGGACCATTCTACACATAAAAAACCGGAGAGTGTTACCCAGTCGCGGTACCGTTTTCGGACGAAATGCCACCAAGCTATACAGGTTCCCATTCGACGTCCGATGACTCAATGTCGAATTACCTTGCCTGTTATGATTTATGTTTATCTTATGGGCTCGGTGGAAAAGACAAACAGAATTGGTGGTGAACAAATTAGTGTGGAATTCATATGGGTATCGTATGGGATAATTTGGAGTGGCAAATTCTGCTTCTCAGCTTGGAAGTTTTCGAAAATGGGAAGAATATATTTCGGAAAATAATATTGTTTCAGAAAACAACACATAATAAGAAAATTCTTCCGTCTCCAAAGTCATGCAGCTTACTCCCAAAAGAGCTCAAAATTAGTTTTGCATAATAAGCACCCTTCGTGAAATTATTTAAGTTGAAGCGGTCATGAGTAATGAGAGTCATCCTACAAGACGCATGCGACAAAATTGTGGAGGTGAATGCTCGTATGAAATTAAGATGGGTCTTTCCTGTAACAAAATTTCCTCAGCCTACCCCTTTCCGAGATATCACCATTAACCTTCGAACGGGCGATGGGGGAGATGCCCATCCAAATGTCTTAGGGCCAGTTTCATAATAAACCCCTAAAGTACACTTAAGTTAAAGTGCATTTATAGCTAAAGCCCACTTTAAAAGTCCACCCGATTTCATAATGAAATTAAATGGGACTTTACATAAAGGAGACTTTAGGTGAAATGTTGTAGGTTGGCATAACTGAAATCGTTTCATTTGACCTAAAATGGACAGTTGCAGTTGTATTTAACCACAGCCATCTTGAAATTGAAGGTGATTATGATATTTTCATGTCATGTGGATATAACGTTCGGGTTCAAATTTAAAATATACACCTAGAAATTTGGGGGAAAATACCAATCTCAAACTGAATATTACAAAAAAAAAAAGGAATTGATGATTGCGACTGACAAAAGGGAGCATTGCCTCAGATTAACATCATTAGATTTAGAAATCGAAATAGGAAAAAAAAATTGAATAAACATAATCTTTGAATAAGCATATATTTTCACCAATTACATCAGGGTAATATAGCAAAATGACCTGTTATGATTGAATTTTTAACAATACATGTTTCCCATTGACTGCATGAGCAAAAATTTTTTAATTAACACCTAATTCTTTTTCAAAATTATTGATAGAAAACATGTCATTGATATCAATTGCAACACTACAGTTGCAACCACAATGAGCCGTATGGTGTCTAATTGTAGTCTCATTTCGAATCTACGTTCCATACACTCTCATTTTCGTATTCTCATTCCACTTGTGAAAGTTGATTTCAAAATAAAACACAACATCACTAACCTCAAATGAGTTGACAGTTTGAACACGAGAGGATACTTTAGCTGCTAAAGTCCCGAATTTGGGCCTTTAAATATAAGTGGCTTTAAGAAAGTTAAATGTGTTATGAAACCGAAATATTGAACTTAAAGGAGCTTTAAAATTAAAGGGACTTTAAAACTGATTATGAAACTGGCCCTTGGTTAGGTTCAAGAAGTATGCCATTGTCACTATCTTCCCGAATTCTAAACGTGATTTCTGTCTTCAGAAGTGTCTCCCTAAAAAAAATATTCGACAAATTTCTTGTAAAATTTGATCTAACTAAAATCATTTTAATGTAAAATATTGTCAAGATGAGGTCGTATTTCTAACATTGTCAAAAAGTTATCAGATCTCATGTAGAGCCAAGCTGTTTACTCCACACTCTTCATCTTCACAAGTCCTCATTTCACGACTGTATGCCTTGGTTTAAATAAGCGACTTGAGGATCACAACAGTAAATTGCTCAATGGAAACTGTGGTTGAGGTTATTACAGGAAAATTGTATTTGACGTAAATACACATGAGGCGTTTTACGATCGCTTTATTTCATCCCCTTATTCAAAATATGGCGTCAATTTTCCCTGAATATATTCCCAGAAACTGGCTCACATACCAAATTTCAACTTGATAGGACATCGAAAGTACCCTAACAGCTTTTATGATCATAAGTGAATGAGTGACGAAATCAGGGGTTTTTAGATATCTATAAAGTCTAAAGTGCACGAGCTATGCACTTGACACTTTGCACGTTTGATGAGTTTACTACTGGCATTATATCTTGAGAATTTTGTTCATCTACTATATTCCAATCTCAAGTTATGGATGCTTAAAATACGACGAAACACTTCGAGACAATATGTATAGGTAGTACTCGGGCGCGAATCTTCGCTTGGCTCGTCTTAGCCCCAAAACTGGTTTGTTGTTTGTTCAATGAAAAACATAATTTTCCTATAGATATCCTTACAGCAATTTCCCTATATCCTTACAGCTGAATAGTCCCAAAATGAGCGAGTTTCTTGCTCAAGGGGAATTAAAACAAATTTCTCGCATGATGTACTTAATAAGATAGAAGATGATTCGGAAGAAGACTTCGAGAATGAGTTACCATCGAGCATCGAGTTTTAGTGAGTTCTTGGTAGAAAAAATCGAAAAAAAATTTAAGAGAGTTCTTTCAAGTCGGAAAATACTCCAGAGGAATCTGAAGAAAAACGAGAAACCTCGGAAGAATATTTTATTCTTCTATTTGAACAATTTCACCCAATCATGCCAACATTACACTGAAAACAGTTCATGGGTCATTTTCAACGTTGCTATGGACACTTGTTGATTCATTTCGATTTCGAAGTTTCGTATATTCAATATTTCGAAATGTCACGATTTGGGTGTAATACTGACGAGAATATTAACGAAATTATTGAATCAAACATACTGAAAATTACCACTTACAGCAAGAAGTTTGTATGAATTGAAAGTATGATTTAGATGAAAATCGGACGGCGGAAGAATTGTCATTAATTTTCAAGGATTGGGCTGTGAACATGAAGAAAAAAGATGAGTTAGAGTTCAAAGAAAGCACTGTAAAAACCATGTGGAATTCAACAAATAAGCTGTTACAAGAAAAATTTTATAAAGAAATCAAAGTTTTTATTGACCCTTTCATAAGTGTTGTCTTTCATCCTGTCCGTATATAATCTGTCATAAATTTTTTTCGATTATCAATGTCCTTCCTTAGTTATTATTACCTACTGAAAAGAAACCTCGAGAGGAACCTATTGCCCTAATTGACTTAATTATGGAGATTTTGTCACAGACTTCATTTAACGAGTTAGATGTTATCAGGAGTCATCCACAATTCAAGGTGGGTTTAAGAAAACTCAGATTTTTCGATACAAAATAATTTATAATCAACTTGACAATGCTTGATCTAGCAATCGAAGGCTAGTAAAACCCACTTTGATATTCTAATCTTTCAGTAACAAAATTCACGTTTTGAGCGATGAAATAATAACCCGAGTATAACCCCTATTATGAGGTATCAGGACAGACCTTTCAGAATATAATTGTAGAGGATGTAATTATTCACAACATGATTGTTCTCAAGAAACAGGACGAAGGATTAATGAGTATGTTCGCGTAGAAAGCAAGTTATCAAAACACCACATTCTCAACACAACAATATACCGAATCTAACATTATTATGAAGACCAGTATGAAGAGGTCATACGCTCCAAATATACCGGTGTGAACTTGGCAGACCGTTTCCAGCGGCCTCCAGCGGCCAGTTTGGCGAAAGCACCCGAACGGCGGGATCAGTGGCGTGCAAGTCGATCGAAAATTATTAACTGAAATCTGTAAAAATTCGATATCTCGGAGAATATATGTTGGAGCATATTGGAATTTCGTGTGCTAGATTATATTTCCAATATCGATATTACCAGAAGGCGATCGACTTCCCGTGGGAGCACGGGCTAGTTTATACAACCTTTAACTTTGAAAAATTCATATCTCGGGAACTATTCTTCGGAACACATACAGATTTTGCATGTGGGTTTATCATATCGAAACTAATTACCACTGAAAAAATGATCGACTTCCCGTGGGACGGAGGGGTTGTTTTTTCAACCCTTAACTTTGAAAAATTCATATCTCGGAAACTATTCTTCGGAACACATACAGATTTTGCATGTGGGTTAATCATATCGATACTAATCACCACTGAAAAAATGATCGACTTCCCGTGGGACGGAGGGGTTGTGTTTTCAACCCTTAATATTAAAAAATTCATATCTCGGAAACTATTCTTCGGAACACATACAGATTTTGCATGTGGGTTAATCATATCGATAATAATCACCACTGAAAAAATGATCGACTTCCCGTGGGACGGAGGGGTTGTTTTTTCAACCCTTAATATTAAAAAATTCATATCTCGGAAACTATTCTTCGGAACACATACAGATTTTGCATGTGGGTTAATCCTATCGATAGTGATCACCACTGAAAAAATGATCGACTTCCCGTGGGACGGAGGGGTTGTTTTTTCAACCCTTAACATTAAAAAATTCATATCTCGGAAACCATTCTTCGGAACACATACAGATTTTGCATGTGGGTTAATCCTATCGATAGTAATGACCACTGGAAAAATGATCGACTTCCCGTGGGACGGAGGGGTTGTTTTTTCAACCCTTAACATTAAAAAATTCATATCTCGGAAACCATTCTTCGGAACACATACAGATTTTGCATGTGGGTTAATCCTATCGATACTAATCACCACTGAAAAAATGATCGACTTCCCGTGGGACGGAGGATTTGTTTTTTCAACCCTTAACATTAGAAAATTCATATCTCGGAAACTATTCTTCGGAACACATACAGATTTTGCATGTGGGTTAATCATATCGATACTAATCACCACTGAAAAAATGATCGACTTCCCGTGGGACGGAGGGGTTGTTTTTCAAACCCTTAATATTAAAAAATTCATATCTCGGAAACTATTCTTCGGAACACATACAGATTTTGCATGTGGGTTAATCCTATCGATAGTAATCACCACTGGAAAAATGATCGACTTCCCGTGGGACGGAGGGGTTGTTTTTTCAACCCTTAACTTCGAAAAGTTCATATCTCGGAAACCATTCTTCGGAACACATACAGATTTTGCATGTGGGTTAATCATATCGATACTAATCACCACTGAAAAAATGATCGACTTCCCGTGGGACGGAGGGGTTGTTTTTTCAACCCTTAACTTTGAAAAATTCATATCTCGGGAACTATTCTTCGGAACACTTACAGATTTTGCATGTGGGTTAATCATTCCGATACTAATCACCACTGAAAAAATGATCGACTTCCCGTGGGACGGAGGGGTTGTTTTTTCAACCCTTAACTTCGAAAAGTTCATATCTCGGAAACCATTCTTCGGAACACATACAGATTTTGCATGTGGGTTAATCATATCGATACTAATCACCACTGAAAAAATGATCGACTTCCCGTGGGACGGAGGGGTTGTTTTTTCAACCCTTAACTTTGAAAAATTCATATCTCGGGAACTATTCTTCGGAACACTTACAGATTTTGCATGTGGGTTAATCATTCCGATACTAATCACCACTGAAAAAATGATCGACTTCCCGTGGGACGGAGGGGTTGTTTTTTCAACCCTTAACTTTGAAAAATTCATATCTCGGGAAGTATTCTTCGGAACACATAAAGATTTTGCACGTGGGTTAATCATATCGATACTAATCACCACTGAAAAATGATCGACTTCCCGGCGGACGAAGCGGTTGTTTTTCCATTGCTTTATTTCGATAGTCCCATAACTTTGAAAAACTCATATTCATATAATATTCAAGTAGATCCAACAGACACTTATTGGATATCTACAAGTAATCACATACATATTTTATCGCTAAAAATTTAAAGGTACTATCCCATTTACGTTCCAAGTCTAACCTGAAATATACAATGCGAAATCTGTATGTGTTCCGAAGAATAGTTTCCGAGAAATGAATTTTTTAATGTTAAGGGTTGAAAAAACAACCCCTTCCATCCCACGGGAAGTCGATCATTTTTTCAGTGGTGATTAGTATCGATATGATTAACCCACATGCAAAATCTGTATGTGTTCCAAAAAATAGTTTCCGAGATATGAATTTTTCAAAGATAAGGGTTGAAAAAACAACCCCTCCGTCCAACAGGAAGTCGATCATTTTTTCAGTGGTGATTACTATCGATAGGATTAACCCACATGCAAAATCTGTATGTGTTCCGAAGAATAGTTTCCGAGATATGAATTTTTTAATATTAAGGGTTGAAAAAACAACCCCTCTGTCCCACGGGAAGTCAATCATTTTTTCAGTGGTGATTAGTATCGATATGATTAACCCACATGCAAAATCTGTATGTGTTCCGAAGAATAGTTTCCGAGATATGAATTTTTCAAAGTTAAGGGTTGAAAAAACAACCCCGCCGTCCCACGGGAAGTCGATCATTTTTTCAGTGGTGATTAGTATCGATAGGATTAACCCACATGCAAAATCTGTATGTGTTCCGAAGAATGGTTTCCGAGATATGAATTTTTTAATGTTAAGGGTTGAAAAAACAACCCCTCCGTCCCACGGGAAGTCGATCATTTTTTCAGTGGTGATTACTATCGATTGGATTAACCCACATGCAAAATCTGTATGTGTTCCGAAGAATGGTTTCCGAGATATGAACTTTTCGAAGTTAGGGGTTGAAAAAACAACCCCTCCGTCCCACGGGAAGTCGATCATTTTTTCAGTGGTGAATACTATCGATAGGATTAACCCACATGCAAAATCTGTATGTGTTCCGAAGAATGGTTTCCGAGATATGAACTTTTCGAAGTTAAGGGTTGAAAAAACAACCCCTCCGTCCCACGGGAAGTCGATCATTTTTTCAGTGGTGATTACTATCGATAGGATTAACCCACATGCAAAATCTGTATGTGTTCCGAAGAATAGTTTCCGAGATATGAATTTTTTAATATTAAGGGTTTAAAAAACAACCCCTCCGTCCCACGGGAAGTCGATCATTTTTTCAGTGGTGATTAGTATCGATATGATTAACCCACATGCAAAATCTGTATGTGTTTCGAAGAATAGTTTCCGAGATATGAATTTTTTAATGTTAAGGGTTGAAAAAACAACCCCTCCGTCCCACGGGAAGTCGATCATTTTTTCAGTGGTGATTAGAATCGATAGGATTAACCCACATGCAAAATCTGTATGTGTTCCGAAGAATGGTTTCCGAGATATGAATTTTTTAATGTTAAGGGTTGGAAAAACAACCCCTCCGTCCCACGGGAAGTCGATCATTTTTCCAGTGGTCATTACTATCGATAGGATTAACCCACATGCAAAATCTGTATGTGTTCCGAAGAATGGTTTCCGAGATATGAATTTTTTAATGTTAAGGGTTAAAAAAACAACCCCTCCGTCCCACGGGAAGTCGATCATTTTTTCAGTGGTGATAAGTATCGATATGATTAACCCACATGCAAAATCTGTATGTGTTCCGAAGAATAGTTTCCGAGATATGAATTTTTCAAAGTTAAGGGTTGAAAAAACAACCCCGCCGTCCCACGGGAAGTCGATCATTCTTTCAGTGGTGATTAGTATCGATAATATTAACCCACATGCAAAATCTGTATGTGTTCCGAAGAATGGTTTCCGAGATATGAACTTTTCGAAATTAAGGGTTGAAAAAACAACCCCTCCGTCCCACGGGAAGTCGATCATTTTTTCAGTGGTGATTACTATCGATAGGATTAACCCACATGCAAAATATGTATGTGTTCCGAAGAATAGTTTCCGAGATATGAATTTTTTAATATTAAGGGTTTAAAAAACAACCCCTCCGTCCCACGGGAAGTCGATCATTTTTTCAGTGGTGATTAGTATCGATATGATTAATCCACATGCAAAATCTGTATGTGTTCCGTAGAATAGTTTCCGAGATATGAATTTTTTAATGTTAAGGGTTGGAAAAACAACCCCTCCGTCCCACGGGAAGTCGATCATTTTTCCAGTGGTCATTACTATCGATAGGATTAACCCACATGCAAAATCTGTATGTGTTCCGAAGAATGGTTTCCGAGATATGAATTTTTTAATGTTAAGGGTTAAAAAAACAACCCCTCCGTCCCACGGGAAGTCGATCATTTTTTCAGTGGTGATAAGTATCGATATGATTAACCCACATGCAAAATCTGTATGTGTTCCGAAGAATAGTTTCCGAGATATGAATTTTTCAAAGTTAAGGGTTGAAAAAACAACCCCGCCGTCCCACGGGAAGTCGATCATTCTTTCAGTGGTGATTAGTATCGATAATATTAACCCACATGCAAAATCTGTATGTGTTCCGAAGAATGGTTTCCGAGATATGAACTTTTCGAAATTAAGGGTTGAAAAAACAACCCCTCCGTCCCACGGGAAGTCGATCATTTTTTCAGTGGTGATTACTATCGATAGGATTAACCCACATGCAAAATCTGTATGTGTTCCGAAGAATAGTTTCCGAGATATGAATTTTTTAATATTAAGGGTTTAAAAAACAACCCCTCCGTCCCACGGGAAGTCGATCATTTTTTCAGTGGTGATTAGTATCGATAGGATTAACCCACATGCAAAATATGTATGTGTTCCGAAGAATGGTTTCCGAGATATGAATTTTTTAATGTTAAGGGTTGAAAAAACAACCCCTCCGTCCCACGGGAAGTCGATAATTTTTCCAGTGGTCATTACTATCGATAGGATTAACCCACATGCAAAATCTGTATGTGTTCCGAAGAATGGTTTCCGAGATATGAATTTTTTAATGTTAAGGGTTGAAAAAACAACCCCTCCGTCCCACGGGAAGTCGATCATTTTTTCAGTGGTGATTATTATCGATATGATTAACCCACATGCAAAATCTGTATGTGTTCCGAAGAATAGTTTCCGAGATATGAATTTTTTAATATTAAGGGTTGAAAACACAACCCCTCCGTCCCACGGGAAGTCGATCATTTTTTCAGTGGTGATTAGTATCGATATGATTAACCCACATGCAAAATCTGTATGTGTTCCGAAGAATAGTTTCCGAGATATGAATTTTTCAAAGTTAAGGGTTGAAAAAACAACCCCTCCGTCCCACGGGAAGTCGATCATTTTTTCAGTGGTGATTAGTATCGATATGATTAACCCACATGCAAAATCTGTATGTGTTCCGAAGAATAGTTCCCGAGATATGAATTTTTCAAAGTTAAAGGTTGTATAAACTAGCCCGTGCTCCCACGGGAAGTCGATCGCCTTCTGGTAATATCGATATTGGAAATATAATCTAGCACACGAAATTCCAATATGCTCCAACATATATTCTCCGAGATATCGAATTTTTACAGATTTCAGTTAATAATTTTCGATCGACTTGCACACCACTGATCCCGCCGTTCGGGTGCTTTCGCCAAACTGGCCGCTGGAGGCCGCTGGAAACGGTCTGCCAAGTTCACACCGGTCCAAATATTCCTTTCACATCATAAATATTTTCGTAGTTTCCCACATCATAAACTTTGAACACCTTTCTCCAAAAAAAAAAAACTCTACCGAATTTGAAGTGCGATAGATATGCTTCGCAATAATTTTTTTTAGATCGGCATCCATGAAGCGAGCAATTAACCATATTATATGTTGTTCATCTCTGGCCTCTTATTAAACGATGAGTAAGACTTCTAATTGAGAATCCGATTGGCAATAATTACGGAGTGTCATGTGAATATTACTCTTAAATGAAAATAGGATTTAGGAGCTTTTAACGAACGTTGCATTTATACTTACAAGATGAGATAGAAGATAGTTTCGGTACTTTACCTGTTGAATTAAGTATGCCTTTTAAATTTGATCATTTGACCGATTCATTTTTTAAATCGACTTGAATGAGATTTCACTGAACGAAACTGAAAGAAATCATATTTGCAACGAAAATTTTGTTTATCGATCATTTCAATTGTTTCCTCCTGTTTTTCCTTTCTAATCAATAATGCAGGAATCAGTGCAAGAATGGAATTTCCGCCAAATAAATTACTATTATTCATGTTCCTGATATTTCTATACTTATTCTCAAATCAAATCAGTGCAATTTCGCAAACTCACCTCAAATTCCGAATATGCTCAAATTCTGCTCAGAATCCGAATATGAGTGTATACATAAATTATCATTTTCAGTAATGCCATTTGATATTTTGGTTTTTAAAAAATGCTGTTTTTTCAGAACTCCAATATACCTATTAGGCGTTTATGGAGAACTATACCTATTTGAAATCTGAAAATTATCTACCGATCTGAAATAGCCTGACTACTTTCAGAAATATAGGGAGTGCTGTTTTGTTTCCAAATTTGATAGAGTATGCAATTCTTACTTTCCAAAATATCGAGAAAGAACTAAAAAAAAGGAGGTAGGAGTATTCGGTATTATAATTGTTATTCCTAACCTAGATATCGTAAGCACAAACCGTTTTCACATTTTCGAAGGCGAAGACTGTGTAAATATTGTACATTTTCATAATTATGAATTACCCGTCTCATAACTTTCGTTTTTCAAATTAGAACCCTATTTCTTTATGATTGCGTTGGATTTGAGCACGAATGTATTCAGAAAATATTTTTTGAATTTTTTTTTCACTCCCTGAAATTGGACAGGCTCCAGGAATATTTCAGATGGGTAGATAATGTTTTGAAAAAAAAAAGGTTGCAGTTTTTTTTTTTCAATCAAGTATATCTAAGAATTAACAAACGTTTATTAAAAATATAACAGAAAATAAGGCAAACAATGAAAAATAACAAAGTAAACATTTTTACTTCAAACTGAAATCAACCATCTTCCTACATCCCAGTTTATATTATAAAATCCAGAAGTATATGATATATATTTTTGAAATTGTCTAAGAAAAGTCCATTGAAAAATTACAGCGTACTATGATTGCCATTTGAAATAATAGTATATTCTAAAACAAGTTGCAGAATGAGCTCCTATTCCAACACGAATGCGAAGTTCGAAAACGAGCGACTAAAGCTACGTTCGATTTGTACTTATGGAGTTGGAGTGGAGTGAGAGCGGCGTTTTAGTCACGTGACTTCAGAGCTTGCGGTGTTTGATTAACCGATGTCGAACGCTCCGGAGCTGGAGGAGCGTTTGAAACTAACCTGTAATCTTATGTTTTGATTTTTAGATTTCAATCGAACTCTTGTTTTCTGAGATTACTGTCTTCAAAAAATATTCAGAATTATCTATACATTCTTTTACTCCAAGAGAAATATACTGCATTCTCCCAAGTCGTTCCAATAATAAACTTTTGCCGAGATTTGTTTTTTGAAGATTCTTCTGATGAAGAAAATGAAATTAGCTAAAAAATTTACGACTTTGCAGAAGAAGTAGTACCAGGAATGCCTAATAGGCAGTTTAAACAACTTTTTAGAATGTCGCTTTCTACTTTTGAAGTTTTCATAAAAAAAATTCATTATATTGATAATGATATCCAAGCCTAGCACGGTAACCCTAAAGTTTCTCTAGAAAAAGAAGTTTATTAACGTCGACATAATATTAGTAAAGAAGAATATAGTTTCAATTAAAGAAAACAAAACGAAATCGAATTGAAAATAAATAAACAAACTGATCAGCTGTTATTTTGAAATTGTCTAATACGCAATACGCATGCTCACCCCGGGTCACGGGCTTCACGAGGTGGGGCTTTAGGAGCGAGCTCCATTCACTCTATACTTACCCCACGCTATCAAAAACGAACGCAGTGTTCGACGCACTTTTTACTCCAGAATCCAATCACGAACGCATACGGCGCAAAAAGAGTTAAAGGAGTGAACGGAGCGTCCAAAACGAACGTACCTTAAGGAGCGAGTTTTCGATAGCATGAGTGTTGGAATTGCCTTCTGCAACGAGTATTAGACGGTATTTTCTCTATTTCAGTCAAGTTTCGTGAAATACTCTCGAAATTCAAATGAAAATTCAGATTAGTGACTTTTGTATTGTAGCTTGGCAGTTGGTGTGACTCACGAAATTTGTGGTTGTCAGTACTGACAACCACAAAATGAAAAATATAACTGAAAACAATGCTGTAATGAGTTTCATTACAGCACTACTTTTAGTACTGTAATGAACTCATTACGATACTGAAATAGAGAAAAATATATTATGTTCCATTCCTCGGAAATTTAGAGCGGCGCTGAAATTTCTAGAGCACCGTTCAAAAGTACCGATAAATGCCCTAAAGATGTTGTAATTTTGAGAGCGTTGTCACAATACTGAGGAAATTAAAGCGAATAACAAAATTCGGCCAAATTCAAAAATCACGCTGTAGCACGAAAACAAGTCACCGTAGTGACTTGTGATATTCAGCAGGAGAAACGAGAACCTGACCTGTGGGTCCGTTTTTTTTTTTAATTTAGGAGTATAAAATCATCGAAATCTGACCACTCTGGAATGGAGAAAAAAGTGAAACGGAGAATGGCAGGAATAAAGATCCAACATCGCGTGGATTCCCGTTCAAAGCGTTCGGACAAACCTTCATGAGGGCTCAGTCAAGGAACTACCTGAAGAAATTCTCTCTTATCTTGCATTCTTTGGAGTACCTAAATTTTTCCTCTTGATAGTTGTCCGCGTAGGTGAACAGTTTGAAGAAGCGTTATTTATTACCTACAACCAATGTTAGCACCTGTCCTGCGTCGGATGTTGTTTCTTCAATGGATTTCAGGTAACACTTTCTCAAGTATTTTTAAGACGTTGACGTTGGACTTGGACTTGAAGGTTCGAAGGTCGACTCAACTATTTTAATTTCCAATAAGGCACAATTGTGATAGGTCGGTAAAAAATCTACCGCTCTGAACTCGAATGGGTTAACGATCGCGATATTGACTTCGTAAAAATGTAGAAAAAAGACGGATGCGAAGCCAATGAACAACAGAAAGAATTACTTACTGAACACACCTAATGTGGAACGTCGTCGAATTGTATCAAAATGACAAATAAAACCCTGAATTATGGAAAATTTATTCCTTTTATGGTGATTGTCGAAAATATTAGTGTCATATTTATTAAATTTCATATTTCAAAGCACTGATTGAATAAATAGAGGCTAGTATTATTTTATATTTTCACTGCGTTTATTAGCATTATTTTCAGATCATGACAACACTGAACATAGAGATATTCGGTTAGTATTGCCCTCGCATTCATTATTGTGATTACACAGTCAAATAAGAAGATAATGAAAATTAAGTCCCAGCTTTTCATAAACATTTTATCTACTATTTTCAAGAAAAAATCCATTGTTCATTGTAGGAAAAACAACAATTCATCTGTCCTGTCAACTGATTTAAAGACTGAAATATCCCTTGTGTTGCATAGTCGCTCTTACGATTGTACCTTCTCACAATGATTTTCGTAGTATCTGTTAAAATATGTGGAATCAACACTAAACACGTTTCAACACCAAATACGGAATATTTGAGCTAAATGAGCTGCACCGGTAGGTATTTCAGTTATTTAAGCGCAGTTCATCAGATTTCAAGGTTTTGTTTGTCCGCAAGGGATTTGATCGAGTGGTATAGTTCGCTTGAATTCAAGTTCAGCCAAGAAAGTTCGAAGATATCTCTTCGTATTCGGTTGTAGTATGATGGTCATGGCGAGCTATATTGCTCCGGTTCTATCGAGTCTCGAACTGTTACATCATGAAGTTGTAGATGTTTATCAACTCTGCATGGGTACATGGATCGTTGGATTTGTGGAGTTAGTGGGAGGATATTGGATCTGGTCCCAATTTGTTACACTTTCTATTCGATACCGTTATCTGCTTGACATTTGGCATTGGGTTTATGATTTCCAATAACGAGAGTTTGAAATCGTTTAGGTCTGGACAAATATGTTGTGAACTTCATCCGACTGAATTATTCGCAGTCTACGGAAAAAATCCAAAAAAGTACATAAAAAGTCTTATCCTATAAGGGACGAATATCATAACGTAAATCATCATAGAATAATATGAAATTATGCCAATAAAAGGTATTTGGTTTCGACTTTTCTTCAAAATTTTGACTGAAAAGTGGTTAATGGGTTCGATACTTTCCATTTCGATCTGTACCATTCATATTTTTCACCAAATTCAACTGTTTTTTTCTCTAGCGTTCTCAAGTACATTGATAATCGTTCGAGCAAAATTTATAACAGTTCGCGAATGTTGTTAAATTTTTTTCGAGCATTACTGATTGAAAAATTACAAAGCAAAAACAATTTATTCCATTACTAAGTGCAATTAACAAAAGAAAAGAACGATAAAGATAAGTTTAATGAAGATCCAAACGTGGGAGTTTCTATAATTGATGAAGATTTATTTCCACTACCTATGCTGTTTATTATTTGATTACGTTTTCTTGGTCAATATTTAAGTACGGTTTTATTGAATTGGCATTGTTGTGACTCTTGATTTTTTGAGCTCTTGTCTACGACTTTTGGCCAATCCATTGACCACTGTCTACCTATTGGAGTGATTAGTAACTTTTTCTTTAGAGTTTCAGCAGACCATTTGGTTCAAGTTTGAATCGTATCTCTTTCAATAGGCATATATGATCGATTTCAGCGCTCTACTGATAATTTATTTTTTATTTGGGTTGATCTGTTATTTGAGCCTTTTCTGACACAAAAATTTTTTTATGAATTTCTTAGAAAACCAATGTTACATAACATAAGAAAAACTTTTTCAAATATCAAAGATAATGAATTTTATGTGAAGCTTGTGAAATAATGGAGAATAAGAGTTGTTACTAAAAATAATCTTTGCTCCTGCAAAATGATGAGCTTTTGTTTGATATGAAGAAATTAACTCAAACCATTCTGTGCATACTTTTGATATTAACGTGTATATATAAGATTCCAACTGAGATTTCAACACTTGTGACTGCGTTCTGGAAATATGTGACGGAAAATGTTCCCTGGACGTCATCTTCAGAGGGCTCTAGCTCCTTCGAAACCCTTTTTGTGATATTATGGATTAGGTCTAATGTCCAGAACATGCACTAGAAGCTTGTCGTTCTTATTATGGGGGCAGTCTATATGCTGGAAATAAATGGATTATACTTCTTTGCAGATTTGGTCTGAGTTCATTATTGGAATGATTTTCGCTCATACTGTGAAAAGGAGAGAAACAGGAGAGAAAATCTGTGACAAAAGCAACCTTCATATGATCAAAAGATCAGAAAAAATCCATAACCTTATTTTTCTTGCTTACCTCATTGAGTTTGCTCCGGCATTCCCATGTCGACTTTGAGTCGTTGACATAGGAATTCAGTGCTTCAATAGCAGCTTGACTATCTGAGTGAATAGCTATGTCGCAATTCTGATAGTTCTTCTCTAGATTAATATCTAGATATCTTTCGATTGCTAATATTTCTGCTTGAAGAACACTAGCACAGGAGCCTAACGATAGTGCACACTTGGCTTTGGCCCCGTGAACCCCAGCCCCAGCTCCCGTGTTGGTTTTTGAACCATCTATATACCATTTAACAGTATTTTCTTTGAAATTTTGGTTGGTGTTTTCCCGCCAGCATTTCTATTTTTTGCCTAGCATCGTACTGAAGTTTTTCCCTGTACTTATTTCTTGACCATTACATCACTAGGAAGGTTCGCACTGAACAGATTAAATGGCAGTTATTCATGCATGTGCCGTACAAAATTCTATTAGACATAAAAAAATGTAACTATAGAAAATGATTTCTTGGTCGTCGCAATAAAACTTGTGGAATCAGTGACTCATCCCAATAATTCTTGCCACGATTAAATCAACTTCATATTTCGAAGGTCGAATATGTAAACGAATTGCATTTAGGTTAATAACAAGCACAAATTTGCAATTTAAATTTTTATTCTTCCACTTCGCGCTCACTTGCTTTCGACATTTCATATTTTGTTTTTATCGCTACTACTTGAATAAATTCAGAATTTCTTCGTATGCTCTGATAAATGAATATGAAATATTTTCGTTTTTTCTCTGAAAGTCAATTCTGAAATGAAAAATTCTTTGTGAAAGGCCATGTTCAGTTATTTTTATATGTTTCTATATCTTTTCTCTCAGATCGTACAAAACCTAGAAAAACCTTCCCGTGAATAAGAGATTATTAAAAGATGTAATAATTTATTTCAAGAGGAATTTTATTAATGGTGAAAAGTTAATTTCTCGTGTCGGATGATGTTATAATGATAGGTGTTGTTATTTCTTGATTCTCGATAAAAATTAATCACTTTTGTTATCGCTTCAATTTCCCAAAATGATTTCCATGTATGTTTTTCGTGAGATCTGTCCGTCATCGTGAGTGGTGGGCTCTCAAAATTAACATATTAAAACCTGCGAGATTAATTTGGAGTTAGGTACCATTTTTCAAATATCAATAGCGAGGTCGATAGATGGGAAAATGAAAAACTCAAAAATTCTTACAATACTGTATTGTAGGAAAAACAGATGGTCGGCAGTACCCGATACTCCACCCGAATCAAGGTGATTTTTTTTTAATGCTCTGAATATTTTTAAAACGGAATGACTTTTGTGGCAAAGCAGCTTCGTTTTTGCTCTCGCAATGTTTCAAAAAATTGTATCAAGCAAAATACTGTGGAGAAGGAAGAGCCCCTCTGAGCCGATCGATCATCGAACGGACCATGACACTATTTTCAGTTGTCGACTTGCCCCCAACACCTGAAGATCCATGAACACGCCGGGAGACGTGCCAGAATGCTCAATTCTACGCAATCACCACGTAGGCGGCGATATGCATGACTGAATTGTACACGTTTCCTTCCGGTGCTTGAGCTCTTTATCCCTCCTCCATCATTGTCCTCCTTTCGCTGGAGGATGTTCTAGACGAGATCACCTTCTGAATTACCCATTATTCTCGTACTCTTGTTACGCATTTGTGCGCTCTATCATTGAACACAATTTTTCTTCTTTCGGATTTGCATTGAAGAATAATCCAGAAAGGCATTACTATATCTTCGAAGTTCAGAGAATACCGATCCGAACGAATTGGAATTTCGGTTTTAGTACCAACACGACAGGAATGTTACACATTCGTTTTCAAGCTTTTCTCTTTCTATTTTGAATAATGCACCTTATTTCTTTCACTAATTTGTCTGCAGCCAGAATGATATTGGTAGAAATTTCGCGCGATAAAGAGCCAACAATGAAACTAGTTAGAAGACTAATTGAAGATCCTGATGTGAAAAACTGTTAATTTTTAACGAGGTCTTTGTAAGTGGAGGTTCATGGAAGTGTGGCTTAGGCGAAAAAAGGAATAAATCAAATTTGAGAACCAGTTCGGAGATATCGATTTCATCATTTTACGGATTTTGAATCTGTGGATTTGCATCTTGGGATCAAAATAATTGGTTGTAGATTCCAATATGTTATAAACTTCCCATCCTTGTTTCTGCTTTGAATTTCTGAAAAGCAGAGGAGCAAACTTATAGAGGTCTTTTATTGAACTTGAACATCTACAGCATGCATTCATCGACAATAGATATAATGCCAAAGAAATTCAAAGGGCACTAAAACCAAAAATTTCCACCCGCAATGTTGGGGCATCAAAATCACCCCAACGGAATATCTAACAATACATCCCTATAGTCACAGATATAACTAGTAGAATACTGAAGAGGCACAATATCGAGACCGTTTATAATCCGATAAAAAAAACTTCTGGAAATGAACTGCCAAAGACAAAATCGACCCACTTCCACAGGCCTTCATTTACAGGATACCTTGTGACTGCGGCAAAGTCTACATTGGTACAACAACGAAATATCAATACGAGAATGCAACATGAACGATGCTGTATACTGCGTGAGACAGAAAAATCCACACTAGCGGAACATGCCCCAACATATGGACACAATATTGTTTTTTCAAAGGCAGAGGATATTTTGAATATCAAAAGTTACTATCCTAGGCTGAACATAAAAGCCATTAAAATTTTAAACATAAAAACAACATGAACAGATAAGAAGAAATCTTTTTATATCATAGCTCAGCGGATCTTAGAAAAACCAAGATGGCCAATATATTTTCCCGCCATCAACCAGGCTGTAGGTAAAAACTCCGGATCGAACACGTTAATGACACGAATTCAGCGTTCGAGGTACTACAATCTCAGACCAAGAATCCTCTCAAGTTGCCTAACGCAGATGTACGCGAAACGTTAGGTGGAATAATTCCTAATGGTCCTCAATAAATAAGCCCGGAATACTCTCTCAATATAAGTATATCCCATTTTAAAAGCCTTGAACTATTTATTAGATTTTTTCAGTTCAATTAGTGTAATTATATCAAATATTCAGGACAGCTATAAGCAGGGTAATGTGGACTGACGTGATTGCCAACATCCACAGATGATAGGCACCAATAGAAGAAGAAGAAGAAGTGCAATAGAGATGTTGTCCATTATGAAAAGTGTACACTTCAAATCCTTTACCATTAATCATTATTATTCAGCTTGACAAATTTTCATTCTATAATTCAAGCGCCTCACAATGCGCCTTTCTCAGACTACGGCTCAGAACGTGTCTGCTACTGTATGGTAGTTTCAGGGCCGCCGCCAGACATTTTGCCGCCCCGGAAAAATTATATTTTGCCACCTTGCTGTGATATACTGAGTTTGGGATTCATAACAAACTCTTTTACAATTTTATCAAGGGGGAAAAAATTCAGAAACGTTCGTTTCTGAATTTTTTTCCCCTTGATCCAATTGTAAATAATTTCTATTGGAGATGACTTCTCTTGTATAATCACATGAACTTGCTAAAACATAAATAAAACTCAACATATCATTTCAGGAACTGGAAAAGGTAAATATAAAATATAACTATAAATATATATCATACAAAAAATATATTAAATAAAAAATAACAAAAAAAAACATATATACCGGCTATCGTATGTATAAAAGTGAACTAGAACCCTCAGACTAAAATGTTCGAACTCAAATAAATTTGTTCCTTCTTACCTTCATCTCGCAAATTCATGAATTATTTGAAATATATCGAGAATATTGACTCTCTCATATTCAATGGATATAATGACTAGATCAGATAATCTATCTTGGGCCATTGTTGATCGTAGAAAATTTTTTATTAGTTTCAACTCTGAAAAGCTTCTCTAGCCAAAAGTATCCCAAAAGTATTTCCATATTTAATAAAATCATTATACGACAGTTTCTACGATACACGAAACCGATTAATGTAAATGCGTATGTAAAAATTCTCAATCAGGCGGTAAGGTATCATAATAATAATAAAATAAATCAATCGATTCAAGTACAAATGCATTTGTATAAGATATGTCAAATAAATATTCAGAATTTCAAATTGCATTCACATACAAAATATCGAAACAATGAAAACGCTCTCTGCTTTGAGTGTACGAAGCTAAATGATCTCATGTTAAAGGAAAAAAAATTACATTTTTTGATAATTCTTAATTCCAAGGCAATGACATTCGGATCAGAATAAGGTACCTACATAACCCTATTACATTTGTTACCTGTTGCGATGTTCTTAAACTCTGGCATCTGATTAAGTAAATGAAAAGAGGTCAATATAAATCTTAAGTATTCACCTGTATCTTATAATGATTATTATAATAATATTGATATAAATAAAACAAAATATCGGGAATCGGACAATGTATTTTCTCCAATATACTTTCTTCAGCCGACTTTTTTTTTTTTTTTTTTTTTTTTTTATTTGATGACCGTTGTGTTTCCCTTATCTGAACGTCCTATCAATATATCAGGATTGTCACGAATAAACCCCGCTGTGGCCCTCAATTGTCTGGCACTTGGTTGTTGTCTTGTTTCCCTGTCATTTCTATCGACATAGTCACTTACAATTTTGACACATCTCATCCTATATTTGTTCTTGGATTCTTCTGTTATCGGTCTTGTGGAAATACAGCTTTCCAAATCTTTGATAATATCAGCTTTCGGTAGTTTTTTCGGTAACAGGCCATGTTTTGGCCCTAAACCTAAAACGATTTTAACGTCTTCAGGAATATCGCGGTTTGTATAGTTGTTGATGAATCTCTCACAGGTATTCAGAGTTACCAATGTCTTCTGCGTGTTCTCAAGTCTCATAAACTTCTCAATGTTAGCCGATTTAATTTTATCGAAGGAACAGATGTAAGCCCTTCGTGCATATTGATTTAAGCCAAGTAATATATCTCGGTCTAGTTCTTGTTCGATCAAGTGCTGAATTGTCGCAATCTTGTTCTCGGTTTCTCCAATCTTCCAAATAGTAATTCTTGTCTCGACACTCAGAATGGATCTCCTAAATTTGCGCAAGGTAGCACTAACTTGTTTCCTGAAAGGATGTTGCTCAAGTTGTAAAGAGTAAATCTGTGTAATATTGTTGATGATATGTTTCGGGAACACATCTGCTTGTCTACAACGTAACAGGAATATTCTTCTATTCATTAAAGAAGCTAATTTTCTGTGTAAATTGATGAAGTCCTTACACCTTTTCAACCATAAATCACCATATGTAACCCTTATATGCATGAAACCCCCTGGTATTAGATCGTGACTGTAGTTATCATCCATTGTGTTTGTAAATAAAACAAAATATCGGGAATCGGACAATGTCGGCTGAAGAAAGTATATTGGAGAAAATACATTGTCCGATTCCCGATATTTTGTTTTATTTACAAACACAATGGATGATAACTACAGTCACAATATTGATATATTCTTCTACTATGACCATTATGAAATAAATCAAGAACACTAATCTGCCTCAAATTTCAGGGAGGCATATTTTCAACTCATTCAAAGACGCCTTTTCGAATTATTGAAACGACGCTTTATGATTAATATGCGTATCTGAGGCGATCGTTGAAAGACTAAAAAAAATCACCTACATCACTGTTAATAAGCAGAGAGCGCCTTATACTTATTATCGTATATCGTATCAATTTTGTAGGGTAATTCAGTTCGAAAATCATAACTCCGAAGAAGATGAAAGATTTCTATTATGTAGCACTATATAGTGTTGCAAAAATATTGAATATTGTGACGACACTGAGGACTAACGAGTTGATACCCTTATTTCTCGAGTATTATAAACCCCTCCCGAATATTAAAATTTAGAATTCCGATTGGCAAACTGAAAATAAGAATCATTGCTGAATTATCCCAGAATAGTCCAGTAAACGAAGGTCTGAAATCACTTTTTTGCGGAAAGAGCTGCATTTTTGATATAATGATTGTCACCTGAGTAGGAACTCATGTTCAAAAATGCAGGTTCCCAAATTTTCAGGAACCTTGGAAAATTCGTGAAAATGTCGAAAAAGTTACGTTTTCTCGGAAACTAGAAGGTTTATCGAAAAAAGTATCAAACAAAAGTTGTAGAGCGGAAAATTTTAGTAGACCTGATGGCTTTTCGCCTTCTCGTGGTGTTAATATTGACTAATTAGAGGTGCATTTATGTAATGGCGTCCTCAGTTGCTAACTTCATTACGTTCGGATAGCCGAAGACCGAGCCGAAGACGCTCCAAGAGAGCTAGTGGTTTTACCGAGGGTTTTATTATTCCCTTTTATGATGTATATGTTTATGAACTGCAGGGCGAAATGCGTCAGCACCTTTACCAATGCTATGCGAGTTCAAGGATGAAGACAGCTTTCTTTCAAATCTGCGAGAAAACTGCACTTATATTTGTTTCTCTTGAGATTTTACACCTGAATTTTTTTAATCGGATATTACTGGGTAATTAGATGTTACCATTCCATGCAAGAATATAAAATTTCATCGAATAATCTGTCATTTGGAATTTTGGAAAATAAAGAAAATGAAAGAAAAATTGTCAATGGCACACCCTCAAGAGTTTTTCAGAAATATGATGCACAATGTACAAAATTCATACAAGTTCTACAATCACGGAAGTTCAATCTAATTTTTTTTGTTGAAATATAGATATAAGTGAGTCCAAGAAGCTCATTGGACCAGATGGAATTTTTTTCGAATTTTTACCAAGCTTAACACTTTAAAAAAATAGGTATTTTTGGAAAAATTCAATAGAAATGTTCTGCTCTAAACTGAGCAGTTTTAACTTGGAAGTTCTGCATTCAAGGGACGACATGCAAAGCGAAAGTTGGCAGTAACCTAATGGAAATCGATAGAAATATTTCAACGGATTGATTAATAAAAGGTCGGATGAAGATTTCGATGTGAGAATATCGCTAATTTTGTAGAAGTTCGAGTTGTTTAACTCCTTGATAATGTAATGTATTTTTATATTTGAAGGAATTCAATCTCCTCCTAAATTTACTGAAAAGGTCATTATTCCTGTAGCACCAGATAAAGATTAACATTCTACATTACTACAAAAAATATGCTACTCAACGTTACCTAAATTGAATGTGATTTACCTATTGTGATATACAGGGTGTACCAAATTCGACGGCCTATTAGGCGTTTCTGGAGAACTGGACCTATAAGAAATCTGAAAATTAGGATTAAATTATTGTTTGACATTATCTACGGATCTGAAATATTCTTGGAGCCTGACCACTTTCAGTTATACAGGGAGTGAAAAAAAAAAAAAAATTTTTCTGCTTTTTGGTTTTCGAATTTGATAGAGTACGCAATTCTGAATGCATTCGTACTCAAATCGTTGCATTCGTCGAAATACTTTCCAAAATATCGAGAAAAAAAGGGAGATAAGTGTATTCGGTATTATGTTTGGTTGTTCTTATAACCTAGATATCGTAAGCACAAACTGTTTTCACATTTTTGAAGTCGTACAATTTCAGAATTTTGAATTACCCGTCATAGGGTGTTCCAAATGTTGGTTCAAAAATTAGGATCAAAATTGGCTCATAACTTTCGTTTTTCAAATTAGAACCCTATTTTTTCTGATTGCGTTGAATTCTGCGAAGAAAAATGATGATAATGTTCCAACATGTTGATGTTCCTGAAATTACTTATTCTTGAGTTAATCAGGATTTTCTGTTTCTATTCATGAAATCTGTTTTACATCAACATTATAAATGATTTCAGAAAAGAGGAAGTCACTAGTGAGTTATTTGAGTAATTTATCTTCTATGACCAAGGTCATTGTTGATATGAAACAGATTCTATGAATTTGACGCTACGTACTACATGAAATCAGCAAATCCTGAATAACTCAAGAATTATTATTGTTAGGAGCATTAACATGTTCGAACATTATCATAATTTTTCTTCGCACAATCCCACGCAATCATAAAAAAAATAGGGTTCTAATTTGAAAAACGAAAGTTATGGGTCAATCTTGATCCCAATTTTAGAACCTACATTTGGAACCCCCTGTGACGGGTTTTTCAAAATTCTGAAAATGTACAATATTTCCACATTCTTCGCCTTCAGAAACGTGAAAACAAACATTATGATAATGTTCGAACATTATCATAATTTTTCTTCGCACAATCCCACGCAATCATAAAAAAAATAGGGTTCTAATTTGAAAAACGAAAGTTATGGGTCAATCTTGATCCCAATTTTTGAACCTACATTTGGAACCCCCTGTGACGGGTTTTTCAAAATTCTGAAAATGTACAATATTTCCACATTCTTCGCCTTCAGAAACGTGAAAACAGTCTGTGCTTACGATATCTGGGTTAGGAATAACAAACATAATACCGAATACACTTATCCCCCTTTTTTCTTCAGTTTTTTCTCGATATTTTGAAAAGTATTTCGACGAATGCAACGATTTGAGTACGAATGTATTCAGAATTCAGAAAAGAAAAAAAAAGTTGAAATTTTTTTTCCACTCCCTATATAAGTGAAAGTGATCAGGCCCCAAGAATATTTTAGAACGGTAGATAATGTCAAACAATGATATAATCCCAATTTTCAGATTTCAAATAGGTCCGGTTCTCCAGAAACGCATAATAGACCGTCGAACTTGGTACATCCTGTATACCTTATCATTTTCTTCGATAGGATTTTTATTTTTGTTTGGGTCCTAGTCCTTCATATTAGATTTGAATATTATATAATGCTACTTGCAGTAGCATAAGAACGATGTGAAAGTGAGATAATTTCGATATGCATTTTCGTCAATAATCTCACTCTTATTTTATAAATTGACATTTTGATAACAGGGAAACCTTTAAATCTAAGCATGATCAAAGAGACTCATTATTGACACTTGTATTTCGAAAAAGAAAGAGTCAGTGCATATAATAATAAGAGATCGAACTGAGTACCATTCTGCTGACCTACACAACCAAAAGACGAATGGGGACTAATCCGAAGAAAATAATCTTCGATTAGCTATTATAATGTTTGAAGTTCGAAATATTAATAATATTAATTTGAGAAACATTTCAGACAAGCCCTTAATGTGTTTTGACAAAATATTTTCAAGATTGACAAAAAACAATCCTTCTCGTTCATTTACTCTTGTGAATATCAAACTTCGAGGAACTTTTTGAAAGCCGAAAAAGTTCTGAGTATTGCTCAGTTAGTTTTCCGATCGAAAAACTAGTGGTTCGTTAAATATTGGATGTTGTTATTTAATGGTCAAATCAATAATTATTTAGTTGAAAACAATCCTTATTGAAGGTATGAGTTTCTCTCGACGAGTTGTACCAAAGATTACAATGATTGCAAGAGCGAATTTATAATCGCTATGCTAAGTTTCATACTTTCATACTACAGTTCGAATGGGGGGGGGTCGTTCTTCTATTTGAAGAAAAATCAAACATGTCTCACTAATTTCTCATTTCCAATTAAATTAATTTTACTTTCAACAGTCGTTCTGAGTAGCATTCGATTAGGAAGCTCTACAAAATTTTCAATCAACGCTGTTGGAAGACAAAGAGATTGAACGAAAATTCAATCCCTATTTTATTGAAAAAAAAACACATAAATCAGATAAAGCCAAATTCAATGCACACAATATAAAACGCAAAATGCATCTACAAAATGATTATTTCTTCAAATTTCTTGCACTCAAAATAAAGTCCGGGATATGAATTTCTCATCCACGGCTGTATTAAAGAGCCTTGTTATTTTCGTTTACAAACATGAACGTAATAAAATGGGAATGGTGAAACTACCTGCTTCCTTGCTCTCTACTTGCCGCGTCTTCGGCTATTCGTACGTAATGAAGTTAGCAACTGAGAATGCCAATACAGAAATCCATCTCTAATTAGTCAATATAAACACCACGAAAATGCGCAAAGCTATCTTGTCTCCTAAAATTTTCCGCTCTACAACTTTTGTTTGAAACTTTTTTCGATAAACCTTCTAGTTTTCGAGAAAACGTAACTTTTTCGACATTTTCACGAATTTTCCAAGGTTCCTGAAAATTTGGGAACCTGCATTTTTGACCATCAGTTCCTACTCTAGTGACAATCATTATATCCAAAATGCAGCTCTTTCCGCAAAAAAGTGATTTCAGACCTTCGTTTACTGGACTAGAAACCCTTCCAAAAACTTTAGTCCCAGATGTTCATCAAAGGGACCGACCGTCTTGGTAATAAACTCGTAAACAAGGGAGTGTAACTAGGATGAGAGGCCGCTGAGTAGAGGCATTGGCGAAATTTACAACCTGACAGAGATATTTATTTATGAGTAGAATGCTGGATCTTCGATCGTATTACTCTTGTATTGGTTTAATTACATTTTTATCTGGTTATTTGTGTACAAGTGTGATGTATTTGGTTGACCAGACTCAAAAAGCCGCCCCTGAGTCTGGTCGTGCTTTTCACTTTCAATAACAGGCGGGTTTTCGATTTCAAAGGAAAAAAAATCTAGTATGACGAAACTGATTTTGCCGCCCCTAGAATTTGCCGCCCCGGCAGACTGTCCGGTTTGCCGGCCCTGGCGGCGGCCCTGGGTAGTTTAATGTTGGAAAAAGAGCTCCTCAAGAGGTACTTAATATGAGACTCGAATCGTAAATAGCTGCAAAATATAGACCCAAAATGATGAGATAAATAGTGCACAATTTCTTCGAAATTTTGTCTGAAAACTGCCCTGCTGAGAAGCTATTTACTCGAGATCCAACATTCATTGAACCGTTTGAGCTTATTATGGGGTGTGACATATATTAGTTATCTTCGAATTAAGTGAATGCTACCAGCATCTTCTAATTACATCAATTAATCCCTTCCTTCCACATCTAAAAGCTTATTTTTATTATTCCTTATTAGGAAATCCTCATGAAAGTGCATCCGAAGCAATTATCTGTGTTTGGTGGTACCACCCAACGTTGTTACGTATCAACTTGACCTTCCAAGAAGCGTCACATCAGTGATTCACTCAACAGGTGTCTCCAAGCTCATCGTTATTATATCGCGCTGGCGCAGAGGTATATGAAAAATAAACGATGAAATATGTCCGCTCTGATCATGGCTTATTAGCGACACGGGACCATTATTTTCACGCTAATGTGCGTTCCTTTTTTCATATGCTTCGGAGCGAATGATTGGCTGGTTTCCAGCAACAATTTCTTTTCGTGCATTATATGCGGAGACAAGGTGAATTTGATGTTTGTTACGCCTTGAGTTTCGGTAATTTTTTTGGCGTCTTTTCTTCAGATCAACAGTTAACTTTTATTATCTCGAGTAGCGACAACCATTCGAAGATGATAAACAATAACGTGACTTCAAGTCTCATCGCATTATGCGTGATCTAGATTCTATGAAGGTGTATCGCTTGTTCTATTTTGAATAAATTTCGCCTAAATATAATAAAATATAAGAACTAGGTAACGAATACAAATCATATTGCAAACAGACCTTCTGTCTGGTTTTTCCCGTGAGTAATCGCAAGACCAGCAAAAAGAAAATAAGCGAGGTAGGAATTCAGAAAATGTATGACATATAATACAGCATAATAATAATAATAGATAATGTCTTGCGTATAGTGTTAGCTGAAGATGCTATATTATAATAAAACAGTATATCCCGTGAAGTGTTGTCCTACCTTTTCACAAAAATGAGCTGCAACATTGTTCTGTAACAAGTATTACACATTTATGTAATTTCCGCAGTAATAAGAAATCATTCTGGAAGAATTGGATAATTGTGATAAACGAAAAAACGACATACAATACAGAATAATATCAAATTTGAATAGAAATTTATTCAGGGAAGAATATATGACCTTCGTGATTCACTTATCTAATCTGAATCGATTACTCATGCAACTGCTATGAACTTGAAAATAGATAGAGATAGGGAACACGACACCTACATACTTTTCAGGATTCCCCTTAGTTATATCATAGACGTATTGTAAATAGAGTAAATATTGAGTGCTAGACAGAAAGTTGCGATTTTGCTTAAATCTTTCCAATATAGAAATTCCGGAATGACTTATAGAGAGTGGTGATTTTACATTTAACGTTTAGGGGTATGTGAATCACATTGATGTTATATGAAAAACAGACTAGAGTCAGTAGTATCACGTGAAATGAAAAATTTTGTTGTGAGTAACGTACATGCTTATAATTTTAAATGGATTCAGTGGTGACCCAGGGGTGCGTAGATGAACCATAACTAGATATCCATTTTAGATATGATTCTTCTAACTATAGGTGAGTCGAAGAGCACCTTGAAAAATATAATACTCACATAGGTTCCTTGTAATTAAATGCAATCCTCACCATTTTTGTTACACTAAATTTTCAATATAGCGCATCTAGTTTTATTGACTCATCTGCAATAGTTTATGTGTCAAAATAGCGTCGTGCCTGGATCCACAAAATTCATGGCTTCAGAATCATTCGAAATAACTTTCCAGTCGATGAATTAAGTTCCTGAAATGGAGGCAAAGTCGATGTTTCATCGCCTATGGGGACAATTTTTTTAACTGCATAATTGCAAAAGCAACATCTAAAATTTTGTTGTATGTCGATAGTTTGGATTGAAACAAAGTCTTAAACCTTGTACTCACCTTCGGGTCACCCTGTAGATGCCGTAATAAGTTCCATTAAGGCTGTCTAAGTGCATGGTGTATGCAATGATCAGATTTTGATTTGTAAAGTATAAGGAATGTTTTAATTAATCAACTGAAGGTGACGCTTCCAACAAAGCATGACAGATTCTTGGTAATTTATTCAAATCCATATGATATAATACTACAAGCTCATACTCCGCTCATGTTATAATTCAAAACGGTACTGATAGGTCCGCAACCCCACATTCATAACCTCGCATCGAAGGAGCACGTGTAGATATATATATATATATATATATATATAACGAAACGATGTCGCGTATAATTTTCTGCTCAAATTCACACTCGTTTAACCTACCGTAACTTTCACAGCATCCATTCGAAAACTACACTGTAAAAAGCATTTTTCATTAGGACTAAATGTCGCAGATAACAGTCATATCTCGAGTCATATCAATTTTTATATTGATTCATTCCACACCAGTCGAAAGCCCTTTTCAAATTGACCATTATTTTGGATTGAATTGAAAATGTTGAAAATGGTAGGTTGTCTTCTGCAGTTAGACATATGCCTTCGCGGACTATCTTATAGAACTTTTCGAGCACTACAAAATTGTCCTTGACCATATTTCTCTATCTCTTATAGTTTACGCAGCGTCCCATATAAAAGCTGGAAAGTACCGGGATACTCATGAAAAATCGATTTTTTTCTTATTTCTTCGTTATATAGGGATGAACCCTAAACGAAAACCTCTGAAAAAATCTCTACAATAAAGTGAAAGTTTCATCAAAATCGGTCATCTGGTTCCCGAGTCCATAGAGGACAAACAAACAAAAAAAACAAACGGACATTCACATTTATACTATTAAGTATGGATATATTATACTTTTATATTATAAATGTGAATGTCCGTGTGTTTGTTTGTCCTCTATGGACTGGGGAACCAGACGACCGATTTTGATGAAACTTTCACTATATTGTAGAGAATTTTTTTAGGAGGTGTTCATGTAAGGTTCATCCCTATACAGGGTGTTTCCTAAACATGCGGCAAAAATTCAGGGAGCTGTTACTTGGACTATTTTAAGAATATTTTGTCCTTTGATGTTTTTGGAAAAACCTCTTTGTTTCGAAGATACAGGGCGAACAACATTTTTCATATTTTTAAAATTGATAACAGTATAAATAAAAATGCGTACCGCACTGTGTTTACTAAGTAGGTACAATTTATTTTTAAATGTGTTTGACAACTATAAAAAACGGCCAGTTTATACCACTCCAGTAGAAAATGTGGAAGACTTGCGAAATCGGATCATTGCTGGGTGTAACTTAATAAGAAATGATCCTGGTGTTTTTGAAAGGGTTCGGCAGTCAATGAGGAGAAGATTGGATGCTTGTATGCTGGCTGGAGGTGGTCATTTTCAACAGTTTTTGTAGGTTAAGTTAAATTTTCATGTAATTTTTCATAATAAAATGTTATTATCTAAAATTTTGTTTGCCCTGTATCTTCGAAACAAAGAGGTTTTTCAAAAATCATCAAAGGACAAAATATTCTTAGAATAGTCCAAGGAACAGCCCCCTGAATTTTTGCCGCATGTTAAGGAAACACCCTGTATAACGAAGAAATAAGAAGAAATATCGATTTTTGATGAAAAATCCGGGTACTTTCTGGCTTTTACGGGCGACTTAAAATATATAAAAAGTCCGCGACGGCATATATCTAACTGCCGAGGACAACACACGATAGCCATCCCCAACATTTTCAATTCAATCCAAAATCATGATAAATTTGAAGAGAACTTTTGACTGGCATGGAATGAATATAATAGTTATTCTTTTGGCGTGTGTTCCATCCATGATATTGATACTTGAAGACAAATCCTTCACAATATTCAAAAGCAAGTTCAAAAAACTCACTAGATCTTTACAACTGAGCACTAATGTCACACACAAACGTGCGATGTTCATCACTCGACTGAATATATAATCCAGATCCTAGGTTTCAATGCATCGGCCTCGATCGTATATATTTGTGTTAGCACAAGATAAGCCTCTCGATGAAGTGCTAAGTGCTTCAATTACTCATCACTGCTTTCAAAAGGGCTCGGGAGCACAAAAGGGCTTCGAGTGCTTTCACGAGCACAAAGCACAGTGATCTGACACAGCTCCGAGTTCCAATGGTTCAGTTTCGTTTATACTATGGAAACTTGTAAAAAACATTATGAAGAAAATGCTTCTTTCCGTTAGTAAGATTTGTTGACAAATAATGTAAAGAAAAGTTCTATGATAATAACAATTATTATTATTTTCACAATTATCATTAATCTGGCAACAAAATGAAAACAAGTCATCAATAACATTACAATCTAGCACGCTGATTTACAAAACTGTTCAAATTCATCCAGTGTATATGGCTGAGCCTGTACAATCAATGAAAATACCAGTTTACGAAATAACATATATTCCGTTATTTTCCTAACTACATTTGGTAGGAAAATATAAATCTTAATCCCTATATAAAGGGTACTTCGTTCTGTGAGGCTATATTTATGACGTGGAAAGAAATATTCTATCCTTTCTCTTGTGTTGTTTCTATTCTTATATTCTTCCAAATAGTTGTTGTGCTTACGAAAGAACAACAGCGTTCGGTATATGAACAAACCAGGCAAAGTTAAGATGTTGTTTTTTCTGAAAGTGCCTCTACATGTAGACCTGAATTTCATCCCAAACAAAGTTCTTATCGCAAATTTCTGAGTAATGAAAATTCTCTCAGATTGAGAGCCACTTCCCCAGAAAATAATACCATAGGTCAGGAGAGATTGAAAATTCGAGAAATAGATCGTCATCAATGTATGAGAGTCAACTTGATTCCTCACTACTTTGAGGGTATAAATGACAGAATTAAGTCGCGATTGAAGCCCTTCCTTCACAATGCAGGGACCAGTTCAGGTGCCTATCAAGTTTAATGCCTAACAATTTAGCACTCGAACTTACTCCAATTTCATTATTCTCTAGCATTCAACTATCTGGATAAACTAATTTCGACCTTACATTAGAGAAAAAAACTATGTTAGTTTTCTCTGCATTGAGCTTTAGACAATTTTCTGAGCACCAACTAACTCTCAATACTTGCCATTGCTGATTGAATCATGACACATGTGACTCCCATATGGAAGGATATTGAGGTGCTTAAATTCGGAATTAGTAATAGAAAAAGGCGACATCAGAAAAATTAATTCTGGTCAACATCGTATCAGGGATAGGATCTCACATAGGTGTACCGATCGACTCATCTTCATTGAACTATGTTACCAGAGTCCCAACAAAAATAGCAAATAAACCGAAAAATATTATTGTGAGGTTTGTTTCCAAGATCAAAAGAGACGACTTTCTGGCAGCTTGTAGATCAATGCGCTGCTCTAACACAAATCCGTTAAAGGGACTTAGGGTTGATGGTGTGGCTGATGAAATATTCGTGAATGAACATTTGACCATACAGAATAAAATTCTATTTAAAGAGACTAGAACGGTTGCTCGTTCTAAGGGCTACTCTTTTGTGTGGACTCAAAATGGCAACATTTTGGTGCGTAAAGACCAAACGTCCAAAATAATTCAAATCGTCGAACTGTCTGGTCTGAATGAGTTGTAGTGTTCGCAGCTGTAAATTAAGAATACGATAAAATCCAATTTTGCTTTTATGCCTGTTAGTGCCTATTATCAGAACGTTCGCGGACTCAGAACTAAACTAGTTGACTTCAGATGCAATTCTTCCGCAAGTGCATTTGATATCATATTCGTAAATGAATCGTGGTTGAATGATGGTGTTTATGACTCAGAGGTAGTGGATATCGATCAGTTTCAAATTTTTCGGCGTGATCGATCTTCCTCGGCGAGTTTGAAGCGGGATGGTGGCGGTTCGTTCATAGCTGTGCGTCGAGATCTGAGGCCTTCTCTTTTACCGGAATTCCAGAGCAACGCTGAAGATGTTTGGATTCAAATATCAATTGGTGGACAGAGAATTTTTATGTGCTGCGTATATATTCCTCCAGGAGATGCCGCTGCCATTTCAAGTTTTTCATCAAATTTAGGTACTGTCAGGGATAAAATTATGGACGATATTGTTTTAATTGTAGGTGATTTCAATCTTTCCTCTGTTCTGTGGGAATATAACAGTTCACAGTTATTTTTCGAACCAATTAACGTGGAGGATAAGTATTTCGATTTGATAGAGGCACTCTCCTTTTCAGAGATGATGCAATTTAATAATGTAAAAAATTCCAACAACAAAGTTTTAGACTTGATCTTTTCAAATTCATACAGAATTGATAATATCATAAAATCCCTAGACCCATTAGTACCAGAGGATAAACATCACCCCTCCCTAGAATTTATGATAAATGTAAGACCCTTGAGACAGTTGGAAAATAATAAGACTACATTCTACAATTTCAAGAAAGGAGATTATTCTATTATTAATACATCTCTTCTCAACACTCCCTGGGAGGAATTATTTGTTGATAGAAGCATAAATGTCAATCTTTCATCATTTTATGATATTTTATATAATTTAATTGACCGCCATGTACCTAAAGTTAAAAAAATCAAGGGATTTCCATCCTATTTCTCACGAAACACCATAAAAGTAATAAAGCATAAAAATAAAATGCATTCTAAATGGAAAGTATATAATAACATTGGTGATTATAAAACTTTTCAACTGTTGCGTAGTAAATCTAAACAGCTCATTAAGTGTGATTTCAAAAATTATTTAAATTCAATTCAGTCAGAGATAAAGTCTAATCCCAAAAGATTGTTTGATTTTGTTGCCGTGAAAAGAAAGGAATTGACTATTCCGCATTCACTATCATATGAAAATACATATGCTAATACAGGTGAAGAAATAAGTAACATGTTCGCTGACTATTTCGCGAGTGTTTATATAAAGCCAGATTCAAAAAATCATAGCAATAGGAACAATTTAATTTCTCATCGATATTTAGGTGAAATTAAATTTTCCGTAGACGATATTCGGGAGGTGCTTGGCAGGGTTGATTCGAGTAAGGGGGCTGGTCCGGATTTGATTCCACCGATATTTGTTAAGTCTTGCTGTTTTTCTTTGGGAATCCCTCTTGGATTATTATTCAATAAATCACTAAGTCAAGGAGTATTTCCGGAATTATGGAAACTGACATGCGTAGTACCTATTTTTAAAAGTGGAAGACGAGATTGCGCCACCAACTATCGACCGATAAGTAAACTTTCCATTTTCGAGAAAATATTCGAATCGATGGTATATCCACATCTTCATTACCTTGCAAGACCACAAATAATACCTGAGCAACACGGCTTTATGAAGGGAAGGTCGGTCGAGACTAATCTCGTAAATTTTGTTGAATATTTGCAGGAAAATCTTGACCGAGGTATTCAAACAGATGTCATATACACTGATTTCAGTAAAGCCTTTGATAAGGTCAACATTGATATTCTGATTTCGGAACTCGCGGCATTTGGGGTGGGGGGTTTGTTATTGCGGTGGTTCGAATCCTATCTGAGGGAACGAGTACAATATGTCAGCATTGGGGGATATCAATCTAGAAGATTTTTTTCAACCTCTGGGGTACCTCAGGGTTCTCATCTTGGTCCACTTTTGTTTCTTATCTACATAAACAAAGTTTGCAGATGTTTCACCACCTGTAGATTCTTGCTTTTTGCCGATGATCTGAAATTGTTCGCGCAGATTGATTGCCTTGAGGACTGTCGAGGACTCCAGAGGGAACTTAATAGTTTGGTTGAATTTTGTACTCTCAACGATTTATTTTTGAATAACACTAAGTGTCGTATTATGTCATTCACCCGAAATAGGAATATTATCATCGGCCAGTACACTATCGACGGAGTTCCTTTGGAGAGAACCAATATGATTAGAGACCTGGGAGTGGTTTTTGACTCAAAACTCCTCTTTGATGAACACATCAATGGTGTTGTTAAGACCTCTAATCGAATGCTTGGATATATAATGAGACAATGCCGCTTATTCAGTGATCAACATGCCATACTCGCCCTATATTATGCCTATATATTTAGCAGACTCAACTTTGCCACCTCGGTCTGGAATCCTCACTATACCACCTATATCCTGAGATTAGAAAAAGTTCAAAAGAAATTTTTGAGATTCCTTGGTTTCAAGGCAGGACTTCACTTGGAGGCCAGAAATCCGAATAATTATACCATCCGTTTGAATCATTTTCACTTAATCAGTCTTGAAGATCGTAGAAAAATGAATGATATTATTTTCATACATAAGATAATAAATGGTTATCTAGAAAATTCAGATATTTTGTGCCGAATAAACTTTCATACTCCATCGCGGCAACTAAGACAGGCAGATACATTCTATTTATCCCTTAGGCGAACCAACGGCGCCAAGTTTTCCCCCCTGAATAGAATGTTACAATCATGTAATATTCTGGGTTGTGGGATTGACATTTTTGCGGAGACGAACTGTAATAGATTGAAAAGTACCTTAAAATCAATTTTTGCACTACCGTTTGTCCGTCGTTCACAGTAAACTCTGACTGTTATTATAATCATTGTACCTATCTTACTACTGAACCCGAAACGGGATTTTTTTTTTCTCATTTAGTGATATTGGAATAATTGTATTGAATTCTGTGGTAATTTTAAGTATTGTAGTATTAAGTGAATACTGTAGTGGGCCAAAAGCCTGTATGTATTCTTGATCAATAAAATAAAAAATAAAAAAATTAAAAAATATTCACAATGAATGAAATCGATTTCGAATAAAAATAATACATTATGAAAACCAAGTGATTATTCTTATTTTAATATGGTGGTTCAGATAGCAATAATAGAAAATATTTCTTATCACAGCGTGATGGGATGATTGGACTGCAGGAATGTGGGTCAGCGCCACCCCGGGCGCCCATATCTCAGAGCCGAGCCAGGACCGCCCAGGCGGTGGAGTACTACAACGCCCACGTGCATAAGGCCTGGGCTTCAGCGGGCCTGTCCGCCTCGGCCGCCAGGGCCTCCTTCAACGACCGACACAGCCACAACTGCCCCAAAAACTCCTCGGGTCGGCCGCAGAATATCGGCACTCCCGAGCTGTTGTACCGCAGTAATTCCAGCTTGGAACTGTTGGACCACCACCACGGTCACTCGAGAAGGTGAGTCTTCTTCAGAATGTTTGAATTGTGAATCATTTTGTTCTAGGAACCGACTGAGTATGACTCTAGCTCCTTTCATTTGTGACTTCACGATTTCAACCATGAGTTTCTGCTTTTCAGCGTGAGTTGAAGGCAATCTTTTTTAAAATTCTATTAAGGGCTTCGAGGTCAGTAATAGTATTACGAGTATTACCAAATTGATAAAGTTTACACCATTCTCATGAATTCCATATAAGAGCTGAAAAATTCAACTTTTTTACACTGCGCAAAAAATTAACGCACAGTTTTAGGCTTTCACGACCGGATATATTGACATTGAGAGAGTCCGGGCTTATTGGCCGTGGTCTATTAGGAATTATTTCACCTAACGTTTCGCCCACAACTGCGGTAGGCATCTTCAGAGGATTCTTGGTCTTAGATTGTAACTCGACCGCTGAATTTCCGAAAGTGACGCTGGTTTCGATCCGTTGGCCCCACTTATACCCTGATCATTGGCGGGAGAAGGTAGTAGGTTTACGCGCGCGATGTTGATTGGTCCATCGCATCCACTTCGTATTGCCTTTTTTTTGGTCTTTTCCAACACCTACTACCTTCTCCCGCCAATGATCAGGGTATAAATGGGGCCAACGGATCGAATCCAGCGTCACTTTCGGAAATTCAGCGGTTGGGTTACAATCTAAGACCAAGAATCCTCTGAAGATGCCTACCGCAGTTGTGGGCGGAACGTTAGGTGAAATAATTCCTAATAGACCACGGCCAATAAGCCCGGAAGACTCTCTCAATGTCAATTAACGCACATTCTGAAAATCTCAATTTCAATGAAAGTCAACTCCACATTGACTTTATAACTTATCCATGTTCTCTCGGGAAGGTTTTGAACGAAACGAGACACCTCAAATGGAAGAAAAATTCAGGATTCCACCGAATCTTATGCGAAAGAAGAGAAATGAACAATTTTCAAAATACTGAAATGCTGATTTAATACTTGGTATTTCCAAATTTCCACACCTTGCGTTCATTACAGCTCGGTAACGACGGTTCATACTTAAAATCTTTTCCAGATTTATCCGAGTTGGATTCCTGAGTCATTAACAGTAGCTGGATGATTTTCTGAACTTCTCAGCCTTTCCCAAACCTGCTCAATCGAATTGAGATCTGAACTTTCTGCTGGCCATTTCATTCGAGAGACTTCAACCTTTTCAAGGTACTCCTGAACGATGCACTCACGATGGGGTCTGGCATTATCGTCTATAAGAATGAAATTTTCACCAATGTATGGGCAATGTAATGGCACTACATGACATGCTCTTCATGAATGTTCCTTATATACTTATCAGTATTCATAGCTCCATCATCAACGACCACTAGTTCTGTGCGAGCATTAAAAAATATTCCAACCCATACCATAATCGATTCTCCCCCGAAACCATTAGTACTCAGGAAATTGCACTTAGCATTTCTTTCATGTGGACGTCTGTATACAAGGGAACGTCGATCACAATGGTAGGGCAGAATCTAGCCTCATCTGTGAAGAGAACTCTTTCCCAATCGGCCTCTTCCCAATGGATATGCTCTCTCGCAAAATCCAAACGCGCCCTTCGATGGGCTGGGGTGAGAGCTGGGCCTCTTGCCGGGACACGAGGCCTTAAATCGTATTCTCTGAGGCGATTTCTTATTGTCTGAATGCTAATTTGCACTCCATGATTTTACACAAGCTGATTTTGAAGGAGGCGAGCGGTTGCAAACCGTTGTTTTAACGAAGAAACTCTCAAGTAACGTTCTTGAATGGCAGTTGTTACCCGTGGTCTACCCTGTCCTGGTCTTCGGACATTCATACCTGTCTCCCTTAATCGCTGCAACATTCTGGACACACTTGTATGGGAAACTCCAAACCTTTATGCAATTCTTGTGTATGTCCACCCTTCTTCTCGCAAAACTACCGCTTTTGCACATTCCTCTTGGGTCAAATTGCGTGTTTCGCGTTGCATAGCGATGGATTGTAGAAAATCAAACTACAGAAAAACTATTGATCACTAGAATTGATCAAAAACAACTGATTTTAAAAGGGTGCCAATACATTCAAAATCTGATATCATCTTTTCTTTTTCCTGCTGGAAAAAAACATCTGTATTGAAGAAAAACGTCTAAAGTGGATAACATACGCATGCATAATTCTGATATGAATAATTATCATTGAGAATACCTCCAGTTGTAGAATAAATTTTAGATTTCCCTAATGCGCGTTAATTTTTTCGCGCAGTGTATATTGAAGGCCATTATTGCGTTCGGAATTCAAATATGAACAATAAATAATAATATAGATTCACGTTTTGGAATGTATCCCTGGTGAAATGATGCCCCTTGTTCATTATTTCCAGCAAATCAAAACAAGTGAAATAGTTTGGTCTTTGACGTATCATCGAAAGTCTCAATATTTGTTTAACAAAAATAAACCACGGGATGAGGGGGGTACTTTGCAGCCCCTTGGCTCCCCCCTGGGTGCGTTACTGGATAATAGTCTGCTCCTCGGATACTCAACTGATCTCTTTTAATAATATTTCGGAGTGGTAAAGACGATTCAAATATTCATAAAATGGTTGAATATTTCAAGCAAGGATCAAAACGATATCATCCGATCGATAATGTACAAAGTTCCTCGGTGCTCCTCCCAGAACGAATAAAAAAAGTTTCTAAATATTACTGAAATCAATAATTTGTCCGAATCTACCTATAAATTCCCTTTGTTGTGCACCATCCCCACCCCCATAAAAATTCAGATTTCCCCCTATGCCTCGAAGCCATTGTCCATCCAGTTCGAAAAAACACATTCCGCATATCCAATGTAACATTGCGAAATATTTGGGTTTGAGCGTCACTGAAATATACAGGTCAATGTTTGCATCGAATATCTGCAACTCTTCTGGGATAAGCTTGAGTCTGTATGACCACGCTGAAACATCATGGTGGAAAAGTCCGTCTGTTGAAGGTAGCTAGGGAGTTTGTTTTTGCAATAGAAAATTCATAACCACACTATATAATATGTATCCTAGTTTACTATACGCTATGACCCGAATAAAAAATATTGAGTGATATTATTTCGGTTTTGAAACTTGAAAAAATATCTTTTCAATAATAAAAACATTATTTACATTATGCCCAAGGACAAAACGTACTCAATCACAACATAGCTAACATAACAATGAAATCAAATTGATAAATTAGTATGACATCGTCGTAATTTTCTCATTCTATTTAGACTTCCAGAACATCAGATTTCTAATATTTTTCTATCGAATATTTATATTTTTTAGAGTGAAAGTATTACAACAAAAATAAAGGAGATGAACTCTCTTAATCATTTTAAATTTTCTTATTCATTTTATTTGATGCTTATAATGCTGATAATTATTTTATTCATTAAAAATTACCTTTGAGAATCATGCGATTCCTGAACATTCCCTCCAACTTTATACGATAATTCACAACCCTTTTATCCTTATTCCCATTGTGTTTTATTCGTTTCCATTACCTGGCCAAGAATGGCGACGTTGAGAATGCTCGACGTTGAATCACTCCATTCAATCTGTGAAATTGCCGCATAATTTTACAGATACACAATTAATAACCTTCTCACATCCTGCCTCACGAAATTATACCCAACTTCTACTCCAATCATGTTGTTTTGTTCATTTGCAGCGGAAGATTTTGATTTTCTACCTTGAATTGTTCTGTCCGAAATTTAAATTGTCAAGTTGAATATTTCGTTGTGAAGTATGAATTGTCTATTCGTCAGGTGCCGAAGAAGGAAGACTGTTCAGGCTCACAGGTTAATATAAGATCATACCGAATCACTAGAACATTATTTTGTATTAGTTTCAGTGTCTCATAATATCGAAGTAACATTAGAGTAGTTATAGTAAATTTCATACTTTACTTTTTCAATTTCATTAGAGCTTTCATAGGAATTATCTGTTTCAAAATATTAAAACATTATATATCTTGTTTTAGTTGTGAATTAGTTGAAATTATAATGATAATAAAATAAACGTTGAACTTAGTTTACAGGGTTGAGTACATTTTCTTGTTACACTATAAACTGTAGTTTTAATTGATTGGCGGCTCCAGCCTTATCGTTCTATATTATGAAAATATTCCGATGCATAGAAGGTACCAATATGCCTTCAAAACATTATTCCAATGCGATTTATTTTTTATTTGAACACTTACATTAGTTTCATTTGCGATATTTGAAGACTTTTTTCAATGTGAAAATACTAAGTACTAGAGTAGTAGAAAAGAAGATGAGCCGAAAAATATTGTGCCAATTCCAGATACATTGTATTTTATACAAATTCAGTACCTATTGTCCCTCTTGGAAGTAACATGAATATTCTTATAACATTTAAGCGAGATAGTTCTTCGCAAAACTCAAAATTAGGACCAACAAACTTACTCTCTAGAACGTTGAATAACTCTCATAACCATCAAGTAAATATAACTAAACTTTCAGAAGAAGAAAACTCAAAATTATACCCAACAACTCCTATGGGATTATCATGTTAAGTGACCTTTTCGAACTCTTCAAACATTTTATTCTGGATTATTTTCTCAAAAATTACACATTCCATGTTTTTCTACTCGATATTAAACTTTGAAAGAAAAGTTCGTAATTGAATGTACTTTTATAACTAAGAAATGCATAGTTTTTTTCATGATTAACTTCGACATTCTGTGAGATGGCCTACCACTTCCTTGTCTTCGATTCCGTAGTAGATTGCTTGAGGGTGTAATTTTGGGTATAGTCGATCATTGCATATTTCACATTTGGGTGACTTGATATTCCTTGGTTTATTACATTTGAAATATTCGTAATTTTCGATTTTTTAGGACGAATGGTTCTCCCCCCGGACTCAAACGGGAATACGGCTCCCACGGTTCCATAGATCACATTATAGACAGACCTTCATCCGGACAAGCCACCAATGGGACACCTCTGACTACTGGAGAGTCCTTCTTTGCCATGCTCCAGGATTACAGACCCGCAGTATTAGGAGCTATAGGAACAGACCAAAGATCACCTGGACCTTCCGAATATTTGAGGGGAAAGTCAGACGGGGTAAACAGCAGCAGCTTCGCCGGAGACACTAACGCAAATTCTTCCTACCATTCTAACCCTCAAAGTCCGAAATTGAAGGTGAAGCTGCCCAGGTTTTGGGGAAGCGGGAATGTGAGTTATTCATAATTTTTAAATAAGAAAAAAGTTATTATGAAGTCAATTAGGGAATGTAGCGTTTTATTATAATTTTCTTTATTCAACACAGTTCTCATGGAACTTTCCGAACTTCAATACGTGCTACTCTGTTTTGTCAATCAAGTTCAATATTAGCACTTTGATTTGGCAGCATCCAAAAGTCTTCTTGATCTTATCCCTTGTTCTACACTAACTCTATGTTCTGACAATCTATAATTTTATCTATCTCACAGTATAGTTAAGATGTCTGAATGAAAGTTGGTGAATGCAGTTTTTGGTCCGCCAAGCCCGTCTTCAATTTATTTCGGATATAAGTACCCCATATCCCCATGTAATTCAGCTCTGGCCAGGCCCTGGCCTATAGTGAGGGTAGACTGGGCATTTGCCCAGGGCGCCAAATTTTAGGGGGCGCTGTAATGTAGCGGAGGATGAATGGTGGAAAAGAAATGAATTTGAAAATGAATATCAACACATAAAAATGTATATATAGTACAGGAAGAATTTAGTGGCGTTTGTGACATCTATCAATACATCATAGAAAATAGTTTTAACTACTTTTCCCAACCTTGAGATCGGAATTAGAATTTTTTTACCTCACCACTCACTAACTGCTCTGCACAAAGAGATTTATCCGTTTTGACTAGACTCAATGCGAATTGAATTGAATTATTTAATGATATTTTGCTGTGAAAAAGACCTAACCCTAATAATAGATTTTTCTGAAATCATTAATGCATTTGTAAAGTTGAAATCTAGAAAAAGAACCTTTCACATTTAAAATTCAACTTTTCAAATCTTGCTTTGTAGAGTGAATAAAAAAAAATTAGCACCCCAGTGGTAAGATGTGTTAAGTCACAAAATCAGAATTAGTCAGAGGAGAGAGGTATCAAATCTGTGCTCCACTAGTTAGAAGTTAGAATTCAATAATGTGAATCCAGTATTGCGACTGAATGCACTTCACTTCTGAGAAGCTGATATAAATAGCAATAGTATTTTCTATGAACGACCTGCTTTTCTGTTTCCTGTGAAACAAATTTTTTTTGTGAAAAAATCCTATTATGCAATTACTCAAAAGAATTGTTGGGAAAAGGGCGCCAGTAGATGTGTGTAAGAGCGCAAATCACCTTAGTCCAGGGCAGGCTCTGGCTGAATTTGTGCTGATGAGAGGAGTGTTCTACATTCATTAGTAATGAGACCTTTTACTATCTGAAATAACTAATGAAGTGAGCATCTAGGTTTTTCGACAATTTTGTTTAATGCCGTATTGAAAATAAACCAATAGCTCTTGTTGATTGTTTGTTATTTCCAAACCACCATTCGAACAATATTTTGATGTGATCAAATTCACTATTCAGGTCAACAAATACTGCTATCATGTCATAAGGATCTTCATATTCGATAATCTATAATTTTACATGTTGACTATTCATATACTCAGAGTACTTTCAATTTTTATAGAATTGAAATATTTTAGGTCAACAGCAGCAACAGCAGCAAGAACCAGAAACAAGCTATGGATGACAGCTCTATAGTATCGGGCAGTAGTACAAGTGTCAACATCAACACAGAGTCTGAAGAGATAGCGCGAAGAAGAGCTTTCACCCATTTCGACTGCCAGTCATTGACCACCAACCTCAGCTATGTGGTGCGGATCAGGAGGAACCTCTTGGCGAAACGACGGAACACGGCTACCGGAGCTTCTGCAGCTTCTATGCTGGCCAGGTCCTCGACGCCAGACGCCGAAAACGGGGACGAAGACGTGGGTGACGGCCAAAGTAATAGTTTAGTGGAAAGTTGTCCGTTCTTCAGGAATGAGATCGGTGGGGAGGAGGAACGAATAGTGAGTTTGACTCGGGTGCACAGTGGTAGTTCGGGAGGTAGTAAAAGACCGTTACACAGGCCTCCGTTGGCCTATGGGGTGGCTGTGTTGGAGTTTCCGTTGGGAGAGACGCATTGGAGGCATTCCACATGCCCCTACCAGAGATTACCGAGGCCTATTGAGAGCGTGGACCAAGGGGCTTTGTATTATAGGAAATATTTCTCAGGACAAGGTGGGTGCACTACTAGGACAACACTCTCAAATGTCCCTAGACTCGGTGTCGCATCATCATGATAAAATTGAATGATTATATGCTTATATTAGTTCAAGAAAGGTGTTCTGCTATAAGAATAGAATCATCAGATGAAGAAAGGAAGACTTTTTAATCAATATATCAAAACATAATAATTGTTTATCGCAACAAATGATGATAGAAAGCCCGTTGATTACAAAATTTCGCATTTCGAATATCCCTTCTGGGAAATTGTGATAAACAAGAATTAGTTATAGCTATGAAGAAATTAAGAGAGAGAAAGAGTAGTTAAACTTTCATTGAAAGTGGATACAATTTTCAACAGTAGTGACACAACCCACCGCTAGGTAAACAAGAATGGTTTATTTGGTAAAATAGATTTCATTGCTGTTACCAAGCTGAGAAGGTTCTTGAATCATTTTACTTTTATTTGTTTCACTGGGTTACATTTTACAGCAATGAAGAAAATAACATTTCTGAAAATGTCACAATTTAAGATATGAATATAGAAAAATAATGAAATTAACAGTAGACATTGTTTTGTAATTATATTTTCTTGTTTGGTTTTTCTGATTTTTTTATTAGTGAATTTCCAATTCCTTTTGGAACTAGGGAATCGCTAAAGCTTCAGGTAATAAGAGATTCAGAAGATAGTGATTGATGGTAGGGTTATTCATTGAAACAAGTTCCAATTTCTCTGTCAAGAAAAATTTCGTCCACTCTTTTTCGCCTCTAACTTGACCATGAGAAATGGGTTAGGGTTGTAACATGTTTCCTTGTAGATTCAATGAAAACATCAGTTTTCATTTGTAAAATGTTAGAGAAAATCATTTCTCTAACATTTTACAAATGCCAAATGCTACATATCGTCGTCTGGACTGCAAAACCTCGTATCTGTGTTTTGAATAATTTCACAGGAGAGCATTAAATTTGATTTTTTTTCGAACTAAAATTCAAATGCATACAGACTTTGTTTTAAATTAAAAAAAAACACGTTTTAGGAATATCGAAGCGCTTCGAGATTTTGTACACATACGCGTTTCACCCTTGGAATGCCAATTTATCAAAAATATTAATTTAGGAAAAAAAAATGCAGATACGAGGTTTTGCAGTCCGAACGACGATATTCAACCTTCTTGTTATGCAGTCTGTAGTTTTTTTTTCTTGTACAGACCTCAATTCAGTTTCAATTTGGACAAATTGGTACTTTTTAAACTATTGTGATAAATAATTCTGATTAATATATCTCTTCAACCTTTCAGAAAGTTTTGTTGTTTAATGGATTGAGCCGGCGAATTTTGATCTGAAATGTACCTTTTAAACTTCGAACAGTTATTGTATCTACCGACTAATGGATAAAATTAAATATAAACACGAATTGAAGACCATTGTTTTATCAAATGTCGATAATTGATGTGAGCAAGAATGTCTAGACTAGATTTTTGTTATCAGATTTCTAGGAATCTTCAAATCACTTCTGACAGGGACAAAAATAAAGAAAGATCAGCGTGACATAGTGAAAGTAATCAATCTGTTTATGGTTTATGAAGATAATACATATTGATATATTGATTTTCTGTTGAATCTAACAAATAACATAATTCGAATCAGCAAGGTATAATACTTTCTACATTCTGCAGATCACCAAAATTGGTTTGGCATGGATGAGCAGCTTGGCCCTATAGCAATATCCATACGAAGGGAAAAAGTGATACATAAAGAGAATCAATCATCTTCCATCATGCAATACCAGTATAGACTAGTCATAAGAACATCAGAGTTACAAACGTTACGAGGCGCCATCTTGGAAGACGCCATACCTAATATAAAAACATCGAACAGCAGCAAAAGTTTGAATGTGAAAGAAGTACTGGAGTATGTGGCTCCTGAAATACAACTCAGCTGTTTGAGAATGGGCGTCCAAACAACCCAAACCGAAGATCAACTGCTGAAGTTGGATGAGCAAGGCCTCATGACCAACTATAAGGTTGGTGTTATGTACTGCAAAGCAGGTCAGAGCTCTGAGGAAGAGATGTATAACAATGAAGAAGCTGGACCAGCTTTCAATGAGTTCTTAGAGACGATTGGCAAAAAAGTGAGGTTGAATGGATTTCAGAAGTACAAAGCAGGACTTGATAACAAATGTGAGTTCATATTTTATTTATATATGCAAAATTTAATTATCCTCTTGGTTTTTTCAAGAACAAAATGCTCGTTTTAAAACACAAAAGCTCCGATAATTCCATACACGTTTCAGATTCAGTAAACGCGCGTTTGCGTGTGTAAGGTATTATGAAACAAGAGTTTCCAAACGCCTAATGTGTATTTGGTCTTACTGTGGCGTTATCCGAATGTCTTGAAATTATATTACAATCTCCTCAATGAATAACCAAGCAAGTTTCAGTAAGGACAATGCTGAACAACTGCTGAATTCTATCACAGTTTTAACAGGTTCAGCTCCATGGCAGACACTGGTGTCCGATATGCTTCTAGTCACCACCGCCATGGCGGACACCAGTGTACACTGTATAATCCTGAATTTGTTCATTATCAATAACATATATTCTACCACTTTGCAAAAGATGCGTCTTTTGTGGATTGTATTGTTTTTCAGTGTTCTTGGGTTTGTTGATTTTGTTGATGTGTGTTTCTATGATATCATCATGTATTGTAATAGCTCTGTGTATTCTGCTTTTTCCTACTTTTTCAATATCCATATCCGCTGTTTTTTGTTTATTGATCTTATCTTGATATTTGGATTACCTTCTATGGTTTGATTGGGCATTTTAGGGACCATGCTACATGTTTTGTTGATTGACATTCACTACATCTTTGAGGTAAACTAGTACAGTCTGATTTTTTATATTTATGCTCACATTTTGCGCATGGTATTGTAATTGGATCAGGTGGGTAGCTAGGTTTGGCAGTAAAGTATTCGTTTTTTATTAGTCTTTCATATGACTGTACTTTGCTAGTGATTATGAGTATAAATAAGGATAGTTGGTTTGTCTTTTTCTAGATTATTCTCTTACAATATCGGTGTGTAATTTGATTTGTCATCAGGAATATACTAATATCCTCTTCTTTTATTTCTATTTCTATTTCTACATGAGAAATCTCTGCTGAAAAGGATTCCAAGTGTGTTCTTGTTTCATTTGGAGCTGATGTGTTGGTTAAAGTTTCACAGAAAGATGATTTGTTCTGAGCTTTGGGATGGAATGTCGAAAAAACGCTCAGACAGGTCAAAGATTTTGTTGAAGGGGGACAAATAAATTAGGGTGTTCAAATGAGTTTGATATCACTACCCTTCTAGCTGCAACACCTAACAGCTCTAATTTTTTAATAGGGAAAAAGGGTCGAGCAGCACTTTGTTGGAAAGGAAATCCAATTTCCTGCATGGGTGTATTTTTTTCATCGCTTTATTATTATACACAGTGACTCAGTATTCCATCAATAACTTTCACACGCCGAATTTGGATCTTCGAGGTGGAAAATACGCCCAGATGGGTCAAAAAATGAATTCGATATCACTTGCTGTTAGGGTAACTGCTAGAGGGGTAGTGATATTGAATTCATTTTTTGACTGGTCCGAGTGTATTTCCCACCTCGAAAATCCAAATTCGGCGTGTGAGAGCGTTTTTTCATATCGAAAATCCAAATTCGGCGTGCGACAGTTGTTGATGAAATGCAGGAAATTGAATTGCCTTTCCAACAAGTTGATGCTCGATCCCTTTTCCCCATTCAAAATTGAGAGCTGTTAGGGGTTGCGGCTAGGAGAGTAGTGATATCAAACTCATTTGAACACCATTATTTGTCCCCCCTTTCAACAAAATTGAATATTCCATCCCAAAGCTCAAAATTCGGGGTGGAAAGTTGTGGTTGGCCCACCCTGTATATATCTGGTATTCATTATTCAGCTTTCCGCTCAGTCTGTGCTACCGCTACCTAGCACAAATTCATAGAAATGCAAACGATAAGAATACTGACTCCCTACTAAAACTCTTTGACACTGTTTGCAGCTAGCGACATCCTAATGACACCACCGGTAGAAATCGGAACTAATTCCCAGCGGCAGCGACCGTAGGTAGCGGGCTATTCAAAATCTGTTCGTTTTTTGTAAACAACGACAACAACGCACAAATTGAAATCGATCCGAAAAATGGCGACCGCTCCAGAACGTGTTGAGTTTGCACTGCAAACTCAAGACGTTGCAAACTTTGCAGCGCATGTAATACCGAACCGAATCGGCAAGAGTTGCACAACTGTTACGTCCGGTGAATGTGACCATTGATTTTACCATTATACAATTTTTATCCCGCCCAGCAATTGGTGATGGAGTTGACTCAAACTGTCAAATATTTATGTCCTACATTGAAAAATTTTGTTTGCAGCGGATTCGACAGGGTTGTATTCTGTGTATGCTGATTATCAAAACTGCGAAATAATGTTTCACGTATCAACAATGCTACCATTCACACCAAACAATCGACAGCAATTGTTGAGAAAACGACATATTGGCAACGACATAGTAACCATTGTTTTTCAAGAACCAGGTGCCTTACCTTTCACACCTAAAGGGATTCGATCCCAGTTTCAACATGTTTTCATTATAGTGCAAGCAATAAACGCATGTACAGAAAATACACACTACAAGGTAAATTTTTTGCATCTGAAGTTCACAGTTTTTCTCATTCAAATTCATATTGCTTCAGGTAGCTGTGAGCAGGTCTAAAGATGTGCAAGTGTTTGGACCTCCAATAAAAGAAGGTGCGATTTTTCCTAAAGGAAAAGCCTTTGCAGAATTTCTGCTAGCTAAAGTGGTGAATGCGGAAAACGCTGCTCATCGAAGTGAGAAATTCGTCCTGATGGCTACCAGGACCCGACAGGAATACCTTAAGGACCTGGTGGAAAACTTTTCCACCCATACTACTATCGACACTGGACAGAAATTCTGTAATTACTTGATGCAGTAATCATGAAAATTTTTCCACTAACAAAGAGTTACTTTTCAGCCATTTTCAGCAGTAAAAAGAAAGAGAAAATCCGTCCACGTTTTATACCAGATGTATGCCAACGAGGTGCCATACTTTGGCAGGTCCTTTTAGATGACAGTGGGTTATCTCAGCAGGTTGAGTGCTTTTTGGGCATATCCACGGATAGTTTGGTACTTATCGATGAACATACGAAACAAATTGTTTTCGTAACTCCTTGTAAATCGATATTAGGATGGTCGCCGCAGAGCAACAGCCTGAGGATCTATCACCATCAAGGTAGGGGCATGAAAAGTTTGTCCAATTTATCATTCTTGATAGAAAAAGCTGTAAAGGAACAAAAATCAAATTTTGTTTCTTCAAACACAAACAATCCAAAAATAATTTAGAAAATTTGTATGTAGAAATATCTTTTTTTTCAATGAATTGCCCCATTCCACATCACTCTTTGGTGTATTTTGCTGTATTTATGTGTGAAAAAATGTGAATAGTATAATAGGTAGAAATCGTTATTCTCAAAATAAAAAAAATGATATGACATGATTTTAATCTATCTATAAGTGATATTATTTTTTCATTCTTTCAGGTGAATGCATGACTATACACATGAGAGATTCACATGGGGACCGTGACGAACTTATGGAAATTATGGAACGTCTGAAGGCTGTTACGCAGGGTGTCTTTGCTCAAGAGCTTCCTTTGAAAAGGAATATCATGGGACAGTTGGGATTTCACGTCCAACCAGACGGTATCGTGACGTTAGTTGAGAGTGTTGGACAAGCTTGGCAAGCTGGTTTGAGGCAGAACTCAAGGCTGGTCGAAATTTGTAAGGTTAGTCATCAATTTTTCTCCCCGAATTCTTTACATGACAGCCAGTAGATAAAGAATGCTATAATAGGAGGAGAGGCTTATATAACATTAAAAAAACACAGCGTCTGTATAAATTATTGTGACGGTACAGGTGGCTTAGGAATTTTCTTATTTATGGTTCCCATGCCAACTAAACACTTTATAACTCTAGTCATAGAATTCAATGAGATATAGACCCCCTAGTCTCACAATCATTCTCTTTTTTTTACATTGGAGGTGAATGATGGTGGAAAATCCGTTTATTTTCAAGTCCATTTCTTCGAAACATGAATCGATGTCGTGCTTGTGTGAACACATTATTTTCTTTGTCCCTCGTTTTCACGTGTTCTCATATTTCACTGTAATAATAAACTGTTTCTTTAATTTATTTATTTGATGAACATGATTATTGCTCAGTACATTTATCTGTACAACCAATTTGAAAACTAAATTTGAAAACAAGAAATAAATTCGCAGTAATAGTATGTGAAACTTCAGATCTAAAAATTTCTAGGAAGTTCGTAAAGAGTGTTTAGAGTAGTTTTTGTAAGGGGCATCTCCTGATCTTTCTCCTAATGTGGAATGATGAAACATAAAAATAAAATTTATACAACAATTCAGGACAATAAATTATGCCATTCAACAACTTGAAAACGAACAACAGATCCAAATAAGACCTCCTGGAAGCAAAAGATATGTCACTGTATCATAGTACATACTTTTGATACTGTTTCTTAAGGACATGTCAAAGAAATTCATATATTTTGTAACAATCGTTATAAAGTTATGCATGTCATTCCTTGACTTTGTCCAATTTGATCTCAGGTTGCCGTTTCTACTCTCACCTACGACCAGATGGTAGATTTACTGAAGACATCCCAGCTTGTGACATTGACTGTCATCCCTCCTCTACCTGATGGTTCACCCCGTAAGGGCTGCACCCTGCCCAACTGTAAATACAACGAGAATAACTACGAGGGTGATTACGAAAATGCAGGTACTGATGAGGGGAAATACAGAAAAGCTCCACAAATTCAACAGGCTGGCAACCATAAAAGAGTGTACGAAAGGAGTTTCAGTCCTCCTCGTTCTAGTAACAGTTCCGGATATGGCACTGGTAGCAGCAGCAAGTCGTTTCATGGGCCAGACTCAAAGTACAATATGAATATAGAGGTATGTTGTGTCACCTGAATGCAATAATTTTCCACTAACTTCATTGTTCTCTTCAATTCGTTACTAATGGACAGATTAGAATAGGTGAGTTTGCAGATGTGAGTGTGCATGTTGTAATGGATTGTTTGGTGTGAAGGGTCTTTCAACAAGGAGGATATGATTTCAAATTGAAAAATAAAAAATATTCAGAATAAAAGCGAAATATTCTGAAGAACTCAACATTCAAAACAGTTTGTTTTTATGGATCGGCAAAAGTAAATGTAATCACAAAAATTAATCTGCTGCAGAATAGATATCTTCTAAAGGCTGTATTCATAGTCAACCCTTAAGCTAAGGCTCTAACAGTTACTTCGGTAAGAGATACTCGGTACTCATCCTTAGGGGCTATTTCATATAACAAACTCCAATATTTCTCACCTGAGTGAAGAATACGTCTGGCAACATGGGCAAATGCAAATAAAATTCAAGGAATCTTTTCCCACATAGGGCACCTCGAGACATCATCTTTCACAGATACCTCTCCAAACTTCTGTGATCATGATATCAATTTGGGTTTGCAATGGGAACAAGAACATCTAGAGGGATTTATTTCATACAGGCTCATACTCACGGCTCTGCTCTCGTTATACTTCAATTTAGAAAGGTACTGATGGGTTCACAACTCCATATTCATAACCTCGTATCGGAGAAGAAACAGGCACATCATAAAACGATGTCGTGTAGATCCAATAATTTCTTGCTCAAATTCACACTCGTTCAACCTGCTGCAATTTTCAGAGTATTCATTAAAAAACTATTCTATAAATAGCATTTTTCATCAGTAATGAATCCCGCAGATAACAGTCGAATTCATTTTTATATTGATTCATTCCATGCCAGTCAAAAGATCTCTTCAAATTGACCATTTTTTGAATTGAATTGCAAATGAAATGTCTATCGTGGGTTGTCTTCAGCAGTTAGAAATATGTTGTCGTGGACTTATTCATAGAACTTTTCGAGCACTACAGAATTGTCCCTGACCATGTTCATCTATCTCTTATACTGCCGTCCTAAGAGTAGTGCTAAATTGTCAATTTTGAAATATTTGTCCTCTTGGGAAGCTTTCAATGGTCCGTAACTTTTCACAAAGTTGTAGAGGCTCATCTACGATAACAAGCTCAATAGAACACTGAAACACTTGTCCTATGTGAAAATATACCATGCTTTCCTAATCAGAATTGTCATTTTTGTGATATACTATGATATGCCTAGTAAACAGATAGGACAACTAGTCTTAGGACGGCAGTATAGTTTATGCAGCGCCTCCCGTAAAAGCCGGAAAGTACCAAGATTTTTCACAAATCGATATTTTTTTATTTCTTTGTTATATAAGGATGAACCCTATCTTCTTCCTGAGTCAATAGAGCACAAACGAACACACAAACACACGGACATTCTCATTTATAATATAAGTATAGATTTCGAATATATTTTGAAGGGAACAACCAAATGAATATGGACATAATAAAAAAAAATCCAGAACACTTCGAAATAACCATATACTCATCTCAAGGGGGCTACCTACTTCCCTTGAGTTGGGGGCGGTACAAATCACACTCAACTCAGTGAGTATTGTCTATGACATGGCCTCAGCTACCTGTAGGGGATCTCACACTCCCACTCACCCTCAAGGGTGAACTATGAATACGGCCCTATGCCATTGTCAGAAAATGATGTGGTTTATTCATGTTCTAACTCCAAAGTGCTGCTCATTTATATTTGTATACGGTAATATTGTCAATGTTGCTCTACACCGATCATAGGTGTACATTACAATAAGTTGCCATTTTTTCAACAACTCCGAAATTAACATGTGCTATGGTAACTTGAGTTGTTTCAGTTTCAACAATCGCTTATATTTGACGAAACAATTGGTATACATTCAGATCACAAGAACTGCAGGATTTTCAACAGTTGTGTATTAGTTTTTTTTTCTCAGAATTGCGGTTGGTATCTTCAGAGTAATCTTGAAGAAGATACACTCCGTAATTCGAAGCAAAACAAATAGCTAGAAAATAAAAAACACTATAATTCGAAGTTCATCCATTCATACTCTCTTCATGTCGAAGTTTCGTGTTTCAACTTGTCCAAATCCCAGCGTACGCAAACGATTGGTTTTGTTGAAATTTTCACTCTCCCTTGGTGCAGTAGACTTCATTATTTGTCCAGTTTTCCTATCGTCTATCAAGACAAGTATGAATCCCAAGTACATATGCTTCATTCGGAAAAAGAGAGTTTTTCCCATTTTAAATGTTCATCTTATCGTGAGTACAATAAATAAATGCTTTTGAAGGCACTCTACGACCATTTAAACCCGTTAATTTTCCCATTGATATTATGAATCTCTCTATATTTCGTACTTCTAGATAATTCGAAGTTTTTTACTGGTCCCTTGAACTTCGAATTATAGAGATCATCGGTATAAATATGATTAACACAATTTGGTATTAGACAACTGACAGTCTTACCATGACGAATATGGTTTTTACATTTGAAAAAATTCCTGAAGAAAGACTCAATCTTGTAGGATTTAGAAAAGTAGTGCTTGCTTTTTATCACTTTTTTGCATGTATGTTCATTCAAAAGTGTCGTGAAAGGAAAAATTGCAAAGAATTTACGATTTTATTTGATAGAGAATTGAATTTTAGCATGTGGTCATTTCATTTTCAAAGGTGAGATGGTAAACTTTAAAAGTGGACAATTCTTCGAACGAAATATTTTTTTTCCATCTTCTCGGCCATACTTCTTTATTGGCTCTTTATGTTTCGTCGGTTTGATGTAGTTCGGCAGTGACCCCATCCTTTGTCTTCCTCAGTGTAACAGTTGATTTTGCACATTGGGCCTTCTATGAACTAGTTTTAAAATGAGCCTTCTGTACAAGTTCTCTAATTTGCTGACTTTTTATCAAAATAAATGAAATATTTTCGTGAATATCGTTTACTAATTTTGGCATTGAAAAACTTTGTTTGGCAGAACTGTTTTCTATCTCATAAAATTTTACAGATGTTACATAAATCCGTGGTAAGGGGCCAACAGTTCAACAATACTTTTTACTGTAGGAATGAAATATTTTAACATTGAATTGATTGAGGCTTTCGCGGCCATCGTTCAATGTAACCTGATCTTTTGATCATTTTGGCTGTTGTCATGGAGTTATATTTCAGGAGATGTTCTCATTGGATATAACTGCCTGAGTGTGACGGGGACGCCGGTGTCCGACCGATTCACATCTGGTGGTTCTTTCACTTCACGAACCCGGTTATTATTGCAGGGATGTAGTTTGGTGTTTTTGAGTACTGATGCCCATGTTCTATTCATTTTTAAAATTTCCTCCGAACTATTGAAATTCGTTGGGTGTTTACGAGGGTGTTTATGAATGTCGATTGCTTCCTTGTAAAGCCTGGGGTAGTATGCAGTGGTGGTACCCAACACTTTTGTTTGATCGAATTCTATTGCATGATTCGTGTGGTTCAATGTGTGTTCTCTGAATGACTCATTCTCAATTGGCTTTGTGTTCTTTGATCCTCGTGTTGATTGATCGCTTCGTTTTACCGATGTATACACTCCCACAGCTGCACGAAATTTGGTATACACCCAGAGTACCGAGAGGGTTCCTTCTGTCCTTGTGGGAGTTGAGATGGTCCTTGATCTTCTTCGACGGTTTGAATATTGCCTTAATGTTGTGTTTCCCCAGAATTCGTCCGATTCTATCTGTTACCCGTAGGGTGAACGGCAAGAATGATTATGCTGTCGATTCTTGGCGACGTGATACATTGTCGTTGTTGTGTTTAGGTCTATGTTTGATGTATTTATCGATGTCGTTTTTCGTGTAGCCATTAGCCATGAGGGCGCGCTTCAAGTGTTCTAACTCGGTTGCTAGTTTTTCTGGCTCACATATTCTTCGCGTCTGTCGACTAGTGTTTTGATTATTCGCTTACGTTGGACGCTAGCATACCGATATTAGGTGCTGACAAAGGGAACGCTACGGAGGTCATGAACTAGAGCGACTACAACAAAAAGATCGGTGAGCTCTTAGAACCCCCAGTATACGAAAAGCTCAAAAAAGATCCGACACAGGCGACCGTCAGAAAAGTCAACAAACTGATAAAAGTATCTTCGTTTCCAAGATGTTATATATTACATAAAATCCAAAAAAAAAGACATACCTCTCCGTTCGATTGTCAGCACAATAGGTTCTACAACCTAGCAAAACATCTAGTTACATTCCTACAACCCTTCGGAGAAACAACCACATGTATAAGAGAAGATCAAAAATATTGAAGTCGAAACCAATGATATCCTGGTCAGCTTCGATGTGGTTTCACTGTTCACAAAAGTTCCACTGAATGAAGCAGTGTTAGAGATAGATCAGATATTTACAAGAAACATCAGCGAGCTGTTTGAAATATGACTTACATCATACTATTTCACTTTCAACCATGAAATATGCGAACTAACTGATGGAATATCAATGGGTAATCCACTAGCCCCAGTGGTTGCGAACTACTTCATGGAGAAATTAGAAGATAAAACACTGCATACGGCACATCTCAAACCGAAAGTATTCATTTATTTATTCATCAATTAAGGAATTCATACAGGTGATTTTCATGCCCAACAAAGTATTCACAAAATACATATCATAGAAAACTGTACAATCTCAAATTAGTGATAATAAAATAACAACGTAACACATGTGAATTAACACAATCATGTTTCAAAAAGTAAATCCCCTGAAAACAAAATATAAACTGCAGAGAAAAGAGAAAAAATACATACAGATACTCAACTTGAAGTTCCTCGAAATATCTGGTTCTATAACTGTCGGAAAATATGTCACCTATTTCTGCAAACATAGAAATCGCCCTTTGCATCCGATACAGAGGAGAGTGTTGAGCAGCAACAGTATTTCTCCTAGGCCTCCCTAGATGTCATGTTTCCTTGCCCCTTAGTTCGGGGCATGAAAAGTAATATCGTCAAGAAGAAGCTCTGGCTGAAATGTGCCATTCAAAAGTTTTTGTAGCTTCAAAATATATCAGTTAGAGTTCTATGATATTCCAAACTGACTACGTTAAAATGCTTTTGTCTGATACAAAGAATTTTTACCGAACATTTTCGGATCTAGATATAACAACATCATAATGAAAACTCCACCCACAAGTCGCAAAATTTAGTCTGCTGAATATGAAGGCATAAAAAACAGCCAATAGTTCGTCCATATTTTTGAAGTCTCTGCATTGCCAAAAAACATATTCGTCTTATGGAGTCATGGAAGAGAAAAGCTCAATGAGTTTCTGGCACACATCAATAATACTCAAGTATACAGTTCACAATGGAATTAGAAGATAAAAAATGAAATCTGGTTTTCCTTGATTTACTTGTCTCACGGAAAGAAACTATCCTAGGACACACTGTATACCGAAAACCTATACACACGGACAATTATCTACACAACACTTCAAATCATCCCCCATGCCAACGTGAGGGAATAATCAAAACACTAGTCAATAGAGCGAGAAGAATATGTGAGCCAGAACAACTATCAACTGAGTTAGAAAACTTGAAGCGCGCCCTCATGGCTAACGGCTACACGAAAAACGACATCGATAGATACATCAAACATAGGCCTGAACTCAACAACGACAATGTATCACGTCGCCAAGAATCGCCAACAAACACATTCTTGCCATTTATCCCACAGGTGACAGATAGAATCGGACGAATTCTGGGGAAACATAACATTAAGGCATTATTCAAACCGTCGTAGAAGATCAACGACCATCCCAACTCCCCCAAGGACAGAACCCACTCTGTACACATTGTGTATACCGAATTCCGTGCAGCTGTGGATGTGTATACATCGGTGCAATGAAGCGATCAATACAAGAGGATCGAGGAACACAAGGCCAATTGTAAACTAGCAAAACAAACACGAATCATGCAATAGATTTATATCAAACCCAAGAGCTCTGTACCACCACTGCATACTACCCCAGGCTTTACAGGAAGGCAATCGAAATTCATAAACACCCAACGATTTCAATTAGATCGGAGGAAACTTTTAAAATTTATAGAACATGGGTGCCAGTACTTAAAAACACCAAACCACATCCCTACAATAATAACCGGGTTCGTGAAGTGAATGAAGATCGAGTACCGGATGTGAACCGGTCGGACACCGGCGTCATCGTCTCACTCAAGCAGTCCAAATCAGTGAGAACATCCCTTGGAATATAACTCCTGAAGATGCCAGACACTCGAACTGGCGAAACGTCTAGAACTTTGTTTTGTTCTACGAGATATAGCGTAATGAACGGATTGGGCACATGATTAGAGAATAGTTATTTATGATATATATTTTTTATGAATTGGAGAGCTATACTACAACAATTGTTGAAACAAAAAGTACCCAAGCTGAGGTAAAAAAAAAACGGGGTGCCATAACATTCTTCGTATATATACATATATATATATATATATATATATATATATATATATATATATATATATACTATACTATAGTATCATACGATACTACCATCACTTGTGTCCATCGATACTATAGAGCCAAGCAAGAAAAACCTCAGCCGAAAAAACCTGTCTCACCGTAAAAAAAAAATAAAATTGTTGTATCTGAATATTTTATTTTGAAGGACATCACGATTATCGGCTCTTCGGAGAAAGGTTTTCCAACCACAAACTCGCAAGAGAATACGATTTATACCTCATCAAACTGATCTTAAATTTTCATCCCATTGCAAACATGAATTTGATTCATTGTGTATGGCTCTAATGCCATCTTGAAATTTATAAATCGAACAATTATTAATTAGGTCGTCAACTGTTTCCTCTGATTCACTATATTCACAATTAGGATTGTCAACTGAGTCCCACTTGAAAAGCATGCTATTGCTATGAACATGACCTGTTCTTATTCGATTAAAAATTCTCCTGGAAAGGTTAAAACCAGGAACTTTATTTTATGGACCAGATAGATCTTCATTAAATAAAGAAACAAGTGCGGAAGGCATTGATATTCTTGCACGAGTTCAAAATTCAAAAACTTTTTGAATGAATGTGTGAGTCTTCTATACGAGTATCATACATTATTTTTTTTATACGACCGTGCGTTTTGACCCACTTTCCCGTACTCATTTTAGTTGAGAAAGTTTCACTTTTCCGCACTAGTGCGGGAAAGTATTAGCAGGGGTTTTTTCAGCACATTTTCATTAAAGAATAAACTAAATTATGTCTCTATGCATCGAACGTCAACAATGAGAGTACCATGGTAACGACATGTAGAATTCATGTGTATTATGATTCTCATGGAATGTTTTATATGTTGAAATGAAAAATATATTTTCAATGTGGGGACGTAAAAAAAAATAATGTTCCTATCTTGTGCAGAAAGTATCTTTCCCGTACTCGATAAAAACTTTCTGCACTTGATGGGAAAATAACTATTCTGATTCGATATTTATCGAAATTAATGAAATATTGCCATAAAAATCGTTTTGTGATTATTGCATTGAAGAATACTGATTGGCAGAAATGTTTTCTATCTCATAGAATTTGACAGATATTGAATAAATCCTAGACAGGAGGCCAACCTGCCATGAATAAATAATACTGAAAACAATGTTAGAATGAAATATTCTAACATTGTTTTGTTCTACGAGATGTGGCGGAATGAACCGATTTGACACATAATTAAAGAAATTTTTTTTTTTTAATTATTTAGTCGAATTGTTGGATCAGTTCGATTTGCCTACAGTTCTCTTCATGTACCCAGAAGAAATTTTTAAACTAAACAAAAGTTGGCTTAGTGAATAAGTGGTTGTCTTGTTCTGAGACCTTCAAACCTAACTAAACCAATTCTATCAACAGATTGACGTTTGATTCCCACTTTCAAAAATAATCAGTAGAAATGAGTCAAAAAATCATAAAATGTTTGTAGCCGTTTCTCAAATTTTATTACATTTTTTTCTAGGGAATTACAACAGGCTCGTCTAGTGCCAACTCAGCGGAAGACAAGTGGTACGATGCCGTCCACGACTTCGATCCGCCTCCAATTCCAACCAAAGCCACCCATCGCACGATTCACGCAAACAATACATTTCCCTCCACCCCCAAACGCAACAACCATCACCTTCAAACGTCACAACTTCAACTGTCGCAGTCGCACAATCACTTCATCCAACCTCAACTTCAACACAGCAAAGTCTCGGTCAGTCATTCTCTGCCTTTGCAGCACGTCAATTTCACGCAACCCTTGAGTACTCCGTCCATTTCTACCTTGAATAATATGGATTACGATTTGGGTTATAAAAATAATATACTGAAGCAGCAGAGCGAAAAGTCTAGACAAGATGGGGAGTACTCTGCAAGCAGGGTCAATGCCGACTACACGTCTCTGCAGCATCTGAACAATGAACTGAGCAGAATGAATCTCAATGATGGCCACTCAACGGATAGTTCAATAAGTGAAAGGCTGTATATATTAGGTAGCGAGGACGAAGTATCAAATGGTAGCGGTGGAAATATTTCTCCTAGGCCTCAGAGGAAAGCGAAATCTTTCACAAGTACCAACAGTTTAACTAGCACCAGTAGGAATCAAAGTCCCCGATCTGTTAACAGCGATACCAAACTGAGACCTGGAGTAAATTCTAGATCATCTAACAGAAACAGTGCCAACCTGTCTTCTAGCAACTTTCAAGAGGAACTCATGAGACTTATCAATCCGGATAATATTGAAGCTTCAAACAATATGACTGACTCTCCAAAAACCAAAGATAAAAATCACTCTAGAGAAAATTTGTCTAGGGAAAAGCTTTCTGTGCATGATAAAACGCAGGCTGAAGTAATTTTGACCACGGCACGACCTGCGACAGTTATCTCTAATGCTAGCGCAACTTCCAGTCCTCTACTTAACGAGTTTAGAAATAAAGACGATTCTTTGGGGATTGTCAGAAGGAACAACTTGATGAAAGAAAAACCCATCGCTGTGGCTGAAGAATTTACGCTTCCCGAAGAGATGGATTGGACAAGTTTAATTGAAGGAGGAGTACGAAATTTGATATCGCCAAAGGAAGCTGCCAGTGGTAACTACGAAGGAGATAGGAGACATTGGGAACTAGATGGGATGATAGATGCTTCTTTGACTTCTTCGTAAGTACACATTAAAATATCTAGGTTGAATATTAGTTGCAACAACAAAGTTGGTCGAAATTTTTTTTTTTTTTTTAATAATTACCCTAGGGTGTCCCGCAAATGATGGAAAACATTTTGATGGAATGTAGAGAAAACCTAGAGAATCCCAAAAAAACTTATACTGAGGATCCCAGTAGACCCACCTATTTCAATGTATTATCTCAGCCATTTAAAGAGATGAAAGTTTGAAAATTTCATGTTCTCTAATTTGTTCAAGGAACCTTCAACTGAGAAAAACAAAAATTGAAAGTCACCTCCGGTTTGCAGATAGGACCTTGTATATTTAATTAATTTTTAAATTTTACTGATAATTACCATATCACACCTTGTATTTTACATTTGATTTGCTGGAGAAAAAGTCAATAGAAATTTCATATTCAAAGGATCTCAGTAGGGTACGATATTTTGTGTTATCTTGAATCTTTATTTTGACTTCAGAAGTACAGTAGAATCTCGATTATACAAGCTAATGTGAACCGAGCCAACCTCGTATCATCAAAAACTCGAATAATACAGACTTCATTAAATAACTCTGAAGTAATATGGTCATTTTTATCAAAATCAGCTTTATTAACGTTAACAGTAACTAAATAGATGAGCAAATACAAATTTTATGTGTAAATTATACACTAGTATGTAGATATGTTCCTTAACGAATGACAAGCGCAGACGTCTCGTCACGCGAGCAAAGTTTGATCTTGTGAAATTGAACTATCCTGTGCTATCCACGCGACTAGAATGTATTTTGCTAGACGTCAAATAAAGATTGAATAGTGGAAAAACAAAAAATTACAAAAAGAAGTGTTTGAAGAATATCATAACTAAAGAAGCATATGTTTTTAATGTTGATGACCTGTTCCCACAAATTATTCACATTTGAAATATATTTTTCTTCATTCATCCTCTTCTGAACTTTAAATTGTTTTTATTAGAAATATTCCATTTGATATCGTTCCATTATGTGGAAGTTGCTGTTTTTTTGTTCAAAACTGAAAGTCTTCACTATAACTTTTTTCTAAAAACTTAATTTGGGTTTTCTCTCCCAGTCTCTGAAACAAGAAACAATAAAAAAATTTTTTTTAATAATATAAGAAGGCCCCTGCGTGAAAATTTAAGCACAAATTCGTCAGGGTCCAAAATTTCATGAGAAGAAATTGTTGCCTAACAATGAACAAAAAGAACTACAATGTTGAATGAAAACTATCTGTCGAAGGAGTCTGATTTAGACTCTGAAACGTTGCGCTCAAGAGTTCAAAGTGTTTTCTTTTTGTTCATTGTTAGGTAACAATTTCTTCTCGTGAAGTTTTGGCTACTGACAAATTAGTGCTCAAATTTTTACGCAGGGGCCTTTCTAATGTTATTAATTTTTTTTTCTATTTGTTTCTTGTTTCAGAGACTGAGAGAGAAAATCCAACTTAAGTTTTCAGGAAAATGCAGAGACCTCCCAGAAAATATTTCAATAGATTTCAGTATAACTTGTTGTGTAAAAATATTGGTACACTCTGCAACAATACTATCTACTAGAAACCTGTTCATAAAGCAGTATCGCGAGAGCAAGCTTTACCGGCCATTGTATTTCATATCTAAATTCCGGGACGCCCTGTATAACTACATTCCTTGAAATCGTTTCACGAAAAACATTCATAACTTCTAATTGATTGGTGGAAATTGAAGCCATGATTCTGCATTTGTCTAAAAATTAGTTTTATCAATCCAAATAAACAAAAACAAACAGGCAAAGGATCATGCTTTTCATAAATTATCAGTGCATTTATGCTGCAAAATGAAGTGGAGTTTCTCAATTCTTGTAATTTTCACTTGATCCACAAAGATAATTTTTTTTGTAGTGTTGGATCAAGCACCAGTGTACCAGAACTTCAGAACACAGTTTCAGAGCTGGAGGCTAAAGTCAACAGGGAAACTCGAAGAAGATTATCCCTGGAAAATGAAGTACAACGTCTGAAAGATGAAAATCGTAAACTACAAGATCAAGCGCAAGCTGCCCTGGCGCAACTTCGGAAATTCACTGAATGGTTCTTTAAAAACGTCCAAAGACAATAACGAGTGCGAAACAGGTATCTGAACACCAAACATATAGTTCTTAAATTATACATTAAGAAAATCTTCTCAATTCTCCAGTATAAATCGTTTTTCATATGTGATAAACATTATTTAGAAATTACTTCATGATGTTTCCTCTACATCAGTCCAAGTCAAATATAAGCAACTTTGATTTTTCAATATTTCTGGTTTTGATTCAGAAATTGTTACCAAAGATTTACAATCCTATGCAGTATTCACAAAAATCTCAAGGCAGTGGTGGAAAGAAATTCTCCTATGAGAATTTGGTAGCCTGGTGTAGAGAGTATAAGACGATGATTCAAAAGAATTATGTTTTTATGTGCATTAGTTTTGTTATGAACTTTTTCTTGTATTTTAAAATTTGTATATAGGTATCTCTATACAGCTAAAATCTTCCTTTGAAATATCACTCCATCTGACTGTGACTATATTTATGTTTTGAATGTTTACTTCTTAGTTGTCTAGTGTAATTTTATACTTTATTTTTATATACAGTACAAAATTGTTATGTAGTATAATGTATGTATTTATTATTTCTCTGTTTATAAATGACTATGTTATGACCTTTTGAAATTGTTTCCTAGAATCTTTTCTAATATTCACAACATGTCTTATATTTTTTTTAAATTTCATTTATACCTCAGTATTTTCTTGTTGTAGTTTCATGACTTCCTCCTCATTTTAGGCAATGAATTCAGTTGTTATCAATGGTTACCAATTTTCTTTTTATTCAATCACAAGAATTTTATCAGGCTTGAGAAAAATTATTAAATTTCATGCCTTTCTTTTTTATTCCCCAATTAAATGCTAATTATTACGATTTGAAAGTTCTTTTTGGAACTTGACAGGAAGATAGCAATAATTTTTCAAGAATGATAGATTCACTTATTTTATCTGGGGTGAATTTCAAGAAAATTTTTTCATTGTTCTTTGTATTTTATCAAGTCTATCATTGTTGCATAATTTTATACATAAACTTATTATAAGTAAGTTAATATTTACAATACAAAATAACGAGGATGAACACCAAATTTAATACAATTATTATAGTTATTGAATTGAATATTGTAACTTAATTGTTAGCACTTATAATCCATTTTTGAAGTATTATATGACAACAGCCAAATTCGAAGAACTTGACACTTCAGCAATGGATTTCAAGAGGGACTTATGTATTTAAGTATTCTGTAAGTTTATTAAACTTGAAATATTATACTGATTAAACACAAACCATGAAAATTGAGTTTATTTCGACCTCGTAGCAATATGACAGTAATCTCTAATTCTACATGCCAGAGGATTAATGATTTAAGAAGCTCCCAATGAAAACTTTCTCATGACCTACAGTTCAGCAGGGATAATTGTCTGAGTTTGGATGCCTTCCTGTGTTGTAGAAGCAGGCAGCTTGCTATTTGAGTAACTTTTAAGGCTTTTTAATTTTGAACATTTACCAGTAGTAACTGAAAGATGCCTGGCTGTATATTTCCATGCTTTCTGGGTTTCTATGAAACCCATGAGAAGCTACTTAAAGCTTGTAGGAGTTAGAAGAATGGGTGTGTTCTGTGTAGGCTTTGGTACTGCGTCCCGACGCCACACTAGGCACAGCAATGTTAATTGTTTACTAACAGTGAATGCTTCAAGGAGTTCTCCATTCCATAATATTTCTCCTCTGACGCAGACTTGAACCCTGACTTGCCGAGTTGGAGCCTAGAGCCATATCCACTAGGTTACTCGCACACAAACATGACCGTGACTTTCAATTCTGAGTTATATTTTCAGTCATAAGGAACATTCCATACCAGTTACTTGTAATTCTTAAATTTTTTTCATATGCAGATGTGATTCTTTGTCAAGAAGTTCAAGTAGATTCATCTTGAATATATAATATTGCTATTCGAATTTAAAAGTTTTTTCTGAGATCATTCTACCTTTCGTAAAAATTTTCAATCAAATCGACGTATATGTTACACGTTTGACATTCATTTACCACTCTCTTAAGACAGATCCATCTCTGCAGTTGAGAAGGATTACAGATCCTGTGCTAAATAACTTCCTCTCTGGATCAATCAGCCGTTACAAATCAGTATGTTGCTTGTTTTACATATTGTGGATATTTTTTCCTTGATGAAACAAACAGCTCTAACAGTTAGTTGTTATTATTTTTATTGTTCATATAAGAGTAGGGGCAAATAACCCATAAACTCAATACAAAAAAAAGCAACGAAATGCTCAATGTTCCAAAGAAAAAATCAACAAAAAATGAAAATATGTGAAAACAATGAAAGAGGAGGGGAGTTGCATTATGTAGTTTCATTTCTTTCACATGAAGCAACACAGCGTATCCAAAAATTTGTTAATTGCTTTTGCCTTTTTTTTTTTTGGGGATTGCATTACAGAGGGTGCCACTTCAAAGACCTTATGTAGGATGAACAGAATTCGATGGGATGAATATTAGTTTTGTTTAAGAGATAGCGAGAATGAAAAGCACATTTCAATTGCGATTTTCAAGACAGACAATGAAGAAACCGCATTCCCCAATCTTTTTCAATTTTTTGAGTAAAATCAGTTTTTGACTATTAAAATTCTTGCCTCTGCCTTGTATATTTTCTGTTATATCAGAATACAAATGTAACGGTCTAGGCCAGGCCATAAGGTCACTTTTTCTTCTAGAAGTCAGTGCCGTAGTCAAATATATTTTTCTATTTTCTCTGTCCACCACCTAACTTATATAATCGTTATAAAATCGTAACTTTCTTTTCAAATTGATGAACCCCATGTGTGACACTGAAAAAACAATGCACTTGAAATCTACAGAAAAACTTGACTGTTGAAAGTTTCATTTTTTCCATAGTAGGTACTAACACTTTTAAAAGCTGAAAATGTAGCTATTCCCTCAAAACTGGAGAACTCTAAAATTTAAATATTCGACTTCGAAATTGTGCCATCTATTTTGCCTGAGCTTCACCAGTGTATTTTGAATTGATTTTTGGCATTTTTCAGAAACATATTTATTGTTTCTTCTAAACATATTTACTTGACTGTCAATAACCTTGTAATATCAATATAATTTCCTATTTCAAACTGTTTACCTCTCTTTACTATTTCTGTCATAAAAGTGTGTTTTGTTCTTTTTTATTTTGAATGATTTGTTGAACAATGTCATTTGTTGGTTAATTTTTTTCAGGTATGGTAATTTGGTTTTTAATTGTCGATTCATTAAAGGTTCTAATGGATTTGAGCTTATTTCTATTACTAATGGGGTTGTCCAATACTCCAAAAATCTTTGAGATATCTCACATTTTTCAAAAACTAATGGGGTTGTCCTAACTCTGAAAGTCTTCGAGATATAGGTCCTCACTTTTTCGTAAATCTGGTTTGCTATCCCTACACCCTTTTTTTTTATTTCACAACAAATATGTTATATTCATTGATCAAATATCTCACAGAAAGTTCAAATATTACTTGAAATAATGTTAGCGATAAAAATATCGATTTAGTGATATTATATTGAAATTCAATACCTTCGTTAAATTTTGAAGACTGATGAGTAAATGTAGATATATTTTGTGATTCATTTTTCTGAGAACTGAATGAGAAGTGAAAATTGATTTCAAGTGAAATTTCAATGGAAAAAAAAATTTGATACCTGAGGAAAATGCAGATAATGTCGAATTTTATCGGAGAAGTCGGCGACAAATTTTATAATTCAATTCGCATTTTATATCTGCTATTATTCAGTCAGCAGATTTGCGACGCAAACTTCACACTCCACGAATAATAAATAGCATTCGCCTTACATCAGACTTTATGCGGGTATAGAATCAACCATTTCTTTCACCTTAGTAGGAGAAATTTGACAGTATTCCTATCATGAGCGGAAATAGAATTTTTTTGTGGGGGGCACAACTCAGAGAATTCTCAGGTAGGTTTGGACAAATTATTGAATTTAGTGATTTTTTATATATACATTTAAATTCATTCTGGGAGGGGGGCACTGTGAAATCCTGGAGGGGCCCGCCCCTCTCCGTTTGACCCCCTATTTTCCGCCTATGGTACCTAACAATTATTATTTCATAACATTAATATTGGTGAGGCGATTTCCTTATCGTAGAATTCCCAAGCGCAACAAAAGTAAATAATGGGCAATAATAATTTATGGCCGAAACTAGCACAGGAGGAATATTTTTCGATCCGGAGAATTCGATTAATCCAAACATGTTTGTTATTGTTCGTTCAGGAAAAATGAAACTTTCGCATTTCCTTTCGTAACGTATTTGTCCTCCTTCATAAAGAGATTACACATGATTTCCTTCATGTGTCCTCGATCACCAAATCTTTCCTGTATAACGAGGACGGAACATCAATATCTATCTTTCGAAATATTCACTATTATTCAGAATTGAACGAATTTTTCACTTTATCATCATCATATGATAAAACCCCAACTGCAGTTCTTCACTACGAATTCAACGTAAAATAACGGAGCTACATTTCATTCGAAAGCAGTTCAATAACTGAAACCGAAAAATTGGCATCTAGAATATTTCCAAGATGTACTTCAAGGTACGTTCAACATTTCTATTTTTATCTCGTGGCATTCTTTCAATCCGAACTAACCGAATCTAATAGTTAGAGAAATTAGTTCCGATGACTTCTGAGAAAAACGCTAAACCTCGAAGTGGATGTTTCGGTAGGAAAAAACGAAAAAAAAATATCCCTGAAGAGTGCCCGATAGAGCACGTAAGATTTTTCATTTGATTTATTTGTTTTTATATTAGTCTACACTTTTCTATGTCAAATTTATCATTACCGGTTCTGTGAAAATCATTTGTTGTCATTTCTGAATGAAGAAGCAGAAAAAAGGTTTAGCAGATCCATCGGTATGTTTTCGTTCAAATTTAATATTTATCAAATGGACTAGTTATTTCAAGAAGAAACACCCGAAACGGAACATTTTTGATTTTACCGAATGATCTTATAGTTGAATATTGAATTTTATGAAATGAGAACCACTGGTTTCCTATTCATGTCAAGTAATGGCAAAACTAGGTCATTGCGAATATATGAGTTTGTGAAAGTGTTCTTTGAAAAACCTACTGATATAGTTTTCTGGAATAGTTTAAAGTTATCTGAAGATTAAGAAATCGAAAAAGGGTTCTCAACTTCATATATTGAAAAAAAATTTTCGGGTTCTTCCTAAGAGATTTTCATGCTATCCTGTTTGAATATATATATATATATATATATATATATATATATATATATATATATATATATATATATATATAAATTATAAACAACAAAAATATTAACCACTGTAAAGTTTGTCATATTGATTTTTTCTGAACGGAATATAATCAGCAATTTGAATAACAAATGCATGCTTGAACCTATAGTTGGGAATTAATATCTAAAATGATCTTGTTTCCAGAGCTTTCCCTTGAATAGGTTGAATATACATTTGAAGTTCTTGATTTTGACTTGATATAGGTTGTGGCTCAAGGCCTCAAGGTAGATAATAATATCCTATTGTTATTACTTTTTTGGATGCCATGAGTACAATAAAATGGTTAATTATTAAGAATGGAAAGTTTCAACAAGTTGCTAATTTGGAGATCAAACTTATTAACTCGGACGACATGTTTCGAAACGAAAATATCATTTTCAGGAGGTTTAAGTAGTGCTATTAATCTGTATGTAGTACAAGATCATCTGAGGAGATAATTTCATTCGTTTAAAATTTAAATGTTTTTTTGTCATCATAAGAGGAATAAATTATTTTATGGAGAAGACCTTTTCTTATTCGTATAGTAAAAATGAATTATGTATATGTCTTATGTCTTGGGAACATGCGATTTCTGCATTGTGTTCGTAGTTTCTTTATATAAAAATATCTATTTTCAAATTTTTTCGCACTTATTCGCTAACTCCTAATAATCAAGAATGAACAGGAATTCGAATTTTCGGAAGAAGTATCAGTATATAATTGTCCACTCCAGTATTCTTTTATTTTTGCACAACATACTCCAGTATGAGGATGAGGACATATACCTACATGAAATTCCTCATCGATTGCGTGATATTCCATGAAAACAAGTGACTCATTCATTATTATCTACAGCACATTAAATTTTAAAGCAGTCACCGAGAAACTGCTCCCAAAACAACATATATGATTGAATTCCTAGCTTTAAAGGGTTGAATGTTACGCCACTGGGATGTCTCAGCAATACTAGAGTGAATGTGGGAACGTTAGTGATAAGGGCGGCCATGAATAGTGGCCTGTTTTACAGCTGTTTTAGGTGCTGCAGTTATTTTAAAGTTCAAGTTGAGGAAGTGAAACCCCTGAGGGTACGTCACTGACATGATGTGTTGTATGTAAGAGTTAGATCTATGTAATTTCAATAAAGTTAAAGTGTGATTGAATTTGTCTTCGCGATATGTGGGTGCCTGAGATTTTAAATTTTGTATTGTGTTCTTGAAGATTTTTTTCATAGAAATCGGAAAATTGATACCTTTCTCAGTATGTTTAACTAAAACAGTATTCAGCTCACATTTTCACCGACTTTCACATTTTTGGGAGGGACGGATAACCTCATTTTGACGAGAGTTTCCTTGAGTTTTACATGTCCTTGTTTTGAGCTTTAACAAAGATATCACACAGCCTGTGACGAATAAGAAGTCGATAATTTATGTAAATATGTGTGCAGATTTCTGTAGTGATGATTGCGACGATGCTATTGAGTATGGTTTTGACGTTCTTTCCGTTGTTGAACAGAGGTCAATTTCTGGATTGAACATAACTAGAATCGAAAGCCTTCCAAATAGACTAGGCAGAGGAAGAGTACTTTGTATTACAGCCTCAACTACACCAAATTGTCAGAGGTGAGTAAAAAAGTTTAACATTTTTGCCATAGATGGCACCCTATGTTCTGAATGTCGATAGTTGGGATAACCAGGTGCGGAACTTCCGTTTGGTACAACAGAGGGACACAAAATATTATAAAATTCGAGTTTATAATTTTTCATGCCACAGTGCTAAAATAATTTCAGTATTAAATTTGATGGATTCTTTGTGTGATAATCTTCAATTTTAATTTCAAGACACATGTGTCAGTAAAAGAAAATTACATACAGGGAATGAATAAACTGGAATCAAACCATATTCGTAATATTAAATTGTGCTGATTATTCTCAAAATAATGTTGTTTCCAGATGGGCCATAAATCTGTTGTGTGGAAACAATCAGCACGCAGATATTGCCTTCCATTTCAATCCACGTCTTTTGCAACATTGCGTGGTCAGGAATTCACGTCTGAAAGGACAATGGGGAAACGAAGAGACTCTCACAACTGGAGGATTCCAAATAAAACACGGGGAAGAATTCCACGTCAAAATTTATGTGGCAGATGATCAGTTCTTCGTAACCTACAACGGACATCACGTTTGCAGTTTTAACTTCAGAGTTTCGCCTACTAGCATTACCCATGCTGAAATTTGTGGGATGGTAGATTTGTACAAAATCGAGATGGAGGACTTCAGTGAATACCCAATCAATGGAGAAGATGTATATATTACCGAGGAAATTAATAGGCCCATTTCGAATAAAAAGATAATGGTGAGCTTTCACGTATTTAGTAAGACTTTGACTATAAATAATCGATTTCAAGCGAATAACAAGTAATGACCGCGGTTATCTACGGTCCTGCCTGCGGTTATCTACGGTCCTGCCTGCGGTTATCTACGGTCCTGGCCTAACGGAAATAGTCTTCAGGGACATCCGCGAATAAGCAAATTTCGCTTGAATACGGTTAAGATCCAAGTTGACGTTAACGTTGCAATCAAAACAAATACATTTTCGCAATGTGGTTCCAAGAGCTCTAAACGGAACAAAGAATTATGTATAATATTTTAATCCATACTAGTCCATACTAGTACTAGTAATATTATAAATGTGAATGTCCTTGTGTTTGTCCTCTATGGACTCAGGAACTAGATATTCGATTTTGATGAAACTTTCACTATAATGTAGAGAATTTTTTTTTTTTGAAGGTTTTCATGTAGGGTTTATCCCTATATAACGAAAAAATGAGAAAAAATATCGAATTTTCATGAAAAAACCCGGTACTTTCCGGCTTTTACAGGCGACGCTGCATAAACTATATAAGAGATAGAGAAACATTATCAAAGACAATTTTGTAGTGCTGAGAAGTTCTTTAACCCATTAGCGCCGGAATTAATTTTTTTTCGATTTTTGAAATTTTTTTGATAAAAGCTGGTTCGAAACGCTCTGTAGAGACGGAAAAATGATATAAAAATTTTATACGCCCTCTAGTTTTTTCAAAATTGACGGTTGCCATATGGCAACCCTAGGCGCTTGTGATCACTCATCGGGAATATTTTCATTTTTGTCATGAGACAAATATTATGCGGTATGAAACGAAAAAAAACAATCTATGCAAAGTCCAACATCGCATTTTCAACACATTGTTCTCATGATCGATTTACATCCACGTCCATCGCTATTTTTTTGTCTTCTGTGTATTTCACAAGATGATTGAGTTCATTGAATCTTACGGAATTGGAAATTCGACTATCCCTGGAAGAAAAACAAGAGGATGAGCGGTTTCCTTGTCCTTTCACTGTTACCCCGTATACTTTTTCAAATAGCTGTTGACCACTTCTCATTTGAATTCGAGTTGCGAATTTATTGGTGTTCCTGTTTTATTGTACAGAATCCAGATATTATGCATAGCTACGTCTAGCAACTATGAAAAAATCGGCCAATACCATTTCTTACTACTCCTATCCGGTCAGCATTATCACTGAGTATAAGCGCCTAGGGTTGCCATATGGCAACCGACGAAATCAACTGAAAATTTTTCCTACTAATATTTTCTTGTGATTATATTTAGCCTGTCAGGATCATAAATTGAAGTTTCAAAATTCATATTAAAAAAATTATGACAATACCAGGGCGCAGATAGAAAATATTTCACTTACACGAACTTAGGTTCCATGTTTTTACCAATTCACGAAGAACTCAGAGTTTCACAACTTCTGGAGGCGGAACGAGTCAGTTTACAGAAAAAATTCTTGTTACTGGTGAAATAAGGAACATTTGTGTATCAAGTAAACCAACCGCCAACTTTCTAGCTACAAATCTGCGCATCTGAGAACAATTTGAAAAACACCCCGAAAGCGTTTCCATATGGCAACCGTAGGCGCTAATGGGTTTTGAAAAAGTCCGCGACGGTATATGTCCAACTAGTGTTGGGTAACTCTTGTAAGAGGCGGTTCATGTGTCCCGGACATGATGCAGAAATGTAAGAACGGCTCACTTTGAAAAACTGTATCACCTCATTTCGAATGTCCCACTAAGCGACCACGTATCAGTGGTTCGACCGAACCAGGTAGCCGGAGATCTCGACCATCTGGGCCGGACCGAGAGCGCAATCCGAGCGATCTGATAATCGGATGTATTTTGCTGAACGCCCCAACTGAAGTGATAAAAATACAGTGACCCTATAGTTAATTGCTTTCATGTTGATAGAAGGTACTCCCATGTTTTCTTTTAACTACTGTGTCTTGCCATGTATCGCCGGATATGTGGTTATTCCTCATGACAAAATTAGGGTTGTTTTTTCAGAGGTTGCTCCATTGACCGTTCTTACCGACAGAATATACAATGAGCGCTTCAACTCTAACGTCTAACGTAACGAAGTCATCCCCCTTTTTATCAGTCTAGTTCCTATTAGCTCAGATAGTCAAGCTGCTATTAAAGCACTGAACTCCTATGTCATCGACTCAAAGTCGACATGGGAATGCCGGATCAAACTCAATGAGGTAGGCAAGAAAAATAAGGTCTCTTAGATCTGGGTTCCTGGTCATTCGGGAATGACAGGAAATGAAGAGGCCAATAAACTTGCCAGGGAGGGTGCTCGGAAATCACTCACTGGCCCAGAACATTTCTGTGGTACAGCAAAATGTACTTATAAAAAGAAGTTTCTGGAGATTCTCCCAGGGTTGGATCACTCCAAAAAGTTCCTCTGGAATTTTGAAACTGCAAGATCCAAAAAATATTTGGATCTCAGTAAGAACCAACTACACCTCCTCAATGGCTTTCTTACAGGGCATTGTCGCCCCAGAAAGCACTTGCTGAGAATGGGCGTATCGGACACTGACGAGTGTAGATTCTATGGGGAGGAGGAAGAATCTCCTATTCACCTAGTCACAGAATGCTTTGGCATTGTAAGCCAAAGGAAACAATGCTTTGGTTAACAGACCTGTAGGAGTGAGGAAGTAGCCTCACTGAAGCCTTCCGAGATATTGGATTTCATAGGATCTCTGGGACTGGAAGACGAGTTGTAAAGCTTTGTCAGGGGGCATAATAGACCATAAGGTCGCAGTGGACTGTAACCCCTTTTAAACCAAAAATCGGAAAATTAGAGGAAAATCAGCATACCTAGCAACACTGTATGTGGATTAGGCACAGCTCTTCTAGATTTTCAAGAAAACTTTTATCATACTGAAGTGTGCTGCTTTGTACAGTTGAAATTTTTTTTAATTCCATAAGGTTCTCAAGATATTTCACAAAATATGGTTAAACGAAGACATGCTTCGTGAAACACATTTCGTGAAATATCTTGAAAAATATTTGTAATAAAAGAGAAATTCCAACGGCACGAAGCAGCACAAACCTAGAACAATTCAGCAAATTCTCAAAAATTTCGAGAATCCAGAGAGCTAGACCAACACACACCGTTGCCAGGTATCCTGATTTTCCTGCAATCTCTTGATTTTTTTTCATCTGTAGAAAAACCTGCTGATTTTGTATGAAAATCCAATACCAATTTATTATTTTACTCGATACTACCACGTGAAGTAGATTGTAAATTAGCAATGTAGTGGAACAAATTTTGTCTCGACTGCCTATCGCGTCATGAACGCCCGGAATGCCTCGCCTCATTAGATGTGGTACACTGTACCGCTTAAGGACAAAAGTGAGGCTCCTCTTACAAACTCAATTTTAAAACGTGTACTACCCAACACTATGTCCAACTGCCGAGGAAAACCCAGAGTAGCCATTTTTTTACATTTTCAATTCAATCCAGAATAATGGTTGATTAAAAGAGGGCTTTTAGAATGAATCAATATAAAAATGAATGTGACTGTAATCTGCGGAATTTTTTCCTGATGAAAAATGCTTCTTACAATAAAGTTTTCTAATGGATACTTTGAAAGTTACAGTAGGTTGAACGAGTGTAAATTTGAGCAAGAAATTATTGAATCTATACGCGACATCGTTTTGTCATGTATACACGTGGTGTCTCTCCTTCGATACGAGGTAATGAATATGGGGTTGAGGACCTATCAGTACCGTTTTAAATTAAAATATAACGCGGGCGGAGCCGCGGGTAAGAGCTTGTATGTAAATATTTTATATTTGTTTCAGATTTTGCTTCTACATAGATCTCGGCTTATAAAATTTCATTTGACTTTTGCTTGATTCACAATGACCATAACTTAACACATACGTAAAAATCAAATTTAAAACAACCAAAATTCATACGAAGATAATTACAATAGGTTCAATTTTGCGTTTGGATTCCATAATTCGAATGTAAATGTAGAAATTACGCAACATGATCCTGGATACTTCTATTATTATGTGGTTTGATTTCTATTGTTTAAATTTTCTTTTTTTACATATGTGTTGAGTTACGTCCATTGTGAATCAGAGATTAGATATACATTTAAACATATTGTAGTATTCGCATATGCCTTTCCAAGCAGTTTGATTTAATTTCGCACTTCTTCATGACAGTCCGGCTCCAAACTGAAGTTAGAATGGTTATCTGCAGTCCAGAACAATGACGTCACATGATTATAACCTACAATGACTGAATGAATCCGCTTGAATGCAGTTGATCCTAGTTGCTACTAGTTAGTAATTTCCAATGAGGTGCAGGTTATTCACTTGAAATCGGTTAATGATAGAGGAAAGTTTTTTCTGCAAATTTTACTTAACAATCAATCATAAACTAGCTGCCTCTTCGCAACTTTGTACTCGGCTCAAAAGTTGTTGTCATCGAAGCAGGCCTTGAAAATAAATTTCTGGGCGTCTATGTGACTAATATGCTTTTACCTAATATATGTCTCGGAAATCCTGTTCGTTGCATAGAGCGATTATGTTTATGAGCTTCTGGAAGCATCGTTCTCATTTTTCGTTGTAGAGTGACCACGTCAGTTTTGGTTCTTAAAATCATGCCAAACGAGTAGCTCGGCACGAGCAAACAGGAGCATTGATATCTTTTTTTGGTTTTCTGCAGTTACGGCTAGTTTTTAATATTTGTTTGACTCTTTTCTTGAATTCGTCTGATAGTTTTTTTGATCAAGCTGTTAATGCGTCGAACCTGATTCATTACTAGTTATTTGTATGTATTCCCTAGCTGTTGACAAGAAAAAAAAAACATTTCATAACTGTTGTATTGTACGACTGTAAAAATTTAAGCAATAGTTATAATATAAAAAATATATAACTGAACTTTACATCCACGTAATCAGCACCAAAAAATTTCATGTCCCTATTTTTTCAGTGTTTTCATATTCCTATTTCAAATTTTGAATTTTACAGACAACCCCACTCAGATCTTTACTGCCAGAAGGTTTGGAGCAAGACTGGCAGATTGAAATTTTTGGGACGCCTAAAATTCTTCCGCAATCATTTTCAGTTAGCTTGAGAGATGAGAATTATTTATGGCCTTCATGCACCGTTCCCTTCAAGCTTACAGCGAATTTTGGTGAGTAAATCATGCGGAGGATATTGTTGTCTTCTGAGGGACGTTATTGGGCTATAACTCTAGAGTTTGATTTTAGATCCGTTTCAATTCAGAAATATCATACCTAACTTCTTGGTTATTTTGGATCATGGGCAGAGGCATCCAGAGTTATTCCCCAGAAATCACCCTCGAAGGTTTGACCTTCTCTTAGTAAGATGGATACAAAATGTTTGAATTTCTGAAATCGTGGATCCTAGAGGATTTTAGATAATCTAGATATTTCTACGAGGACCATATATTCTCATTGAACCTTTGAGTTTATTCTCAGCGGGTTGAAACTAGGATTTTTCAGAAAAAGTAGCAAAGTTCTTAGAATTCAGATTAACATTTATATTACAACAATGTGTTTATGGTAATATGGCAAATTTTGATACATCGCGATTGCAGCGGGAGATTTCCATCTTGAAATAGACGATTGTTGTCAATATCAGAGGGTATAGTTATGGAACAAAACAGTAACAAGAAAAAGTTTAAAATGAGATAGCCTAGGCAAAAAGGCAAATGAGGGTTTTAGTCTTATAAGTTGCTATGATATGAATGTTCTCATCCAAAAAAAAATTTATATATGAATGTAGTGAAGTTTGCGAAAATTTTCTGGCATAAAAAGTTTTTTGTAGAAGAATCAACGATCTTTTGAATGATAAGATAAATTGCTCCACCTGAGTTAGGGATATTGAATTAAACTGCAAGAAAATATAGTTCAAATGAGATTTTTTCATGAAAATTCATATCACTATGATTTCATGTTGCAGGAAATGAAATTTATTGTAGCCTGTAGGTCTACAGAGTTTACAGGGTGGTTAAGAAAAATCAAGTGAAATAACGAAAGTTTATTCCCAGAGAATTCAAGCATTTTAGACTTTCAACACAATGTATGTCCTCCACGGGTATCAATAACACCTTGACATATTCTTTGCATATTACACCCGAGGTTGTTGAACATTTCTTGAAGAATTTGGTTCGATGCACGGGGCAAAATCTCTCAGATCATTAAAGTATTCTGGGGTAGGTTGATGATTATCTAATCTTGTTTGTGGCATATCCTATGCATGTTCTCTGCAATTCAAATTCAGTTTGAAAAAAATAATTTCAAATAATCATAAATTCTTGAGGCAACAAATTTTAAATATATTTGCTTATAGGTGTAGGACGCGTAATAATTGACAGTTTAAATGAATTTTCACAATACAGACTGTAAACATATGAAATAAAAGAAATCTTTCAAAATACAAAACGAATATAAAAAGAATTTTCGCTTGCAAAACATTATCCATTTACAGGGTGTCTCAAGAAGTCCGAATAATTTAAGGTGATTCCTTGTTCACAATAAAGGATAGTTTGTTGTATAAATATCGTGGTTCAATGATGGCTGAAGAATGATGATCTTGAAAACGAAAAGCAATGTTTCAATAACACTTTTTTACGAACGAGTTCATTGAAAGTTTATGCAATTTTTGTTAATAAATTAATTTTTAAATGTGATTGTTAAGTTCGATTTGAAATTAGTACAAAATAAAACTGCGGTTGACAGCAACCAGGAAATAAATTGGCCTTTTCTGAGGCGTAATGATTCATATTTCATTTTTTTATTTCGAAATAATATCATCATTCCGTCGGCCTTATTCATTAACCTGCCAAATCCATTCTGAAATAATGGATTTAGCAGGTTAGCGTATTAGGCCGATTTTTCTATAGTTTTCCGTTTTTAAGCTACAGAATTAAGAAAATAAAAACATCAGTTGTTTTTCAATCGCGATATCTCCTCAACGTTTGATTTTTGATCCAATATTTAATAAAAACAGGCACATACAGCGGCTCCGCTCGCGTTATATATTCATAACCTCGTATCGAAGGAGAGATAGACAGGCACATATAAACAGTATACAGGGTTGGGATAAAGTATGGAACCAAGTAAATATCTTTTAAACGAAAAGAACGATATTTATGAAAATTTGCAGGTAAGCGTAATGGAACAAAACGCATCTGATGTACAGTTTTTTGATAATAATATACTTCCGGTTTAACCGGAAATGCCATCAACTTCTTTAATTTAAATGGGACATCCTACATATTTTTACAGATTTTGAAAGAGCTTGTTATTTTGAATTCATACATACTGAGTTTAGTGTGAAAAAATTTGTAAAAACGAGGAATATAGCACTTTAACCAACCTCCTTTGAGTTTTTTGCATTAGAGCAAAAAACTATTTACATAAACTAATTGATGTTGTTTGTATGCATAGTAATAAATAAACAAGTACTGTTTAGTACGTCTTTTGTTCTTCAAGTGTCAAATTCTAATTGACGGAAATAAATTGAACAATTTAGAACGGTTCAATTCAAGAAGTGTGTCATATTTTTAATAATTTGCATCCGGAGAGAAATCCTATATCACGCTCAACAGTAACTAAAACATTACAACGTTTTAATACTACTGGCATGGTAAAAAATTTGCTGAAACCTGGAAGACCGCGGACTGCAACGAACGAAACTGTTAAACAAAATATTGCAATCGATTTAGAAGAATCACCTCAAACTTCCACCACAAATTTGGCACTAAACCATGGTATCAGTCGACGTTCTGTAGGAAAGATATTAAAAAGTGAAAAGTATCATCCGTATAAGGTACAGTTGGTTCAAGAATTGTCATACGATGATTTTGACCGACGGCTGGAATTTTGCGAAGGGCTAATGGACATCTGTAATGTCGACGAAAATTTTGCTTCTAGCATAGTTTTTTCCGATGAGAATTTTCAAATGAGAATCCTCATTGGATTCATGAAGCACATACCCAGCATCCACAGAAGTTAAATGTTTGGATGGGAATTGTCGAAAATAAGCTTATAGGCCCATTTTTTATTGACGGAAACTTGAATGGTGACAAGTATTTGGATCTACTAAATAACGAAATTATTCCTGCACTTCAACAGAATGGGCAATTACCACAAAATATTTGGTTTCAACAAGATGGAGCACCTCCCCACTATGATAGACGGGTTAGGGGGTTAGGGATTTTCTGGATACGAATTTTCCAAATCGATGGAGGATTCATAGAGTGGCCGGCTCTATCTCCGGATCTTAGCCCGTTAGATTTTTTTCTTTGGGGTTATCTAAAATCACGTGTTTACGTCAGACGATCAACAAACTTACAGGAAGTGAGACAAAGAATTATTGATGAATGTGAACTAATACGTGGAGAAAGTCTTGGAAAGAGTGACTCAAGAATTTGTTAATAGGATGGCATATTGTCAGCAAGTAAACGGCGAGCATTTTAACCATTTGAAGGAATTTTGTTTCTCATTATTCTAAAATAATGAAATGTACATCTATTTGTACTACTAACAGTGAGTTATTCCTCGTTTTTACAATTTTTTTTACACTAAACTCAATATGTATGAATTCAAAATAACAAGCTCTTTCAAAATCTGTAAAAATATATAGGGTGTCCCATTTAAATTAAAAAAGTTGATGGCATTTCCGGTTAAACCGGAAGTATATCATTATCAAAAAAATGTACATCAGATGCGTTTTGTTTCATTGCACTCACCTGCAAATTTTCATAAATATCGTTCTTTTCGTTTAAAAGATATTTACTTGGTTCCATACTTTATCCCAACCCTGTATATACAAAACGATATCGCGTTTATTCAATAATTCATTGATCAAATTCACACTCGTTCAATCTGCGGTAACTTTCAAAGTATCAATTAGAAAACTATACTGTAAAAAACACTTTTCATCAGGAGTAAACGCAGCAGATAACAGTTACATTCATTAATATTGAATAAGAAATAATACCCGCAAATTTCTTTGACTTGCTTTTGAAAACAGTCTATACAAAATAACAGTACATATCACACCTATTCCAAACGAAGCCGAAACGATGATAAATTTCTTGTTCAGAACTCAGAAGAATTAGGTTCGTCGGTCTTCAAATAGTCTGTATCATCCTATTGAAATCCTTCATCAAGCGCATATCTAGCAGATGAAACCCTGGTCTAACTTTCACTACTTCGCGAACTTTCTTCGCGGAAAGGATTTTACTATGTATTTTTGTTTTTGGAGGAAAAATTAACTCATACTGTTATGAGTGTTATGTAACAATAAAAATGATTTTAATTAATTTATTCTGGAAATATTACTAATTAACTCAGGGAATATTGAAAAAATGTGTTTTTTAATGGTTTTCGTCAAATATCTGAAGTTTTCATTACTGTGTCTCTGATAAATAGACAAAAATTGTCTCACCGAGATGACCGAGCAGACACCTATGTGTCTGAATGTAAACTGAATTTGGAAAAATTTAAGGTATCTCATTCGTTTCGCATTATCTAAGGTCTAATTCAGAATCTTTGTTATCATGAGCATCCTCTAGTCAAGTTAAAGAAAATCGAAGGTCTTAAAACAATGAACGGCGATTTCTTCGGACGTAGAACTTATATTTGCCATTCTCGACTTCAACTGTAATGCTCCGTCATTTCCGAAAAACATTTCGGGAAGCAGCTAACAAGCTGCTTTATCGGAAAACTTTCTATCCGCAGAGTAGAAGCCATTCTCCGGACGATTCCATTTTATATCGAACAATTGTTTTTCGTAGCTACACATTCCGGAGGCCCAATATAAAACCCGATATTACTGTTACAGGCAACAATATATTGGTGAGGAATGCCTTTATCGATAATAAATGGGGTATGGAGGAGAGAGCTGGAGGTTTCAAGTTTCTACCCTTCGCTCCTTTCTCGTTATGGATCCGAAGGAGTGCAAAGAAGTTCAGCGTGTGGGTGAACGAGAAACTGCAATGCGAATTCGCCTACAGGTGCGATGCAGGAAGGTTGAAGGCCGTCCATATACAAGGAGACGTTGTAATAAGCGGAATTTTCGTGAATAAGCAACCAGAATTATTTTTTTAAGATATGAGATTTATTTATGTTATATGCTGTTTTAAATTGATATTTTTGTTATATGAATATTTACTCAGGATCGATTGAAAGATTACCCAATGTTTAATAATGTATCTTTGTACGCTTAAAATTCGAATACATTCATCCGACCTATGTTCAACTTTTATATATTTTCGAATAACATATTATGAACATTTATTATTTTAAATTGCTTTTTATTCATCATTATTTCATTCATCTCCTCTTATATATTTTCGATCTGCATCTATTTGTAGGCTGAGTTCTCGGTTCTCGTCAGTATACTTCAACAAATTAACTTTCTATTTTGTGTTTCATTGAATCTGGGGACAAGGGGGAGCACACCACCCATTGTTTTTTTGAAACCTCATAAATTGAGTTTCTCTATTTCAGTATAGTAATGAGTTCATTACAGTAGGTACTAGAATTAGTGCTGTAAAAGAAACTCATTACAGCATTATTTTCATTTATATTCTTCGTTTTGTCGTTGTCAGTACGGACCTCAGATCCCCTCAATTTACAAAACAAATCAATTTAAATTCCATAATCTGTCAAATTTCATAAGTCACACCAACTGACAAGATACAATACGAATTTCACTAATCTGAATCCATTGAAAATTTTTCAACTAAATTGAATTAACAGGAAACCAGTATACATATCATGGTATAATATTTGTTTCGGTAAAAAAATTCAAAATGATGAATTTCAACAGAGTTAGGAGTAATTAACTTTTTTTCCGTCTACCGAACGTTCATTCAAGTGGATTTTATGGAGTTTTTTCATGAGAAATATATCTTGATGTTGCTTGAAACTTTTAGAAACACTATTTGTTTGTTTCTACAGTTCTGTAGCTTTTCTTAATTTCATCAGAGAAAATATTTCTTCCGGAATATCTATTCTTTTTATTCCGTGAAAGGAGTAAATATTGAGAATCAAAGGTATGAGCAATTAACGTTAATTTTTCAATTACCCAATATTCAATAATGTGAATTTCTCGCTCCTTCGTTGCCCGTTTTCGAATTTTGCATTCGTGTTTGAATAGGAGCTCATTCTGCAACTTGTTTTGGAATATAGGCATTATCGGAATTGTCTCTCGGAACATGATGCTAATCATATCATCAAACACACAGAGGTTGAACCCCGATTTCATTACTGATTCACTTATTTCCAGTGACATCATCAATAATGTTAGGGTACTTCTTGAAGTCCTATAAAGCTGCAAATTAGTATGTGAGCCAGTACGCAAGCATCTGAAAGATTCTGAAACTAAGAATTTCTATCCAAACCTTACAAACTAGGGGCTGTATCGATGTATATATTAGTATGGGAGTTCTCTAGACCTACTGCTTGTTATCAATGATAAAACAGATGTTCTAGAATTTGCAGTATCTCATCTTAGGATTAAAAAGAGACCCAAAAAGAATTGCTATGTATTCATACCAATTACTTACAATATGGCCTCTTTTCAATTTTATGACTATGATATTATTGCAATATACATACCTAAGGTATATTATTACCTATTCGTTGTTATGGCTAATTGCAAATGTCGCGATTACAATGAGAACTTACCATCTAAACAGGGTAAAAGAGGCGATTATTACGTCAGAAGTAAGTAGGTATATATTATTGTTCATAACTGTTATGGAACATTACACCGATGGTTCATGTTTCTTTGTGTTTATTTTTTTCTGCACTATGGAATTGATGAATGTAGGTACTTTATTTTTTTCGTTGTATTGAGTCTATAGTAGTCTGTACTCATATCTTTTTTTAATTATAATGAAATAAATATGAACATCACATATACAGGAAAAACTTCAAAATGATATAGCACCCAATAAAATATTGCTGAACGGAAATTACTCATTATTCGAAAAAAGTATCACGAACTTGGTCTACAAATGTATGGAAAAACTTCCTTGTTTCATCAGCTCAAGAAGGTAAATCCGTGAAAAATTGCTTCATGCAATGAAAAAATATGACTGGAAGACCGAGCAGGTATCAGACTTTTTCGAGATAGGTATCCTCTACTCGTATTTCACTCATGATTCTTCAGCGGGTCATGGTTCGACCATTTTGGCAATCATCGCAATAGTTGACAGATTCCATCTGTTTGTTGCTTGCAACGATCAGGAATGTAAAATGATTTGAAAATTAAATAGAAGACGTACCCTTGAATTATTTTTTTTCCCATCTTCATCCAATACAACTTGAATCAACAGGTAGAAAAATGAGACTTTTATGATGCTCAGCACAAATATATCCGTATAATACTCATGAACATAGAATAAACATGAATAAAAAAAAAACAAAATTGAAGATGCTGCTCAAATTGTATTCTCGATTTTTTATGCATGCACGTCGACATCACTCACTTCTAAAATAGTTACCCGCGTTGAGAAGTTATTCTTCACCTGCTGAGCAGTTGTCAAAATCCGCCCACTCAATTATTCAATCATCGTCACGGGCGTACTATACACGACCTATTTTATGTGATCTCAAATATAAAAATCACATGAGGTCAAGTCCAGACCTCTGGCCCGGCCAAGGAATTGGTTTACTAGGACCTTTAAAACGTCGTGGATAGTTTTGGTCTAGCCACACTTCTGGTGTAACAAGCTGAAACTGAAAAGCCATCGTGCTGGAAAATGATTACTTTTCGTAATATCTACGGTACATCTTCCAATAACTATTCAAGAAAAATTAATTAGTGAAATAGAGGGTATCTGAATAACACGAAAAAGTCCAAAAGCTGCTACTTTTTTATTGCACGAAGGAATTAAAGTATCTATCCTTTTGAAAAGCTGATGAAACAAGAAAGTTTATCCTTACCATTGTACACCAAATTTCATGACAAAAACAGTTGTAGCCATTTAAGACCCTTTTTATCTCGGGTGTCTAAACTTTTAGTGAATACTTTTTCGCACGAAATGATGACCATCTCTCCAGCTTTCAACAAAATATTCAAGTAGTTTTTACAAAATTAATCATTTTCGATGAAGGAGCACAAAATCCAAAAAAGTTGAAAAATCGCCATATCTTCGTAACCATGCTTTACTCGACGTAATTTGCTGCAAATGACGCCTAGTATAAATCCACTTTGCTTTGAAGAATAACGTTGAATTATCAAACACCCTGAATAAGATTCACAATTGTATTTCTATGCCTATTGATATGAGAATGGAGAAACTGAATTCTAACCCGAAAATATCTTTAAAAATATTAACATCATTCAGAGCTGCATTATTGCACTTTTCGAGCAGAGCAGAGGACTCAGATATGTAGAGTCCAAAAGAATATTTTACGTCATCCCCATATTTGCTATTGTCGACAGATTCATATATCCAATTATGTTCCAGAATATCGAATTCTTCATCACCTTTAAACTCATGGTTCGGTGCTGGTATGACCCTTACAATATGAACATAACTCTGAGCATTTGTGGCTTCTATATTGCGAGAAAATATTGCTGAAAACCCTTTCTGTAGATGCAGATGTTAATTCTAATATTCGTAGGGGCTAGCTTTTGATCCAGGGGAGAAATCTGGCTGCTGTGGCGCTGCGTAGACTCATCAACCAATAATAAACCAAAGTTTCAAACCAGAAGAGCATAGGCGATCTAGGGTAATCGAGGTGTCGGCATTCCGAAGAAATGCCACGAGAAGTCGGGTAAATTAGTCTCCTGTTGATATATTGTTTACGCTTGTAAGCTGTTTGATTCAATAACAGGCAATAGGGCGATAAGGGTATCCATTAATTAGAGAAAAAGCTCTGAATTTATAACTCATGTCAAAACCGAAATCATCAGGTGAAGAAGGAGAGAAAATCATCGAACCTTTTCGAATTTCAGCTGAGTACTTGACCCAGAAACGTGTCACGTCAAAGAATCCAAAGTAACTTCAAATCCCTAGTGGAATCCAAAGAAATTCGAAAGACATCCGGATTAAACTACTGAACTTTTGCGTCCGTGTTTTCGAAATTGAATTTGGCGCCCTACATAAAACAACACACGGTGCATTAGGAGGCAGCGAGAGATCAAAGAGTGGCCCAAGTCGAACGATGTTGTCTTTCCAATCCATCTGGCATGTCCGGACAGGCAAATTGAATTACTGACAGCGTCGGCTGATATAAAAACGGACAGATGGAATCTCCAGTCACGGGGTCAATTTTGCTGAGTACCAGTCAGCGAAAATTCCACTAAGTACAAGGGAAACACTGTCGGAAGCTCGAATCTGAGAATCGCGCTTTATATTAGGGTGAAAACACACTAGCTTCTTTCGATGTTATTTCGGCGGTAAATTATTGCATGTAATTTTTTTTCATGTGGAGATCGATATAATTGATTGATTGAATGAAAATCAGCAACCATGTTGTTCAGTTGCTATTTGACCGCGCACGCTCAAATCATCTAATAAGTGCATAAAATTTCGGAGAAATACTGAATACTGTTGATTGTTTCTTTAAGATTGGTACACAGGTCAACCAGAATCATATACCGTTTTCGAAAAAGCGCAAACGTCTGTCAAAAACGCGATAGTCACCTTTTGTTGTCTTATAGGCTTTCATATTTTGCTGTTGCATTCATTCTGATAATTGCTTACACTTGTTTTTTTTTTGACATAATATTTTTTAATGAATAAACATGATCAGCTGGTTGAAATGAAAGAAAATTATATATAATGAACAAAAAGTACCTATCAGAAAAATTTAAAGCCAGAATATATTTATTTTCTCATTTGTAAACAAAATTAAGTACAGAAAATAATTCGTTTTATGAAATGAAATAAGGAAATACCCGAAGAGAGCGCTGTCAGAACTAAAAAGTCCTCATTGCTTTACAACCGTGGCCAGGGTTTAATTTCTATTCAATGTATATTTATGCTCTCTTATGATTCTCTTTGTCTGGAGAAATATGACTTCAATGCAATATTTACAGGAGGTTGTAAAACCAAAAACTCTGCATTATACTGGGTGAGTAATTGGAAGTATATTTTATCACATTTACTTTTACTTGACGTAATAAAATCCTTCTTCGTTTACGATTTCGTTCGATTCAGCCAAGGAAAAAATAATAAGAATTATTTCGTGAGAAAACAACAAAAGAATCGTTCCAGCTAGTGGATGGGTACATTTATCTCGGAGTGAAACAGGATCGAAAAGCGTGAATAGTTCACGAGAAGAATGAAACGAATATCAAACTTTTGAGTGACCAAAAAATTTTGATTGGAGCTTTCTATATATATATACCTATCAAAGCATTGAGATAGATATCTCAATTTCGAGTAATTTTTTAGATCAGAACTGACTTCAGAACGATGCTTACTAAGGCTCACGAACACCACAAAAAAGGCAGAGTCTACAACGAAAAGAGCTCCCGTTTCACATAGGGAGAAGAGATATTTTCGAAACATAGAATAATTCAGAATATTATCATCGAATTGAATACCATTATCAATTCCCTGGTTCAGAGATCGTTTATCATGAGGTTGGAGGAATGATATTAGATTTTGTCACTGAGATGAGAGATATACCGGTTTCAGCCTTATTTGGCATCATCAGTATTCAATACTTGTCAAGGACCTTATCTTCATAAAAACCTTCGATATCAAAAGCAATGATGAACTGAGTAGATATTACAAAGCAGTGACATCCAATTGGGCCAAAATAAAGTTCTAGCAGTTTCGTGCTAAAACGAAATCTGTACAGCAGTGGCTCTATTCAATGTCCGGATAAATTAGTTTCTTAAAGTGATGAAAAAGCCCAATTCTTTTCGCTACTGTGAAGCCACTTGTTTTCAAGAAAAAACCAATTCTTTGCTTTACGGAAGCCACACTGATAACATTTTTGAAACATAGAAGAATTCAAATTCTTAATCATCGGAATGAATACCAGTTCCAATAACCAGGCTCACAGATTTTTTCATTATGAAGATATAGAAATGATATGGCTTTTTTGTCATTGGCATCATCAGTAAGATATTATACAGCTCCGTGGATCTAAATTAGGGGCCTCATTCAAGTTTCTGCTGGTGATGGAAACGCCCAATTCTTTTCCAGATCGTGACACCAAGTCTTTTTGAGTATAAAAATAAAATGAAAAACCAAATTTTTTATGCATTTTTGGAGGCAAAGAATTGCCTTCACGGGCTCAAAAAGAATTGGACATTTCCATCACTCAGAGAAACCTGAATAAGGCCACTGCGGAAATCTCACTGAGTGAAAGAAAATGTACAGAGTTCACTTCACCTCCCTGTATACTCCAAACGAAAACACTCAGGTGATTGTAATCACTTGATACAAGTCCAGCCTGATGACATTGAATCATGGTTTCTGTTTGTCGCATTCTTCCTGCTTGTCACGATAACCGCTCAAATAAAAAAAAATTATTTCATTTTATGATAAAATTTGAAGTTGAATATTTTTTCTAGTTCCAATATTAATTCATATAGTTTTTCGCAGATCTATTTGGATACTTGAGCACCAAAACTTTGAAGCATTTGGATTATTCTTTACCATGGTACTGATGAAAGTAACGTGGTGTGTCAGAAATCACTATTTTATCGAGAAAGCGTTTTTGTACCAAATCTGTATTTTATTTTATATTTTTTTCCGAGTGTCTGATAAATAACTCTTCTATCAGGTTTCTGGGAAAAGATTGTGGGAACACTAACAAGGAATTTTATATTCCGCCCGACTTATTATGATAGTAGTATAAAATCCGTGTAAAATCCAATAGAATTTTGCGATTATTCGAACTGCAAATCCGGAACGCTCTCCGGAACTTTTCCAATATCCACAATAGAGGCAGCTATGTGGATACCGAGTGCATGGAAACCTAAAATAATTAAAACGTCCTTCCTTTGCAAAATAAGAAAAATATACCCTGTAGGCGAATAAATTGAAAATTCCTCAATTCTCGACCGTTATTGTCTTTCATTTTAATCTGGCTAACTGCGGGAGCCCGGATTCGAAGCGGATTAGCAGTTTTCATCAGGATAGAGTTTCTCGCCCGTGGCTCTTCTAAATCATTTATTGCACCAACGAATACTGAATATATACAAAGCTGCAGGTCTCTTTCATAGTTGATGAATATTCATCAAGAGGTAATTTCATTCGAATTAATTTCGAGGTCAGCCTGCCCGGAATGGGGTTCCGTAACCCTGGATTCCGGGGGGGTGAGGGGTGGAATTTTTCATGAAAATTACTTCGGGATGAAGAGGATCTGCTGGAATTTTGAATTAGCAAGTAATGACATTTGCAGCATCAATCGGTCCCTTCAAGGCCTTTGGATGGTCATAGTTTAATAGTTTAAAGGGGGTTACAGTCCATTGCGACTTTATGATCTATTGTGCCTCCTGACAAAGCTTTACAGCTCGCCTTACAGTCCCGGAGATCTGATGAAATCAGTGAGGCTAATTCCTCAATCCTAGAATTCTCGTTACCAAAGCATTGTTTTCTTTAGCTTACAATGCCAAATCAGTTTTTTCCTCCTCCCCACAGCATCTACACTCGTCAGTGTCCGATACGCTTTCTGAGGCGACAAAGCCCTGTTAAAAAGCTAGTGAGGACGTGTATTTGGTTCTTTCTGAGATCCAAATATCTTTTGGATCTTACAGTTTCAAAATTCTGAAGGAAGTTTTTGGAATGATCCGAACTCTTTCTCATAGGTACATTTTCCTATTCCACAGAAAGGTTCTCGGCAGATGAGTGGTTTTCGAGCACTCTCTCTGGCAAGTTTATTGGCCTCTTCGTTTCCTGTGTTTCACCTGTGTTACCTGTGTGCACCATAGTGCACTTGGCTTTGGCTCCGTTAACCCCAGCGCCAGCTCCCGTTTTGGTTATGAAGCCATCTGTATACCATTCAACAATATTTTCTTTGAAACTTTGGCCAGTGTATTCCCACTCCCATTCCTTTTTTTGGCATAGCATCGTACTGAAGTTTTTCCCAGTTTACTTTCTTGACCATTACATCACTAGAAAGGTTCGCAGATGAGATGTACTTGCTCAGAGAGCAACAGACTCTCTGACACCTAATTGTCTCATTACCTGCGCCTTTTCTAGAAATTCTGAGGCCCTCCTGTCAATCAACAGGTGTAGGAGGTTGAGATCTGTTATGATCTCCAGTGCTCTGGTTGGGCACGTCCTCATGGCCCCCGAAATGCACACACAGGCAAGCTGCTCTGCTTTATTGAGAATTTTCCTCGTATTTGTCTGACTTGCTTTAGTACTACCAGTACTACCCCATATTTGATTACAGTTCTCACAATCATGACGTACGTCTAACGCAGTATTTTCGCTTTGTAAATATTTTATTAGCAATATCCAAATCCTCTTTTTAGGAGTTCTTGGTGTGTTCGATTGCTGTTTCTATACTTCTTAGAGGTTCACTACCTGGGAAGCTAATAGCTCCTCTTCTCCCTCGTTGAAGGAGCTTTCTGGCTTTTTAGTGACATGATTTCCCCTTTTGCCATTACTTTCTGAAGTGTGGCTGCTGTAGGAGTGGAAGTGATATTTTCACAAAAGGCTTGGGAGTTCAGTCTCTTGGCCTTTCTGATCTGCTTGTTGTAGTGAGTGAGCTTCTCAGTGTACCCCTGCCAATTGTTATCCCGTTTGGCCCTGTTAAAGAGCCGATGGACCTCCTTTCGGAGATTTGACAAGTTTTCGTTGCAATAATGAGCTTCCTTTCTTAGAGCCTTAATCAGTGGGCAACTAGAGTGGAAAGCCTCCATCATTGCCCCACTCTTCATTCTCAATATACTTTTCTAAATCGTGATCGCGGTGTTTTTCCTGCTCCTGTAAAGGGATCACCCCGCGCTATTAGCAGGGTGGTCATAAGAATGTATTTACATATTTGTTTCTATCAACAAAATATGCTGCCTAATGTGAAGTCTCTGTATTAGTTTATTTTGTTCCATCCACTCGATATACCTAAATAAAGGTGAAGCTTTTCCTGTAGGAACTATAATCCATCTTCATGGAGATACCTAGCGTGGGACAAGGGTGAGCAGCTGCCTTTTTCACAACAGAAGCAAAAAAGTACATCGGTATCAAAATTTATTACAGGAATCTATTGAAGTCTTAATAACATTATTACCGTACTCCTAAATAATTATAGATCTACACTATCAAAAACTAAAAGGTTAGGTTATTTATTTCAATTGAATAATAATCAAAAAATATTCATATCTACTTCTTCTTATAGTTCCTATCCGCTCCAAATGTTGGCTATCATATATCATACTATCTTAACTTTACTTACTGCAGCCCAGAACAACTAAGTTGTATTCATACCAAACCAGGTTCCAAGGTTCTTCAACCATGAGAGTAGTCTTCTAACCGTACTTTGTTTTCCTAGTACATAGTCTGCAGTAAGTGGAATCTGTTTTTATTTCTCATCACATGCTCAAAATATTTGAGCTTTCGTGGTTTCATGGAAAATATTTGTTCTGTGGTATGTCCATGGTATTTTCAGTATTCTGTGATATAGGCAATCAAATGCTTCCAACTACTCCGTTGTGGCTTCAGTAAGCGGCCACGCTTCTACAATGTTAAATAAAACAGAGAAGACGTAATAGCACAGGGGTCTTATCTTTGTGTGCAGTGTAATGTGATGGCTTGCTGGATGATCCCCTGTCGTTTTCAATTCTGCTTCGTATTTCCTGCCAATGATAACACTGTTTCTTCATCAGTGTTCCAAGGTAAGTACTATTGCTTTCTCGTTCTAGCAAGTTTTGGTTGATCAGCCGACAGTTGTATTGGTTTTGCTTATAGTCATTTTGTCTTCTTCATTTTGATATCAAGGCCATATAGTTGACTCAAATCTGTTATCTTATCCATGAGATTGTGTAACCGTAATAACGAATATTATTCACTCATTTCCAACTCTGACAAAAGTCAGCGTGTTCCAGTACAGGTTGCCTATAATGTTGATGTCTCTTCCATATAAACCTGGTGGGCTTTATCAATTTGAAAAAAACCCGAAAAAAGCCACTGACTTTTTTGAGTGGAGGAAATTCTATGCCAACACTAAAAACCTTTGAAGGTTCAGAATATAGCATTTACCGTTATCAAGTTTGCTGTGCTGTACGAGTACTTTGAAAGAGGCAAGAACATATTCACGAGAGCTGCTCTACCTAGTCGTCGATGTTGAATCTTTGAAACAGAGGGTCTTTTCTCAGTGACCTTTCAGTTCGATATTGTATCGAGCTTATGACGCACGGTTTGAGGGCCCTCAAGCTAACATGCGTTTCTGCCTAAAACCATGGAATAATGTTCGTGAAGGACTCAGTTATCACAAACTCAAGCCAAGAATTTCAAAACATGAATTTCACATTATTTTACCAGGCGGAAAAATTTGACGTATATTCATACCAATTTAATAGGTTGCATCGAAACCAGGGTTGATCTTTGTGGTCAAATTAAAAACGCTTGATGGAACAATGGAAATTTCGTGAAACACTGTCGGCACATGCAATGCGATGATCCGATCGTTTTGATTTTCCATAGTGTTGGGAATCTATTCATCCGAGCTTGTATATTATTGATACTGATGTATGAGTCAGCTTTCACGTACATGTTTTCAAAACTGTCATCAATTAACTCCCTGATCAAAATGTGGAATATTCCCGATGAACGCGAGCGAAAAAGCCCCCGGCCGCTGCATCATGGATATTAATTAATCAGTACATCTGTATCGCTTTTCAGGACTCTGGTGTCCGATGATATTGTTGGTTCTAGGTTTTATTCAATTAAACGTTATTGGCGATGGATTTATTGTTTATACTAATTGTACCGGTCGTATTTGTGGCAGCTTAATCTCGGCGGACTCGATACGATCAATGTCATATTAATTACCTCGGGAATCGATATTCAATTATCATTTTTTCAGTATATCATGCATGAAAATATTACATAATGTGATATTGAGCCCTCTCACGGTATGAATACTGTCAGGCTTATTGTTGGAACTTACTCTTATCGAATGACGGATATAGCTATCACGTTTTCATTCGATCGATTTTAATAGTTCCATAAGTAAGGAACAAAACGATGTGAATTAAAAAAATGAATGTTTGTGAGTTTGTTACTGGCACCACTCCTAAGAAAATATCATGGAGGCTTGGTATATGGAAGAGACATATGTTTTCGAAATCTAAAAAGTTTGACGCCTTTGTAACTAGGCATAACTTTTCTGTAAGAAAAAACCAAATTGTTTCGTTCATTTTAATATTTTGAATGAATGGTTCATGTTCTTTTCTCGAATTCCTAATTCAAATTATCCGTTAGTATTTTCCATTTGTCTCATTTTTCATCATTCCAGTTCAGAAATTCTGAAATGAAATGTGAAGATGAAAAAGTATCAGCATCTGTTGTGTTGTTGTTTTTCACAGTAGAGCATGATATGAAAAATGCTGCATATTTCTGATTACCGGATTTTCTCTTCAGAATCTTCGCCGTAAGGCGATAATCCGGAACCGGAGAGATTTTCCGGTATTCTTCCGGTAAAAGAGAGGTTTGACGATTTCTCGCAGATGTTTCTCGCCCCTTCCTCCAGAAAATATAAAAAAATATAACAAGTTCTTCGAAATTACAATGGATCTATCCGTTCAAGTACCAGCTTACTTATAATTTCTCCCAGAGTTTGATACATTATCTTGAGATTTTTTTCAGTTTACTATTATTGTATTAATCGTGATTTTCCCTCACAAACGACCCAGGGCAGTGAAAATGTAATATTGAGGTAAGATGTTTCCCGAGAATTTATGTTATTATTATTCATTAACTTCCATTAGACTCACAAAAAAAAAGTATATGAACATGTCAACAGAACAAAGCTCAAATATAGAAGAATAATTCACAAACAAAATAAATCAATTCAAAAACTATTCGAACTGGTACACTGAAGACTTATCTAAGGAATTAAATGAGTCAACTCACTCTCGAGTCGTGCCGAATAGTGTGGGATCACTCTTAAAAAAAATCAAGCATTTGAGTATGAACAAAGATGGTTACGTTAGGATCCGCAGTTCCCTGAATATACCCCGTCAGGAAAATGTCTCAGATTTCTTCAACATAGTACGAAGTATCTTCTTCTGTTAGATGAAGACCTCACTAGCTCTGGAACAATGTTTCCACGCCAAAGCAGTGTAGCTCAGACACGAGTGAACATAAGCATAATAATATTGCAACAGCAGGGGCAAATCAACACGGTTTTTTAACTGCCACAAGATGTAACAATGGGTTGCAGGCTACGAAAGAATGTGATCCACCTGTCCCGACAAACTCAAATTACGCACTGCTTCCTTCTGAGGTGTTGTTTGATTTCCCATTATCACAAGTAGGCTCTTATTTCAATCCCTTAGTCTTCTCATGGTTCAAAATGAGACCGTTCAGCTTACAATATTCACTAATACTTTCCACAGCTATGCTCGAATTAACGATGAGATAATCAATAGTGTCTGACGTTGTTACAACCGCAGCATCATCAGCAAAGAGTGAAAATCTATTTTCACGCATAAAAATATATCAGCTATGAATATAATTAACAACAGTGGTCCTAGTATGCTGCCTTGTGGGATACCGCTGCTAACCCCCACAATACCAGAGACAAATTGGGATCCCCTCCCAGTCAGCTTCACCCTTTGAGTCCGACCAATCAAAAAGCTCCTGAGCCAATCCCGAGCATAACCTCGAACGTCATAGCCTTCAAGTTTGCAGAGAATTGATCCTATATTCAATAGTTCGTTAAGAAAAGAACACAAGAAACCAGACCACCCCTATCGATTCGGGTCAATATATTCAGATACAAATCAATGATGGCATGTTCGTTGGTAATCCCCTTTCGAAATCCGAATTGCTTTCAGTTGAAAAATTTTCGTTTGTCAAAAAACTATAATAATCTAATGTAAAAAGCCTTCTCGAAAATCTTCGAGAATACCGAAGGAAGAGCCACGCTTCTGTAGTTAGAAATTTAATGCTTATCACCTCTCTTATGGATCGGGCGTTTAAAATTGATAGAAAACTCCTTCTCTAAACGAAAGATTAACTTAATTCATGAGAGAATAAAAACAAGGTGTTGTCAGATTTGATACCCTTCCTATAAGCGGTTTCGCCTATATCCAAGTGTTTCGATGCAATTAGTCAGGTTTGGTTGAGCGGGGATGTAGAGCACAACGTATAGTACGCGAAGTGTTGAATCGAATCAGTAACACTCCAAACGCTGATGGATCATTTCATAGCTGCCGTGAATGAATACGACAATTTTATTTCACTTTAACGATAGAAATGTATTTGCCTCAATGAATGTCACAAATGTTTTTCTGCGAAAATAAGTATTCAGGTTCTTTCTCACCGAAACTCGTTTGAAAATAGAATAAATCCTGGAAAAAGAAAATACGGAAAGAAACACTCTACGAGAAGAAATTAACAAACAAGAATTAATTATATGAAAATAAAAAAATTAAAACAAAAACAAATTCTAAGATATGCGAAATTGAAGATAGACAAATTCAAATTTAAATGATCAGATAATCCACCTTGTTGTGTCAAACAGTAGCCAAATCTATTTTGGAGAGATAATCTCATATATCTGAGAAGATTAGGCATACTTGCTTTTCTGGCACAAAGTTGGATTATTTTCGACCTTTATTCAATAATATTCTTCGCCCTTTCAATTTCTTGCCCATACACCAAATTTTTCATATATTTCCAAAGAAAAAAATCATTGGGAGATGAATCTGGAGATCTGGGGGCCATATGATCGTCCCATTTGTCGAAATAATGTCACGGTCAGTAAAATCGACCTCAGATATTCAGTGACTATTCTTGTGTTGTGACTGGGACTGCCATCCTGTGGAAACCAGACATCATCGAAATTAATTGGTTGCTGTTGGAATAATTTGATTTTTTAAGAGCAGTACGCACAGGAATACTCAGGTTCTTGTTCTTCCTAAACCAATATCTTACTACGGATGGTTTATGTTTTCTATTCAAGGAAAACGATGACTCATCAGTGAATAAGATATTGCTCAGAAATGAACTACTCTCGTTCTTTTTTCCATCATTATTTCACAAGATTTCATTCTTTCGAAATAGTCTTCTGGAAAAATTTCGTGAAAGGTTCGAACATTATGACATCTGTCACCGTTTATCTACAAAATATTCCGAACAGTTGCAGCGTCCAAATCGACTTGTTCAGCAATTTCTCTGCTATAACAAGGTACACCTTTCAACTGCAGCACACACATTTCCTTTTCTTTCAAACGACTTCCACTGATGGTTTTCGGTGGTCTATCAATCCTGCAATGAAGGCATGTTTGAAGATTGCTGAACGCGAAGGTATCGGTCTATCTCCACAGGCAACAATGAAAGAATTTATTGCCTCCGCAATAGATTGACCACCGAAGTACCATTTTATGATTTGAATATTTTCCTTAACCGTAAAAATTTTGATTAACGCTAATCTAATTCATTATCAAACCGTCTAGCTATCACATCTGACGATCGGATAGACTAATGTGCAATGCAATTCGCGATAGCAGAGATCACTTCCTCCTGAGGAGACTTGCCATTCCAACAGTCCAGTCACTCATTTGTTTTCGAATCGGAATGAGATTATGATTCTTTCACAGTTATACTAGACTCGTAGCTCATTCGGATTAAGCTTTCATATTCCTATGTTTTCATAAGGATTTTCTTCATCTGTATGTCTTTCTTGTTTACTTTCCTTTCACTCATTACAACCGCATATGTACATATCATCCAATTATCCTGACATTCCTGATTACAATTAATCGAATTATAAACCTCTAATTTGAATTACTGATTGTCGCTGGAACATGCACACAAATATAAGGAAGGATGTGATGAATAATTTGAAAATTCGCTCAACTTGTATATCCTTTCTGAAAGTTGCTCCTTCGCTCTCGCATTAAACACCAATTCACCAAGCTGTTTCATTGGGTTTAGGAGCCTTTTATTAAATGTTTCAAGACCTTGATTAGGACCTTGTTGAGACTTTCTTAGCCTTTACTGTTTGTTGTGAATATAGTTGACGCAGGTATGAATGAACATATACAACTATGTTTTATTCAGAATTCGTTCCCTCCTAAGATTCCCCCTACAGCTTTCATTGTTCTCCATCCCAAATATCGCCCGAACAGCTTTCTTTGTTGGACGAGAACTTTCTCATCTTCTGCACTCTAACCTCACATGATCAGAGGTACCTCCGCCAGTTCATGGAAGGATGAATAATTGGTGAGGTATTCACAATACGAATACTTTTTTTGGCCATTTGAAATTGATAAAAGACATCTGGCAGGTCTTTTCTCTGAGTTATAGAAATTATATTTTATCTGGGATTCATCAATTTTTCATGAGCTACCTCTGACGCAAAATCTGGCTGTATTTTTGATAGTTTTTCGCAGGCACTGTATAAACCTCGGTATGAACCCACCGCGACCTTTATCCAGTCTTTCGTTCCATAAAGTTACCTCACCAACAAAGCCTGGAGCGCGGTTTCACGAGCCGTATCGTACTTCTTTCTCTTCGCCGAAGAACAAATAGACCTTCACATCCGCCGGCGATGAAAATCGATCCGATCGAGGCAGAAATGGCCAATGTGGCTTCGCCGATGATAATAAATATCTGCTATCTGAGCGGCGCAACGCTCATCCGCGAAAATATCATAACTGACCATCCGTCATATTTCTAGTCAACATGAAATCGGCCACCGCTAGGACAACACGCCTGAATACAGGAGATTATCGCTACAAAGTGAAGAGTGGGATTTTTTCGATTCGTTGGGAACGGAATCAACGGTCAGAATAATTCATACTGATTTTCCAATTCCGCATGGACAGCTTCAGCGAAATGGCTTCTGGTTTATCGGTGCTCGTGCAAGAGAGGCCGTGCGGAAATAACTCGATTTACCTACTCTTTCCGTTTTGATTTCATGTTCATGTGCGTTGCTTTTATGGCACATATTGAAGGTGAAGAACCACCATAGCCGTCTATATGGAACTAGCCAGGAACCCAAAAAATTGGCAACAATGCAAGATTCACTTTCTAGTGAACTGAAATATTATTTCATAGAAGTGGAATGTTTGAGTAGGTCTACTGTTCAGGGTGACTACCAGACATTCGCACCAGCTACGAAGCTAGTCAGATTGAGATTCCATCACAGTAACCCCTAAGGCCCAATTTCACCAACTGATGCTTTAAACCCCGTTAAGGAAACTCCAGTTAAACTAACTGGCCCTTTTAACTCCGTTTAAGGGAATTCCAATTTCACCATCTTAAACGCAGGCGTGGTAATCTGAGTTTTAGAAATCGAAGTTAAAGCATCCATACAACTTGGCAAAGCTGTTAAATCTTCATTTCTGTGTGCACACCACAGATTTAGAGAAAAGAGAAAGTTCATTTCTACGAATTCCAATTTAAAATTGTTGTTACTGTTTATGCGTCCAAGTTATGGTTTGCTGAGTTTTGGTTATTTTTGAAGTACATGATCTGAAAAATGAAATGTACTGTACTCAATTGTCAGTTGGATGTTTCAACTGATTCTCAATTTTCTCTAAAACAAATAGGACAGATTGTTCAGATAATCGAAATCTCATGGTGAAATCTTTGTCGCCGAAATTGTTGAAATGATCTACCTTAACTCTAATCCATCTTCGACGTCGACTCCCAAAATCTTCGTCACTACTATCACTATCTTCAAATGCGAGTTCTGAAGCCCTCTGCATTTTTTCTCATTTTTTTTATCGTTCATATTTATAAAATAAGATGAAATGATAATTTGAACAATATTTCATAAACTTCAAATCTACTTATCGAGTCTCTGGTAATATGGCAAGCTTCAACACAAAGTATCGCATAGAAATACACGTGAATTATCGTTAACTGAAGTTAAAATGCGTAAACGACCAAAATCGGCGAGTTAACTTTTCTAAACGTAGTTAGGCTTAACCTCGATTTATTTTCATGGTGAAATTGAACATTGCTGTTAACGGCGATTAGTGGAACTAAAACTCGGTTTTAGATGTTGGTGAAATCGGGCCTAAACCATCGGCATATGCCTGAGCATTGTAACTACCGTAAGCTTTGGGCTCGTAGTATCACTGAACAGAGTATTGTTTGATATTGGCTGTTTCTGGTACTTCTAGTCTAAATAAGTGAAAACGTTGAAAGGAGTCCTAGGCTCGTTTTCCGCGAAAACGTAGTAGGAAAACCGTTTCACAATGTTTTCATTTGTTTTGAAGATAAAATAAAATTTTGAAATTTTTTCGATTTCGAAGATGTGCCATAAGTTCATCATTTCCTGAAATATCTGAAAAAGATAAAAACTTTCAACAATCCCTTTTTCCATTGGGATTAAAACATCATTTTGAAGTTTTTCTATCTCAAAATTTTTTTCTGTGAAAAGATGAGAAAAAAACAAATGTGTTTTTTTCCACTAGAAAAAAAACTGAATATAGATTCTTATTGCCGGTGAAAAAGCACTTCAAGAAAGTTTAAATCGTTTTCAAATATTTTCGTAAATGAGAAAGTTATGGCACATTTTCGAAATGGAGAAAATTTCAAGATGAAAAAAAGAAAACCGTGCAATGGTGTCTCTACGGAAATCGAGCCCAGGACACCTTTCGAAGATTTTACCTAGAAGTCTAGAAGTACCTAAACAGTCGAAGTCAAGCAATTTGGTATACCCTGTACAGTAACCCAAATTGCTTAATTCTGGCTGTTCCTGGTAATTCTTGACTAGATAGGTAAAACTTTGGGAGCAGGGCCGCCGCCAGGGCCGGCAAATTCTAGGGTAGGCAAATCAGATTTTTCATACTAAAATTTTTCTTCTTCAAAATCGAAAAGTCGCCTGTTATTGAGTATGACATCCAAGAGATGCCAAGACTTTGGGACGGCTTTTTGACTTGCTCAACCAATCCATTTATATTAGTACACGAACAAATGAATAAAAATTTGATTGAATCCCCAGTTATGCCGGCAGAAGAAAAACCTATAATTTTTGGAAGGGTTTCCAGGATAATTCTGAAGTGAATTTTATTTTCAGTTTGCCAATCAGGAGTAAAAATTTTTATTTTTAAGAGGGGTTTAAAACATTTCAAACGTCGGATTTTACATTCAAACGACGATACGTATATTTCTCTCTTCGCTAATTGAAACGAGATGTAGGCGATACTTTTTAGGTTTTTTATCGATCGTGTCTAGTACGTATATTGATAATAAGGCGCCGTCGTTACAAAATTCGAAGAGGCGCCTTTTTATGAGTTAAAAGGATGCCTGACTGAAATTTGAGGCAGATTAGTGTTCTTTATTTACTTGAAGATACTCGTAGTAGAAGGATATTGGTGGTTTAAAAATCTGGAAACGCCGAATTTATTTCGCGCACAGGTGGCAGATCGAAATTGCGATGATGAGGTCTTTGATGATTTCGCCCGTGGAATAGAATGGACTGATCAAATTTCCAGACCAAAAAGCCCTTAAGTGAGATATGAGGTAGAACTTTGAATTTCAAATGCAAACCCATATTTTTTATTGCCGATTCGGATTAAGCGGCAAATTTTTCATCCTTATTGGTTTAAACCAAAAATTTTTTGTCCCTATTTGGGCCCTTTATGCAGTGTTATTCGTTCAAAAAGATTAGGATGCAAAAATTCATAGTCCGATACTGAGGTTCTTAGTAATTTCTAAACCCATCATATTTTGAGTCCAGAAAAGCTTATACGAGATGAGAGATCCAACTTTGCAATTTCAAATGCAAACCTTCCTTTTTAATTTCAAATTTGGATTCAGTGGGAGATTTTACATCCAAATTGGTTGAACTAAAATTTTTTCGTCCATTTTTGAGCTTTTGAAAATTAAAAGTTTATCCTCATATCACGCATAGGGCCCAATCGATTCCCTGAGAAAAATTATTGAGGACCTCACTATTAGAATATGAATAATCCCTCGGATTTTTGAACAAATGATGCAATATAGGGCTCAAATATGGTCGAGAAAATTTTGGTTTCAACCAATTCTGTTGAAAATTTTTCCCGCTAAATCCAAATCTGTAATAAAAAAGAAGAGACCTCATACGATTCAATATTTACATTGATTGCTCACATTGGCTGGATCAAATTTTTGAGTCAATAACTTTCGAAAAACGAAAACAGTAAAAAAATGTACATGTAATCCGGATAACATTGTCCTGAATTCTTCTTATATGCGAGAGCTATGTTTTCTTGGAAGCAGAAATTAGTAATAATAAAAAATCCAGGACGCGCTAATTGTCTTTGAATCGAAATTAATTCATTAAACTTCCACGCAGAGCTGGGGCGGCGAAATTTTATTTTGCCGGGGCGGCAATATATCAAGATTGAAAGAAAAAAATGAAGATATCGTTTTCACGAAAATCGAGCCCAGGACATCCTTCGAAATTTTCACCTATCCAGTCCAGAGGTACCTGAAACAGTCAATCAAATCAAGCAATTTGGGATTCCCTGTACAGTGTAAAGTGGAAAAATATTCATCACTGTTGGTGCAGTAGCGTACGCCTCAGAGTAGTTTTTTGGTTCTCTTCGGTGAACTTAATGATACTCTGATGTTGAAATCAGAATTTCCTTTCTTCTGCTAAGAATATATACACGTCTGAGATCACCTGTTTATGAGGTTGAGGTGTCAATTTAAGTAAATCAAATTTGAATTACTGAGCTCTGCAGTAGCTCTATTATCCGAAAATAAATTTTCAACGAAGCGAAAATATATCTCAATTAGTTTTCATGGTTCTGAATAGGTTTCAATAACAGCGTTCGAGATACAAAGTCCAATGCAATCAGCTGTCAGTATTTCCCGTGCAGTTGTGTTTTCATTAAAACAATAGAAATGAATCATTACAATCCGAAAAATTGAAAAAATAAATTTCAATCATTTTTGTTAGTTTGAATAAGATTCCCAATAGCATCCAAGATGAGTCTGATGCAATCAGCTTTCAGCCTCTTCCCAAGGGATATTGGATATCAGAATTGGGCTATCCTTATTACACTTCTTCCATGTGGCTCTTTCTTCCACACTTTTTTCCATTTCTCTAGATAATATTTGATGTTTCTCCTTGTGATTTGTTTCAAGAGTGATCAATTAAATTTTCAATGTTCACTTCAATTATTGATCAACTGTTCCCTTTTTTAATTGCACAAGACTGAAGAACTGCTGAAATTCAAATTTAAATTTTCAGTTAATGCAAGAATATAATAAACAAACAGAAATAGATAAATTTCCAAATTCAAACAATTTTTCATTCGCATATCCAATTTCAAAAAAGTCATAAGTCTTCATGAATGTCTTGCATCAACACAAACCTGAGTCCTGCAATTCTTAGTTACTGATGGGATATTACCAAATTAATTTACAGTTTCAAATGACAATCATTTTTGGATGGATAATACCTTTAGATATATCAATATGAATGTATCCGAACTCATAATACATTACAGAAATTGAAGCAGCATCATATCGATTCCATTTCGATTCAGTCGGTATATAATTGACTAAAATCTAGATTCGCAAATGAGAAATTATTGGTATTAGATTTCGAATTTAATTGATGGTTGATGAAGGCTTACTGCGCATATCGATCGAGCAAATAATCTATCTGCAATTTCATTTCGTTACCGCATTGGCAATTATTATGTTTTTCTTAATTGATCACATAAACTCATTACTGCGTATTATAATATCGAGTGCGTCTGGTTTTCTCGGATCTATATATTGAAAAACTTTCGGATTGTTTCTTGATATAAATCTCAGTCCTGAAAACATAAAATCTACGAAACCGAATGCTTTCTTCGAATTTAAAATCTAAAATTTTTAAAAACTTCAAATTTATTAGCAAATAGAGGCAGCAAAAAGGGAACAACTCATAGTCAAAACAAGTGAAGAAATGCGAAAAAAACACAAAATCAGATAGGATTAACTCATCTGAAAAATAAACTGATGATGAAAAAAATTCTTCGTGGTTGTCATCTTCCTGGAAATTTTCGGACAAAAACTCATCGGTACTGTAATAAGCCTTATCTATCAAGGAATTTCTGAGTATTCCTTGCAGGAGGTTCTCTTGTTTATCTCCGCTAGTATTCTTATTTCTGCTGTACCAAGTTCGACGACCTATTAGGCGTTTCTGGAAAACTAGACTTATTTGAAATCTGAAAATTGGGATTATGATATTGTTTAACATTATCTACCGAGCTAAAATATTCTTAGAGCCTAACCACTTCCAGTTATACAGGGAGAGAAAAAAATTTTCAAACATCTATTTTTCTGTTTTTTTGTTTTTGAATTTGACAGAGTATGCAATTCTCAATACACTCGTACTCAAAACGTTGCATTCGTCGAAATACTTTCCAAAATATCGAGAAAAACCTGAAGAAAAAGAGAGAAAAGAGTATTCGGTATTATGTTTGTTATTCCTAATTTAGATACCTCAAGCACAAACCGTTTTCACATTTTTGAAGTCAAAAACTGTGGAAATACTGTACATTTTTAGAATTTTGAAAAACTCATCACAGGGTGTTTCAAATGTTGGGTCAAAAATTTGGATCAAGATTGGCCCATAACTTCCGTTTTTCAAATTAGAACCCTATTTTTTTATAATTGCGTTGGATTGTACGAAGAAAAATGATGATAATGTTTGAACATGTTAATGCTCCTAAAATAGATAATTCTTGAGTTATTTAGGATTTTCTGATTTTATGTCGTACGTAGAGTCAAATTCATCAAATCTGTTTCATGTCAACTATGACCTAGGTCATAGAAGATAAATTATTCCAATACTCTGTCAATTTCAAAACCAAAAAATCAGAAAAAAAAATTTTTGAAAATTTTTTTTCGCTCCCTGTCAGAGGTCAGGCTCTAAGAATACTTTAGCTCGGTAGATAATGTCAAACAATATCATAATCCCGATTTTCATATTTCAAATATTATGTCTAGTTCCCCAGAAACGCCTAATAGGCCGTCGAACTTGGTACACCCTGTATGTATTGCCAGCAAAAAACGGTATTTAATCCAATATTTTTACCATCAAGTGTTGGAAGAGATGCGGCCTCAAGAAGTAGGTACCTAGTTGCAAACTTTTCAGTCACGTCGCATGGACTGTGTCATAAAAAACCATCTGGTATCATAAATTTAAACTCAAACTTTCAGATAAACAGAATCATCATAGGTACGCTCTTCGTACATTTGGTCATAGTTTTGCGCATAAACAATATGTGTAAGTGAATAATGAACCAAAAAACATTCGAAGTGAAGTTTGAGTTATGAGGTGCCTTATGAAAAATTAAAAAAAAATTTATGAACCAAAAATGTAGGAAGGACAAAAAGTGTAAGAGAAATGTCTCAACAAAAATCGTTCAGAACACCAAATATATCCTCAATTCCAAACACTAATTGCAATTAACGCTGCAAAGAGTTCCAAATCGCGAACACAAAATTGTTTTTTCCCTACTGCATGGGAATCTGTTTTTTTTAGAAGTATCTTGATTTATGATATACATTCTCTGTTTTATTCTCTAGTTATATTTTATGGAATTTGTAGGCAAAAGTAAGGCTCATTTTTTATCATACGGAATTTATTTTATGAATATTTTGTTCCTTTCATTCTGTGAAATGGACCCATGATAGGGATGAGCAGTTTCAATATTATGAATCTCATCAAAGTGGTTAGTAATTAACTTCAATTATTCATCTTTCCAACATTCAATCATGTGTATTTCTTCATTTTATTGAATTTGTTTTTTTGTGAAAAATATCTTGTTTTATGATGCCTATTTTGGGATAGGTACACCAAAGAATGAAATTGAACTAAATTAAAGGATGAAACTCGGAATGAAACGAAAAGTGTGTCTCAAAGTTTCAAATATACTTCAAGGTACTCCTCAACAAAAAAAACGATTCCATAAAATGAAGGAGCTCACATTATTAAATATTGGGTAATTGGAAAATCAACGTTAATTTCTTATCTCTTTGATTTTCAAAATTTAATCCTTTCACAGAATAAAAAGAATAGATTATATTTTCTCTGATGGAAATAGGCCGTGCCTTCGCTCCCAGATTCTATGAAATGAAGAAGAGCTACAAAACTGAAGAAACAAACAAGAATGAAGATACTCTTCATGAAAAAAACCAACTCCATAAAATCTACTTAATTGCATGTTCGGTAGATGGAAAAAAAATATCAGGATGTTTATTGGGCAACGGTTGTTGTGAGACATTGTATACAGGGTGTACCAAGTTCGATAGCCTATTAGGCGTTTCTGAAGAACTATACTTATTTGAAATCTGAAAATAAGGATTATGATATTGTTTGACATTGTCTACCGAGCTAAAATATTCTTGGAGCCTGACCACTTTCACTTATACAGGGAGCAGAAAAAAACGGTTTGTGCTTAAGGTATCTAGATTAGGAATAACAAATAACAATCATAATACCGAATACTCTTTTCGCTCTTTTTCTTCAGATTTTTCTCGATATTTTGAAAAGTATTTCGACGAATGCAACGATTCGAGTACGAATGTATTCATAATTGCATACTCTGTCAAATTCGAAAACAAAAAAACAAAAACAAAATTTTGTAAAATTTTTTTTCGCTCCCTGTATAACTGAAAGTGGTCAGGCTCCCAGAACATTTTAGCTCGGTAGATAATGTCAAACAATATCATAATCCCAATTTTAAGATTTCAAATAAATCTAGTTCAATAGAAACGCCCAATAGGCCGTCAAACTTGGTACCCTGTATACCGGTTTCACCTTCTTCAGATTGTGTTGTGTCAGGACATATGTTTGAAGCTTCCGACCTCAAACTGCTGCTTTTATTTTAACTTTCTTTCGGATCATTCCTTCTTGCTTTTCCCTTCTAATTTTTGCCAGGAATTTATTTAGGAGGGGTTTTGAAATTTTTTTGCATTCAGCGAGTATTTGTTATTTTTGAAAATTTACAGTTCGAGTTTTGAGAACCCTTTGATGCTGAACCGATTTTAATAGAATAATATTTGAAATAGATAGGAATAAGATTTTCTGAAGGAGCCAAAAGAGCCCAATGAATACCATCTTGGAACGTTTTTCTATATTCACCAAGAAAAAATGTGGGGCATTTCTTGAGCACTGTTGATCGAAGTGAGATTTATCTCTAATTTCTGAAATTCGTATTTTGCATAATAGTTTTTCTCTATTTCAGTATCGTAATGAGTTCGTTACAGTACTAAAAGTAGTGCTGTAATGAAACTCATTACAGTATTGTTTTCAGTTATACTTTTCGTTTCCTAGTTGTCAGTACTGACCTCCGATCGAATCAATTTTCGAATCAAATCAATTCAAATTCCGTGATCTGTCAAATTTCGTAAGTCACACCAACTGCCAAGATGAAATATAAAAGTCACTAACCTGAATTTTTATTTGAATTTCGGAATTATTTCACAAAACTTGACTGAAATAGAGAAAATATCGTCTCATACTCGTTGCAGAAGGCAATTCCAACACTCATGCTATCGAAATCTCGCTCCTTCGTCGCTCGTTTTCGAACTTCGCATTCGTGTTGGAATAGGAGCTCATTCTGCAACTTGTTTTAGAATATACTATTTCAATATTTCACCGAAATAAAGAAATCATGAACCAAATTTGCCGCCCCCTGAAACTTGCCGCCCTAGGCTCCAACTCAGTCTGCTGGTAAATCCAACACTGATATCACACAATATCATAATCGGAATTTTCAGCTTTCTAATAGGTCCAGTTAACGCAAATGGGATTCAGCATATTGGAGAGATTATGAAACACTTCGTTACCTCGTAACTAAAACAATAAGACATGAGAAAAAGGCCTTTTCTGAAAAGAATTTGGAAAAAAATATGTGGGACACTATGAAAGAAACTTTTAATGATCGCGATAGGAAACATATTCAACTACAAGGCCACCTTGATAATGTGAATCAATTGAATGACTACTTCGTTAATTCTGCTCCAAATTCAACTCCAGATGAGAAAACTATTAATTACTATAAATATAATGTAAATAACAAATTGATATCCCAATTAGACTTCAAAACAGTTGACGAGATTGAGGTTCTCAAGATCATTTCGAGCATCAAAAATAAATCTGTGGGACATGATGGAATAAACTGGACTACGTTACAACTTTGTTCACCTTGTCTGTTGCCGTTTATCACGCATATAGTTAATGATTGTTTGAAAAATTCGGTTTTTTTCTACTGAATGGTAAAAAGCGCATGTTATTCCTGTTGCAAAAATATCCAATCCACAACATGTTTATGATTTGAGACCAATTAGTATCCTACCTACAATTTCTAATATTATGGAGAAAGTCATTCATCTGCAGATACAAAATCATTCAGATAAAAACAACATCCTTCAACCTACTCGGTCCGGTTTCAGGCCAGGTCATAGCTGCACAACTGCACTCTTACACGTCTCAGATGATATTTACAGAGCCCTGGACAAAGGCAAGTTGACAGTTCTTGTAATGCTAGATTATTCAAAAGCATTTGACACTTTGAATCACGAAATGTTGCTTTCAATTCTGCACATCATAGGGTTCAATAGCGGTGACATCAAACTTATTTTTAGCTTTTTAAGTCACAGATGTCAGGCTATAAAGTATGCTGATGCAGTCTCGGATTTCAATAACGTTTTTCAGGGTGTTCCTCAGGGCTCCATTCTGGGACCTCTCTTATTTTGCATTTATATTTCCCAATTTCCAATGAGATTCCTTTCTTGCACACAGCATTATTACGCACACGATACACAGGTCTGGATGAGGCGGAGCAAGCAATCGCAGCCCTCAACTATGACCTTCATAATATGTCTGCTTCTTCTAGAGCACATTGCTTACAACTTAATGCGTATAAAACGAAGGCAATACTTTTCGCTTCTAAGACTAACAGTGATATATTACTGAATAATTTTCGCGACAAAATCTGAGGTTATACCCTTCATTGATAAGGTAAGGGATCTTGGGCTCTGGATGGATCAAAACTTGAGATACTCACATCATATTGGTTTATTATTGCAAAGGGCTTATGCGAATTTGAGATATGTTTATCAACATAAATCGGTTCTGTGTAGAAAATCAAAGACGATGCTTTGTGACTCTTTGGTACTGTCCCATTTGAACTACTGTGTTGTAGTATATGACCCCTGTATAAGGGTTGTGGATGAGACACGAATTCAAAAATTGCAGAATTGTTGTTTGAGGTTGATACATGGGATAAAAAAGAACAAACCGAATTCACACACCTTGAGACTAAATAATTGGATTAATATGAAAAACCGAAGATTTGTACATCGGGCTTGTGTGTATCGGACAATTTTGAAAAATCATAAACCTCCCTACCTAAACAATAAAATAACTGTTCGTAAAGACGTCCATAATGTTAATGTGAGATTCAAGCACACTCTCACTCCTCCCATACATGCGATCGAGTTGTTCAGGTCTTCCTTCACTTACCAAATTACTCGAGTAGTAAACTCCCTGCCTGATGATATTGTACTCTCTTCCTCAGCCAGACACAGATCATATCTGATGGAGAAGCTTATGAGTTAATGATAGCTATGGTTATTTCATTGAATACGGGGATTCTGTTGAATTATTCTTTTCTTTTATTTCTATCTTCTCTGATTTCCAGCCTCGAATTCTGGGTTAGGTGAAAGAACAGACGGTTGTTGGGCAGAAATGTCTAACTACCCGCACTGAACCTCGCCCTTGTATACCAATTTCTGTTACCATATGAAAAAATTAATAAAGATCTTTATTATGATTAAAATTATTATTAAAATGATTGAACTTTTACAAAAAGGGACTCTCATCGCATCCTTTTGTAATCTCCTGACTGAAAATTACAGCCGGTCCTTGAAATAATCTACATCATGAGCTATCGATACAGAGTAATATAAAATTCCCTCAGCAACCAGCAGTAATGATGTTAAAACCTAATCATTCTTGTCTTTATCAATTATATTCCCGCTACCAATTTACCCCTCAGGATCGGAAATTATGCCCCGTGAAGAAAATTTCCCCGGAGCTGACGGAACCTAAGTGAGTTAGGATAGGGGCAGCCCTCCACGGCGCCCCATTCTCGTTTTCATCAGGCCCCCGTTTGAATTTCGAAATAAACGATCGCAGGTCCTCTCCCAGGTGGCCATCGCACTCTTCCGTTTTGACGTCTTGGCCGCAAATTGATTTTCGCATTGTTGGCGTCCCTGTTCGCCTTTTCCCTCGGTCCGATGACTTTCCGATGGAAAATGAGGGCCAGCGCGTGATCTTTCAAATTTCACGTACGCCGGCCGAATAACTTGAGTTTGGAGGGTCGAAGTCGGCTGGTGGAAATTGAGTTGTACTTTCTCCGATGGTCCTGAAACAATATTATTTATTGACTTTAAGGCAGGAAACGACGTTGTGGGATGGTAAAATTACCTGAACATGAGAGGTTTGAATACATTGTACCGATGAAAAAAATGCGCATCTCATCTTAAGCTAACAAAACAGGCCCGTCAAGTTGGCCCGGTAGTTGTGGCATTTTTACAATTTTTTTTGTTTATTGCTAATGTTTCTAATGCTAGGTAAGTGCTTGCGAGTGCTGAAAGAAAAACTGGAAAATCTTCGATGGTAGTCGTGAATGAAAATTCAATTTTCCGGTCCTACTTGTGTGCAGCCTGAAAAAAACAGCATTTTTCATCCAGAGCTTGAAGAAACTCAATGCTTTTTAAGTGCGGGCGAGTGCTGAAGAAAAAAATTGAAAATCTCACTCAGAAGTGGAAAAATTCGGAATTGAATTTTCCGGGTCAACTTTATAGAGCCCGGAAAACCCAGCATTTTTCTACAAAATTCGGTGAAAAATTAATGATAGTCAGGTGCTGGCGAATGGAGAAGAAATAAATTTGAAAATTTCAATCAGGAGTGGAAAAATTTGCAATTGAATTTTCCAGGCATACTTGATGCTGCCTGATAAAATCGGAATTTTTCATTTAATTCTTGAAAGAAGTTGATATAAGTGCTGGCGAGTGCTGAAAAAACTTGAAAAAATTTGCTAACGAGAAAAGTTAGGAGTGAATTTTGCGTAGACATTTTGAGAGACTGCCCTCAGACAACATTTTTTTTTCATGAGCTAGTCCGATTCTAGAGCACAAATTCATTTGAGCACAGTAAGTGTGCACAAATGTATTAGCATGGGCTTTTTCCTCTTTATTTGGAAATATGACGAATTGAAATGCTTAGGGACAAAATATTTAAAGCTATGTTCGTTGAATAATGAATGAAACACACCCTATAATTTCATTCAATTCTTTGGCTATCGATTTCGGTCAGATAACCATCCTCAGGCCAGCTGAAAGTATACAATATTAATATTAAAAATAACAAATTTTGGATTTTTTGGGGTTAGAGTGTGCAATCATTTTTCATTACCGTTAGTTGAGATTCCTTCTCTCAGAAATATATTGTTGTCTATTATATATCTATTATTATTGTCCAGAATTCTTATTTTCTTGTAGTGATGTTATTATTTTACTACAAGAAAACAAGAATTCCTAACTATAATAATAGATACATCATAAACAAAAATATATTTCTGAGAGAATGAACCTCAACTTACGGTAATGAAAAATGATTGCACATTCTAATCTCAAAAAATCCAAAATTTGCTATTTTTAATATTAAAATTGTATACTTTCTAATGACCTGAGGATGGTCATGTAACCGAAATCGATAGCCAAATAATTAAATGAAATTATAAAGGGTGTTCAATTCATTATTCTACGAACATTCATTTAAAAAAAAAAGGTTTAAAGCTAGTATTTATATTTTTTTTTGCAACTTTTCTTGAAATTGTCAACTGTTGAATCAGAATTGACCAAACTTATATAAATTGGAGGAAAGACCTAGGTTGATGGCCTTTTGGTTGGACCGATAAATATTTATTTCATTATTTAAATAATATTGATCAATTTTTATAATATTAATATTATTATTGTGAACCACACTATAGGTAAATCGACGCGAGCCCAGTTGGATAATAGTTTTGACAACCAAACTTACGGTCTCCAGTTCTCCGTCTTTTATATTTCCTGAAATGTGCGTACAAAAAATGGCGGATTCACAGTGAAATGAATCTAAGAACTAGGGACTATGTTTTAGAAAACCGTATATAGCTTGAAAAGTATGCATCATAGTCAATTTTTTGATATTTTGGAAATTTTATTGAATCATCTTCAGAAGGTTCAGGCCATTTTTGATTCACGAACTTAGGGCATTGCCATACCAGATCGCACTGAAGCTAAGCTAGAACATTGGCCGCGTTCACCGAACGTAACAGTTGTGGAACTTTTTTTGAAACATAGATGAATTCAAAATAGTAATAATCGAAATGAATACCATTTTCAATTCCCTCAAGATAAAAGATCTCTGAGCCTGGGAATTGGAAATGGCATTCATTTCGATGATTACTATTTTGAATTCATCTATGTTTCAAAAATGTTCTCGATGTGCTTTTGTAAAGGCAAAGAATTTTCTTTTTCTTAGTTGTGGAACTGTTGCGGTATCGTCCAGTGGCACATAAGCTACAAACTTAACACGTTCTGGAGAAGCGGACATTTTGTGAGCGCTTTCAAATTATTTAAGGTAGAGGTAGCGGAGTGGTGCCAAAGTCTTCGTTCGGTGAATGCAGCCATTGACCACGGAGTAGCAGTAAATTCAAACGAGGTACTCGTAATGTTCAGAGTTTCGAAAAGTATCCTTATGGACTGTATCCAGATCTAATATACACTACATATGCCTGAAGCTGATACAGTAAAAAGTACAAAAATAAACAGCATCTTTAAAGTTGAGTGATATTATATAACTAAAAACTGAGGAAATTTATAGAAGTTTAAATAAGAGGTCATATCAAGTTAGACTTAGAATTCTCAATATTACGCATAACGTTTACAGTGACAAAGCAATGAATTGGGTTGAAAAATAGAAGATATAATTGATTTATCATGAGAGATACAAAAAAGAGAATACCACGGCTGAATAAAACCACTAATTATTTGGTTTTGAGAATAGCAGAAACTCTGAAATCGTATTTGTTCGTATAATGAGATGAATGAATTTGAGTATATAGGCTTATGAAATGAGTAGATCATACCAATTGATAGAGTTCACCATTATCAGCGGAAACCCTGCAGGGTGATAGAAGAACGAGAAGCTGTCAACCAACCTAAATTTGTCCGACCTAATAGAGTTATTTTGCTTTGCGATATTATAGTCTAATTTTTTCCAGCAATAAAAGATATTTTTGAAACATATGTGAATTCAAAATAGTAATCATCGAAATGAATACCATTTTCAATTCCCAGGCTCAGAGATCTTTTATCATGAGGTTTAAGAAATGATATTAGATTTTATCACTGAGATGAGAGATGTACCGGTTTCGGCCTTGTTGGGCCTCATCAGTATCCCGCACATCTCAGGACAAAATCTTCATAAGAAACTTCAAATATCACTTCTCCAACATCATGATAAAAGATCTCTGAGCCTGGGAATTGAAAATGGTATTCATTTCGATGATTACTATTTTGAATTCATCTATGTTTCAAAAATGTTCTCGATGTGCCTTCGTGAAGGCAAAGAATTTTCTTTTTCTTAAAAAAGATCAGGCTTCACAGTCACAAAAAGAATTGGGCGTTTCCATCACTTTGAGAAACTAGCAAGCGGGCCCTGAATAGAGCCACTGCTAAAATCTCATTCAGTGAAAGAGGAAGTACAGATTTATTTTTTTGCATTTGATTGGAGATGTGAAACTTCATTTTGACGCAATTGGATGTCACCACCTTAGTACTTTGTAATATTTTACTCATTACTTCACAACCAATTGCTTCAAATTCTGAAGTTTTTTATGAAGATTTTGTCCTGAGATGTGCGGGATACTGATGAGGCCCAACAAGGCCGAAACCGGTATATCTCTCATCTCAGTGACAAAATCTAATATCATTTCTCCAACCTCATGATAAAAGATCTCTGAGCCTGGGAATTGAAAATGGTATTCATTTCGATGATTACTATTTTGAATTCATCTATGTTTCAAAAATGTTCTCGATGTGCCTTCGCTAAGGCAAAGAATTTTCTTTTTCTTAATAAAAGATATCGTGAAAAATTGGGTGAGAATTGAAAATGATGACTTAATACGCTTGGATCTTTCATATGAGATCGCAGAGAATATTGAGTTCATTGAATGATGAGATCTATGATGTCCAATAGATTATATTCATGTCAGATCTGCAGGTGAGGTGATATAATGGCTTTATTTCAGCATACAAACATCAGATGTGCATTTTTCGCGCCCCTGCCTAATGTGAGTGGAACGGGAGGGTTTGAAACTCGTCTTTCTTTATACATTCATTTTTCAATCGATCAAAGTCAAAGTAGTCACTTATGGCTTTACCGGAGCAAATGAATTCTGGATTACGAAGACTCCTGAGGATCTATGGAGATCCCCTTTGAAAAATATTCAATCCTGACTCTGCTTTCGCATTCTCTGAACTTAAGGATGTGAAGTTAGGAAAGAGCCATGTTAATAAAATTGGTGCTATGTAACAGGCTATTCGATAATTCCTCAGAAAAAGTGTGCGACATCAGTTTTGAGGTGAAATTAGATTTAAAAAAAAATTATGTGATTGCTTGTAGTGGGTTTTGTATGAGGAAAATGGATTCTTGTGGGCGTATGAGACGAAAAATTTATCCGAATAGTAATGAATACACAAAGAAAAAATTCTTTCAAATATAGAATATCCATTTGTTTTTCTTTCTTCGGTACCTTTTTCAGGCTGAACCTAAGCCTATTGTTCATCTGTATGCATGGTCGAGTGTCGACAATGGGATTACCTCTAATCACAGAAATATTAGATTTTTCAGGTTGAACAGTTTCATCTGAATGAGTTTCCAGATCCCAGTTACTGAGAAAGTCTATCAATTTTCAAAAATTTTCGAACTTTGAAGGAAATCAACATCTGACGAATTTCGTTGAATTTTTTTGTAGAAGTAAAATAAGAATGAAAACCATTTTTTTAATAAGAAAAAAAAACAATTTTAGAAGATTAGGAAAATTCAAGGTAAAAACACTGGTTCTCTGAATTGTTCCAAATGTTCATTCAATCGGTCCAAGAAAACCGCAGAACCGATCGATTTACCGATTCAGGGGGGAAAATTCTCTTATAGCCTAAGCTTTTCCCCAATATTGATAAATACAGAATCTATCAATCAAAAAATGGCATTTTTGGGCTCTTTTTCAATGTTTATGTGACAGATGAAGAGAAATTTTTGTTATTTGAACAAAACAAGTTTTTGTGAATAATTTTCTGTAGAAAAAGAAAGATCCATTTACGTTGAAAAGTGAATATCTAAAAAGTTGTAAAAACCAAATTGGGACTGAACAGGTTATGCGATATTTGTTTCGGTCTAGCTAGGAAAAATTCTACATGAAAAATAAAAATTCGAAAAAATTTCTAAATTTCTTCTTCGTGCTTTATCCGATGATTGCACGGCCACCGGTACTCTGAGAAATTGTTTACCAACAATTTCAGAAACTAGAGTCTTCAAGCTTGGGATGTTGTTTTTTTTTTATTTTCTATACGAGCATTTTCCACTGAGATACAGTAAAAAAAAATGTTTGGAAAATGTTTCTGTTCCTCCAATTGTTTCGCGAATTGTAAGGGAAATTAAAATTGCCTCATTATGTGGTGAAAAAATGAATTTCAAGCTCAAAAAACCGTCTTTAGTTAATCGTTCTCAGTGGTCATTACCGTCCTTCAGGCCTTGCCACCATGCTTCTTTGTCTAGCCATCTTCCGAAATAGTTCCCGACCGTACTGACGGGAAGTGACGGCTCTGGACCAACAGAAGCTGTTCTCTTATCGAATGCAACTGCACTCTCATTGAAAGGGAACTCAGCGTGATCCGGACACCAAATAACTTCATTCTTAGTTCAATTATAGCTTTTCTGCATTCTACACCCAAGTAGGAATTAACCTCCGTTTCAGCAAGGAATTTAAAATGTTTTCTTGAACCTTTGAAGATATTCTTCAGTGTGCAGACAAGTGCGATACAGGGTTCAGCCCTGGATCTCACAGAGTCTTCGGCGGAAACCTGTTTGTATCAAAGCATAAGTCTGTATCAGGAAAAATTTCCCTCTAGGGTTCGTCAAAGAAGAAGCTGATGCACGCGCGAGCTCCTAAAACAAAATGGATGCATCAACATCTCCCACAAGTTTCAGGGTCTTGCGTGCCCCCTGCATATTCTTTTTATGCAAAATGGTCCTTGTTTCAAGATTCTGAGAGTTGTCTTCATGGCTGCAAGCGTAACAACAAAGTGCACAGGCAGAAAATCCAGCAGACACTCCATTATTGACGAAAGGGGCATACCTCAGAGCGAACTTGCATGCAGATTCTGAAAGAATTTGGTGTCCTGCCCTGCTTATAATGCACAGTTAGTTTGGGAATATTTGAATTGAATTTTTTCTGAACGTCTGATTTGCATTGCAAGTACAATACCTCTGCCAGCAAGGACGCCAGATTCACTCTCCTTTCTTGGTTTGGTCATTGAATCAAAAAATCCACATGTATCTTCCTTATAGGCCAGCAAATATGAAAGAATTGACAACAAAAGTATTCGATATTGCAAGTTCGGGCAATCTGATGCTAGTTTAACTGATGCGATTTGAATTGAAATTTCTTGTATCTCTATAGTCCAATTTACGTTCCGCAGTTTCAACATCAATAGAGGATAACGGTCAAAAGGAACATATATGCATTTATTATTCTTGCAGCTTACGGCGGCTACTATTGGACAAAATAATTACCGATGGTGGCGCTGCATTCGCCGATCAGCTGTTTACCGAAACGAGTATTGTTTCGTGTTTACATTAGATTTCTATTTGTATTAATGGGATTTTTTGGTTTAAACGTTCATTGATTATCAATAATCGAATTTGTTTCCTCAATTGTGGATCCTGTGGATTATATTGTAAGTGCAAGTATAGGTAATATTGTGCTTTTTGTTATATTTTATGTAAAATATTGAGGTGAGCACTATTCAATTTTGAATGCTTTTCAGATCATCTGGCGAGATGTTTACCAAAGGTTCCTCTAATTATAGGAAATTTTCCAATATTTACATGCTCACAGATGCTGTATAGAGGGTGAGCAAGTGTTGCAATGCAATCATTGATTCTATGTGGGAAAAAATTATTTCAAAACATTGGAATTCTACAAGGACAACCCCATCATATTGAGGAAATGATGTCTTATAAAAATGATGGTGTGAAGGTTGACAAGATTATATACAGATATTAAGCAAGATTGTCTGGAATTTGCAAGCATATTTTAGCCCTTCTACTCTACAAGGTTGTACGTACTACGAAATATTTTGACAATTCTACTGATTGTGAAGGTAAAATTGTAATGTAAATGAACATTAGCATGAACAATATATTCATTTAATAGAAGCTACTATTTTTTTTCTTTTTAGGAAGGGAAAAAATCTATGAATAGGAAATGGGTGATCAATTTTGAATAAAAATGGACATTCTTCAGAGAACCGTATGTATGTAGAACATGACGTGATCCTTGATTAATCATGTTGAAGAATTCATTACGCTAGATTTTAATGTATTATTCATTTATTGCATCTCACTTGTGTCTTAGGCTGCAGTTATAATAAAATAAAATAATTCAACTCATCTATCGATTGATTGCACCTTTTCCATTGCTAAATGAACGTCAATATTGTCAAGCTATTTTTAATATTAATATTAAATTGATACTTATATGTATGATACATTGTTCAAAATTGCCAATTCTCGCAATTTATTTGAAATTCCACATGTAGATTTGATCACTGCTGAACATAAGTTTAATTTTGCAACCATCGAGAGAATCACTTAAACTCACAAGGTCTCTAGTTTTATTGCACATTATCATATGGATTGAATTCAGCACTTTCAACTAGGCTTCTAGAATTGTTGAAACTTCTATATATTCAAAAATATCAAGTAGACTCAAAGTAATTCATTTTGATAAGAATGAAAATTATTGTACAAGAACGATATGAACAAAAATTTGAAACGACTTGACTTGAACTGCTTTTTTCTCACAATCTTCTGGTCGGAAATGCTGTAAGCATACTCTAATATGTTTAGATACAGGTTTTTCCATTATCAAAACATGCTCCCAGGATTTACGTCTATTAATTTCCTCTACGATTTCTAGTTTATTGGTAAAGTAAACATTTTGATTTTCACCACGAAAATGGGCTCCAGGATTCCTAGAATTTTTAGAATTACATCCATAAACACATCAATTAGTGTTTTTCACGGTTTTTTCCTTAGGCATATCTTTTTATCCCAATAAAAACGTAAAAATAAACAAATAAACCCAGCTTTCACGTACTAACTGTCAAAACGATACTCGTTTCGGGCTTAGTTCCAGCTATCGCCGGCGGTGTCGCATAGAATTGTGTTTTGCTCTATAAAGCCTTTATCAATCTGAAACGGACAATATGATGGCATTATACAGGCTAAAATTACAGTGTATTAAAACGAATAGGTTTAATACAGTTCGACAGTTTTTTGGAAAACAGGCTGACATATTTTTTCTCTTCCACGAACAACCGTAATGTTTATACATCTGATTCACCATCTTCAAGAGATCAGATTTGGTGCAGACTTTTGTACAAGCCGGGACTATACCAAGATCTAGTACGAGTTACATATGAATGCATAAAGTGCTTATATTTCACCATACTGCTTTAACACACTAAACAAGAGTGTTTCCAGAGTAAAAGATCCTGTTATCGAAGGAAGGAAGTCAAGGCTAATTTATAAAATCGACTGCAATAACTGTGATAAGGTCTACGTGGGCCAAACCAGGCAATATTTGAAATGTAGGGTAGGCCAATATACTACGAGAGTCAACCCGCCTACACGTAACTCATTCATTTATTCGTAAATCTGAACATTTTCATTTTACGTGTTACCTGAATCTCAGGAAATAAACGAATCTTTCAGTTAACGTATTTTCGAGTTATTTCTGAGAACCTCAATTTTCTATAAATCTATCGAAAATTTTCCAACTGTACATTGAATAAACAGGAAAGCGTTATACATATTATGGTATAATATTTGTTTCCATAAAAACAATTCAAAATTATGAATTTCAACAGAATGAGGACTTTTTCCATCTACCGAATATTCAATTATAAGTAGATTTTATAGAGTTTGATTTTTTTTTCATGAAGAATATCTTGATGTTGCTTAAAACTTCGAGAAACTCTAAATGTTTGTGTCTTCAGTTTTGTAGCTTTTCTTTATCTCATGGAATCTGAGAGCGAAGGCGCGGCTCATTTTCATCAGAGAAAATATTTTTCTGAACAATATATTCTTTTTATTCTGTGAAGAAAGTGAATTTTGAAAATGAAAGTGATGAAAAATCAACGTTGATTTTATAGTCTCACCACTTTGATGGGATTCATGGGTAATATTGAAATTACTCATCCCTAACATGGGTCCATTCTTCATAATAAAAGGAACAAAATTTTCAGAAAATATATTTCATGATTTGGTTGAGGCTTTCGAGGCCATCGTTCAATGTGACATGTTCTTTCGAGCATTTAGTCCGTCGTCGTAGATTAGTTCTCGACGTTTCGAGTCTCTGAACTACCAGGCAGTTCAGTCCAGTGAGAACATCTCCTGAAATATTACTCCTGAAGATGCCAGACACTCGAACTGGCGAAACGTCGAGAACTAATCTACGACGACGGCCTAAATGCTCGAAAGAACATGTCACATAATATATATCGTTTAAAAAAAAATGAGCCTTACTTTCTTTTGCTTACAGATTCCATGAAATAAGGAGAAGCAACATAACAACGGAATGAAACAGAAAGTATGTGTCATAAATGAAGATTCCTTTTAAAAAAAACATATTACCGATTTAGTAGGAAAACGGTTTTGACCTAAATCAGTCATCTTGAGTTGGTGATTTCGAAATCTTTACAGCGTTTATTACAATAAGTGCTTGGAATTGAGCGGTATATTGAATTGAGAATATATTGAGTATTTGGAACGATTCTTGTTGTGACTTCCGATATTTTGTGGTCACTATTCATAATTTTCTCTCACACTTGTTGTCCCTCGTACATTTTCTGTTCATTAGGCACCACATAACTTAAACCTTTTTTCCAACTTCTTTGAAATTTGGCCAACAACAGCTTCGAAATTTTTTCAACCCTTTTAAAATTCATTCCAACTGCTTTGAAATTTTTTCAACCGCTTTAAAATTTTTCCAACTACTTTGAAAATCCTCCGACTGCTTTGGAAATCTGCCAACTTCGTTCAACATTGGGGGAAACTTCCCCCCATCCCCCCAACCCCCCTGTACATTCTTGATAGCGTTTCTAAGAATAACACTGGCTAAGAAATCGATAATATTCCTCTAGATTTGAATATTCCTCTGATTGTTTGCTCAATGAATTATTTACGATCGCGCATTCGGACTCCGCCATATGAACTCTGTCGTTTCATTCCGGAAAGCTCTACAGATGACCATGTGATGCTTCATTTCTCGACGGCAAATACCGTTTGTGCCGGAATATTACGCTCTGAAGGACCAGATATAGGAAAGATATATTTGCTCAAGAGTTTGATGGACTTCAAAAGGGCATATGAGCGGAGCTGGAAAAATACGGCTTTCATGAATGATGGCAGGCACGGCTGTACCTTCTTCTCGACTGCTTTATGAATATAAGGTGAACCAGAAAAATTGAAGGATATCACATATTTCTAATAGTTTTTGTACAATATTTGTCATGTTACTAGGAAAGGGAAGGAAAATTGAGTGTTGCTGAGTGAAATTTTTCATTTGGCAACCTCAAGATAAAAACGAATTTGTTTTCCTCTCCACAACAACAATAATGAATAATCAGTATTGCATGCAATTCTTTGCAGTACACAGTCATACAATATTGTATATATACTCTTCCACTCACCAGTGCAATTTTGATTTGAATATATTTTTGATATTTGGTGCTCTTCCTGTGGCTTATGTCATGAATTTTGTATCCATTCAGTTTACAAGATATTTCGAGCTTTCATTATGAGTCACCAACTTGACGCTGTGACTCATATATGAAATGTAGAAAATTTTGTTGTTTTTGATTAATTCTGCTCATTTAATGACAATTTGTACCGTTTGTTATGAATCACACAATAAGTGACTTGGCCGTTTATCTTTCTCCACCTGAGCGTAAGGCGAAAAATTAATTCGCTGTTCATAGTTTTTCTGTCATACGATAGTTCTTATACTGAAGTTACTCATTTTGACTAAGGCATAGAGTTTGTGAAACAAGTACTTCTGATTTTTGAAACATACACTGAGAGAAATAAATTTGTTTTTATCAATAAAGTATTTATTTCGAGATTATTCATTAACAGACAAATCCACTTATTAATCTTTAATTTATTTATTAACTAACAGATCTTGCCTCTGAAAGAATTCATTCATATATAACGAAATATTTATTTACACGGTATTTGTTAATATTTAATATATTTGGGTATGATGTATTTCATTTAAACTGCAGTTCTCTTCAAATATAAGATATATTAATTGAAAACATATGTTCATTTGGTAATAAACGAACGTTTGGTTTCTATTACTAAATGATTCTAAACTTCCACCACTCCACGATATGTTTACTCAAAATACAGGATTTATTAACAATGAAGAAACCGCATTTGACATGTTTCAGTCATCTTGGCTAGTTTACATTGTTCGGTGGTCGGTAGATTCAACTACCCGACTCCTGCCGATAAATCGCGAATGACGCAATCGGATGAAAGGTAAAAATCGAATCATCGATGACCACCGATAGCGAATGAGTTCCCCTTCCAACCCCAATTCCCCAAAGAATTCTTCACGAGCGTCATAGTTCATGAAGAATTAAAACTAACATCGAATTCTGTGAGAGTCGCCAACCGAAGATCAGATGAAACCTTCAACCTTCCTAACAGCACAGTTGGTTAGCGCAGTGGACTAGTAATTCGAGGGTCGCAGGTTCAAATCCTGCACGGACTGGTCATTATTCCAGAATTCAATTCCGTCTGCAAAGCCATTAATTTTCAATTTTGCTATCAGACGTTAACATTCATTCATAATGCATGCAGTTTGTTAATTATTACTAAATATATTTATTTCAGTGTAATGCGTCTTTATTCGGTATTATTGAATGTTAGTATTCATAAATAAATGTGATATAATATTGAGTGAAGGTGATTTGCGAAAACTTAAATAAATTCTTTATTTTCATGAAAGAAATATTTTTTTGTCCATTTGGCCAATAAATGATTTATTAACTTTAACGCATGATCGATAATATCAAGTGAATACTTCTCTCAGTGTAGATGAATTCAAAATTGTAATCATCGAAATGAATACCATTTTCAATTCCCAGGCTCAGAGATCTTTTATCATGAGGTTGGAGAAATTATATTAGATTTTGTCACTGAGATGAGAGATATACCGGTTTCGGCCTTGTTGAGCCTCATCAGTATCCCGCACATCTCAGGACAAAATCTTCATAAAAAACTTCAGAATTTATAGCAATTGATTGTGAAGTAATGAGTTAATTATTATAAAGTACTAAGGTGGTGACATCCAATTGCGTCAAAATGAAGTTTCACATCTCCAATCAAATGCAAAAAAAGAAATCTGTACTTCCTCTTTCACTGAATGAGATTTTAGCAGTGGCTTTATTCAGGGCCCGCTTGCTAGTTTCTCAAAGTGATGGAAACGCCCAATTCTTTTTGTGACTGTGAAGCCTGATGTTTTTAAGAGAAAGAAAATTCTTTGCCTTTACGAAGGCACATCGAGAACATTTTTGAAACATAGATGAATTCAAAATAGTCATCATCGAAATGAATACCATTTTCAATTCCCAGGCTCAGAGATCTTTTATCATGAGGTTGGAGAAATGATATTAGATTTTGTCACTGAGATGAAAGATATACTACATCACTTTGAGAAACTAGCAAGCGGAACCTGAATAGAGCCACTGCTAAAATCTCATTCAGTGAAAGAGGAAGTACAGATTTCTTTTTTTGGCATTTGATTGGAGATGTGAAACTTCATTTTGACCCAATTGGATGTCACCACCTTAGTACTTTGTAATATTTACTCATCACTTCACAACCAATTGCTATAAATTCTGAAGTTTTTTATGAAGATTTTGTCCTGAGATGTGCGGGATACTGATGAGGCTCAACAAGGCCGAAACCGGTATATTTCTCATCTCAGTGACAAAATCTAATATCATTTCTCCAACCTCATGATAAAAGATCTCTGAACCTGGGAATTGAAAATGGTATTCATTTCGATGATTACTATTTTGAATTCATCTATGTTTCAAAAATGTTCTCGATGTGCCTTCGTAAAGGCAAAGAATTTTCTTTTTCTTAAAGTACTTCAGATGATGAAGAGTGCAGAATTTTCCGGGCCAACTTGATGCTGCCCGAAAAAATCAGACTTTTTCCATGAAATCTTGAAGGAAGTTGATATTAGTGAAGTGCTGTCGAGTGCTAAAAAAAATTTGAAAAATCTGCCATGGAAATAAAAAAAATAAGGAGTTAATTTTGCGTAGCCATTTTGCAGGGCAACGTATAGAGCAGCCCACATAAAAAGGTTTTATCCAACACATAACAATTATGAGATTTCTTATTAATGTCATTGTTGATAAATCAAACACAAGTATGTTATGATCCATAACGCACTAGTGACTTATGGATTATAACCCCCTTTCATATTTATTCATAACTATTATAAGCTGAATTCACACTGATATTTAAATTTGAGAACGCCAACGGTTTTTTCTTATATGAAGTTATTGTTACGCTAAATTCACACAAACCGGTTTGTGGCCGGCCGAATTTCTGCCGGTCGTCCAAATCGCACCCTGATTGATGCTGGCGTGAATGCCAGGTCGCATTCACCAATCAGCGTTCGATTTGGAAGACCGGCATGAAATTGACCGACCAAAAACCGGTGTGTGTGGATCTAGCGTTTACTACGTTGGTTAGTTAATTGGAACCAGTGGCTACCCTATCGGTACAACTGCTGATAGTGCTTGAAGACGCTGATGCATTACAAACTTGCAACTTTTCTGCAATTTGTACCGATTATTTACGGTATCAGGGGTGGCGTTTCAAAAGTAGTGATATTTCCCCTGCATCGATTTCTCTAATTTTCCACACATTTGCTGTCACACCTCCAATTTTTGTGAGAAACAAAATAGTTGCTGGTCTCAAAGACATGTATTTTTCCATTTTTGTTTGAGTGAAACTGACGGAATAGAAAAATCGGGAAAATCCACTTTATTCGAACAGAAAAAACCGAGGAAAAAACAATATCTTAAATCCCTGATCGCTGACGATAGTGAATCTACAGAAGAAAAAATTATTTTAGATAGCGTTCTCACTGATGAAGAAACTAACTCAACTCAGTTGGAAGTACTGGAATCAGACGAATATGAATCTAAGTTCAAAACTTGGTCGTTATCTATCTAAGATAAATCAAAAATGGCCAGTGGTGAAGAAGTGATGGGGATCATGATAATATGCAGTACCTACCTAAAATCATAAAACCAATAACTAATTATTGTAAATTAATCATTGCTGCTTTGGATAGCAGTGATGACGCCAATCCTGAATAATTGCGGGACAGTTTGTTCCAGTGCGTAGAAAGAGCATAGAAAGCAATTTCAACAATATGAAAAACAGAATTTTCCACAACTTTCAGCTGCCTGTAAAAGTTAATGACGTGATTAGAAGGCACATGTATAGGAAGGAATAATGTGCCTTGCTCTAAGTTCGAGTGCTTCTTCAGGCACAAGTGCTGACAAAATGTCGATGACTCAAAAAATGTCATAACGATCACCTGCACGATAGATTGTCTTCTTCAAATTCTGAGTACCGCATATTAAGATTCGCCTGAATTTAAGTTGAGAATAGAAAACTGATATGAGAGTGAAGAACACTACATGATTTCTATAGTTCAAAAACTTGTCACAGATGAAATGGGTGCTCAAGTTCATGAAATGAGGAGTAAACTTATGAAAATAATTCATGAGTAACAAATGCCGCCAAACAATTTGAGCCTCATCTCGACACACGAGATGGTTGTGACACACACAACCCTACCAGAACTGCTGATCAAACTCATGAATATCGATTTTATCTTGGTGTAAAACTGCTGATGTTTTTTGTCCTGGTTGTGACTATGAAGAAGTCATCAAATCAGATTTATTACCGGTTAGTTGTAAATATGACTTCGAAAAAAAAGTCCAAACTTCACTTTCTACCAAATAGATATTCTGTTGAAGTAGTAAGCGGAAATCTAAGGAGATAAAATATAGAACAAATGATTGTCTTTATGTTTGAAATGGAGAGATATAAAAGGAGGTGATCAACAATGCAAACTCTCAGATATTCCAAATTGCATTTCCCTGCAAGAAAAATACACACTCTGAGAGGTATAATTGAAATAACTGTCGAAAAACAAAATTCGTATAAATGAGGATACTAGAGTGACAATCGCGCTATTGATGTTCACCTGTTGAAGGAATAGGTTTTTATGCTTTTATTATTGAAATTTTATTTTTGTAATCCAACTTCAATATTGTATATAAATATATGTATACATAAATATATATGTTTTTTCACGAATAAATTTATTGAAATGATACTTTTCTCCTTGATTCATTCTCATCTAACGAAATCATCGAAAAACAACTATTATTTTCAACTAGGATTCACGGATCATTGTCCGTTTCATCATATTCTCTCTCAAGGTTTACAAATTCAATTTTCTTACTTTTTCAGACGATATTTTCTAACATGAAATATGAAAAATTTCATTTCAGTTTTTCTTTCCTCGAAATTCATCTCTATTGGATTCATTCAGATTTTTTATGATAAATATTATCGTAATTTTTTTTCATTTTGTTCCCATGGCATATTTGTAAAATTTTTTTTAGCACTCGACAGCACTTCACTAATATCAACTCCCTTCCAGATTTCATGGAAAAAGTCTAATTTTTTCGGGCAGCATCAAGTTGGCCCGGAAAATTCAATTGCAAATTTTTCCACTTCCGAATGAGATTTTTAAATTTTTTGTTGAGCACTCGCCAGCACTTGGCTAGCATTAAATTTTTTCAAAATTCCGTTGAAGAATGCTGTGTTTTCCGGGCTGCATAAAGTTGGCCCGGAAAATTAAATTACAAATTTTCCCATTCCTGAGTGAGATTTTCAAATTATTTCTTCAGCACTCGCCAGCACTTAGCTAGCATTAAGTTTTTTCAAGCTCTCGATGAAAAATGCTGGTTTTTCCGGGCTGCATACAAGTTGGCCCGGAAAATTGAATTTTCATTTTCACGAGTACTATCGAAGATTTTCCAGTTTTTTTTCAGCATTCGCCAGCACTTACCTAGCATTAGCAATATACAAAAAATTTTGTAAAAATGCCACAACTACCGGGCCAACTTGACGGACCCGTAATACTTTACATTTTACATGAAAATGTTTCGGGTTGGATTAACATATTCTTTGATTTATAAGCTGTGAATTAGTTTAACCCACCCGTATATTTTATGTTTTAGCATATTCAGATTTCATGTTTTCATTTATAGTTTATGTTACTTCTCATTTTAGTCTCGTTCTGAAAGTTTTATAAATGAAAATATATGGTGTTGGTTTCATTGGATATTCCTTTCCTGGTAAACTCCGATATAAATGAAAAACTAGAAAATTAGTTTTTTGAACTGATCTGTGATGATATGAATGTGTCAATGGTTTATTGGTTGAACCTATATGGATTTGTATATACGTAACGTATCAACGTTAACATTATTTTAATTATTGAACTCTGTAAGTGAAGAGGTATAATTGAATATGGAGCAGATTAAAAACGACGAATATTTGAAACTTGTTTTTTTGCAAATCAACTGAATTCCTGCCAATTGTTTAACCCACTTTAGAATAACCAAATAATATGACCTCTGACTGAAATTATTCATGTCTATGATTGAGAGATACAAATAACGCTCGTATAGGATTTTTTTATACGAGTATTCATTAATCCTCACGAGAGAAACTAGGAATATACAAATGAGCACAATTTATCGGAAAAGAGAATTATCAAATTTTTATAATATGTTAGTCACAGCGTCACGTTTGTGACTCACAGTGAAATTTCGAGAACTGAACAGGTACTAAATTCATAATATACGGCACAAATTGGCACAAAACATATTTATAGCAAAATTTCCGCAGTAGGACACCGAAAAACACTTAAGAAAGAGTGACTTAGAAATCTACAAGTTGAACTGATCCAAGTGTTCCGGTTTTTTATAAGTTAGGTACAATATGAGTCCTGAAACCCACTAGTATATTTCGTATCATTATTTTAATTTTGTTTTTTTTATGGTTTCGTTTCGTTCTGAAAGTTTCATGAATGAACTATATTAAGTGTCTGATTTATTGATATTCTTCTAGTATACTTGAACGTGAAACGAAAAGTAGAATATAAGTTTGTTGACCTGATATGTGATTATATTAATGTCTCACATGAAAATGTATCGATTTATAAATTAACGTAAAAATTATTTGAATGGAACTTTGTGAGTGATCGGTTTTTATTGAAGATGAAGAAGATTTCAAACGTCGAAATTTGCAACTTGGTTTCTGCACCTCAACCGTATTCCTGCGCATTCATCTTCTCACAGAGAAAATTCAAAATATATCTCTTATATTGTTCAGCCTGTATATGCGCCGATATGTTGATACGCATAAAAACTAACATACATATGTTCCCACTATGTATTCGTTGTTTCAGAATAAATCAGTATTAAGTCGAATCTCGTATGAATTTTTTCAATTTAACCTCAAGTTATTACAATTTCGAAAACTGAACAGGCTCAAAATCATGACAATTATGTGTGAATTGATCAAAGAAAGAAACCATACAATTAAATACTTTCTGAAATGAAAAAAATCAATTCATTATCACCTCTCCGAAACCCTATCTTATACGAGAACCCTGCTTGATTTCTTCGAAATTTCGATTGCACACTTTTCAGTTATGCGAATTTTGTAGTTGCCTGTGAATAAGACAAGTTTTTACTCAAGTGATTGTTCACTCGATATTGAATATGAATGTTATCCCAAATACAGAACTCTGAGAGTTACATGCATAATTCAGAAAAATAAAATGTGCATTTACGATGAATAATACAAGTGGCGGTAAACCTCATAATTTCTATGGACAGATTGAAATTCTAGGAAGTTTAAACTAATATAAACTTAGAAACAACATGGTTGAATATTCACTCGATTCTGTTGCAGCTGACTCAATATATTCCAAACTAACCTCATTTGAATAAGATATTATTTAGAAAATATGGCTTTTGGCAGATGTGTCGGTTAATTGCACACAAAAATATTTTGTATGAAAAGTATTTTCACCTATGATAAATAATTCATTCGGATTTTATAGTGAATATTACAATAATTTCACAGATTGGTATTAACAGAACTCTATAATTTTAAATGTAGATAAAACTGATTTGATGTACTCCAGGACTCGTTTTACTTGTTTTCGGTTCAGCGGTTCAACTTACAACTGCCGACAACTGACATCGAGTGCTCTGAATGCTTGAGGTTTGATGCAGTTTTAGGTTGAAGGGAACCTATTGCTTCCGTGTATGTGAGGTTGAATAGTACATTCAGTCGCCTCAAGCAAATACTATCAACGGAATCTACAACTACAATGTGATATTATGAGGAGGTGCTTCAACCAGTTCTCGTGCATTCATTGCCAAGAAAAAAAGAATTTCTTCCATGTATCTGAGGTTGAGTAATACATTATTCGCAATCAGACGCCTCAAGCAAATACTATCAACGGAATCTACAACTACAACATGATATTAGGGGGAGGTGCTTCATCCAGTTCTCGTGCATTTATTGCCCAGAAAAAAAGAATTACTTCCTTGTGAGGATGTGAGGATGAGTAGTGAAGTCTTCGGGACGGCTGAATTTGAGCACTTGGTATCAAGTTATTTAATAATCTTCCGGAAAGACTGAGAGTTTTGGAATACAGAGAATTCAAGAGAGAGATTGAAGTGTTAGTTCTCATAAACTGCTTATACAGTGTTGGCGGATACTCAAGCTGTAAAATATATTTTACAGCTTGAGAAAAAAAAGACAGTGGGAACCATTAACGGCTCGTGCCCTTCAGGTGTGGGTCGGCCTGATTTATATATATATATATATATATATATATATTTTTTTTTTTCACAAATAGATTTCCACGTCACCCAGTAGGCACTATTTGATAGCGCGTTGGTTTTTTGTTTTTATTGGGAAACCTCGCCTATAGTAGCCCTATTATAACCCAATACAACCAAGTTCTCAAATGAATGAAAACTGAAAATAAGAATAAACTCTCGGAAAAAACGGAAATAATAAAATATGCAATTATTAACATTTCAGTGTAAAGCCGGGTCCAGACGGATGTAATGTAACTCGTAATGCAATGCAAATTCTTCTTTTGGAGCCTTACGCGTAATGCTCGTAGTGCCGTCCAAACGAAAGAATTCGCATAACACTACTTGTTACATTACAGCCGTATGAACCCGGTTTTAAATACACCCGACTGACCCTATTTCCTATTTCAATCTACGATGCAATTCTAATATCCCCACTTCTGGGGTCGGCAGGCCGAGTCTAGGAGCAGACCGCATTTATTTCAGAACTTATGAAATCAGGGTGTTATTTACTAGGAGTAAGGAATAAATTTTATTTGTATGAATCAATAAAGTACCCGCTAACGGTATAAAAATCCTCTTTTCTGAAATAGAAAATATATATTTCAATTAGTCATTCATTTGAAATTTGGAATAAACATAAAGAATATCGCCCGATTGCCGCTCTAGCAGGGCGTAGGCACGTCCCAGCGAACTGGCCGACCTTGTCTATATATATTGCTACCGAATATCGAGGTTGTTCCGTTCTTGCGATTATCAACTGTGAGAACAAATGAAGAGAAGTGGTAGTTTTTTCAACTTCAAATCATGTATAATTGTTGAATTTCTATAGTTTTGTATAAATGTGAATGAATATATGTTTATTTTTTAATGCTGCACTTTTATTTACTTTATTATAATTTGGCTATATATAAAATTACTGATATAATAACTATCTGCTTTCATCATTACCTAAGTAGTAATAATGTTGATAACTTAATTATGAAAATCTGTATAATTATAGGTATAAAGAGAGTTAAGTGTGGTGAAGGGGTTATGGGTGCAATTTTTCATTGTTGACATTCATATAACAATAATTTAAAAATTACATAATATTTATGTAATAATACAATATGAAAAATATGTGAAGTATTTACATCAAGGATGTGAGTTTTACATACATACATTATGTAATTTTATGTTATCATTCTGATGTAATATTGATTCAATAAAATAACGTAAAATATATGTGGAGCAGTTACACCCATGTTATGTAAACCTGATGTAGTATTTGTGGCGGACGCTGTAACAGAGATGTAAAATTCTCATAACATGATTACGTAACATGTATAATGAGTTATGTTACATTTATGTCAATTTTACATAATTGTGTTTGTTGGGTAGTTTGAGATTTGTTCATTTATTTTTATTTTGTCTTGTGTTGACGTTTTGTTATTGTTTTTCTACATTTTTTTCGTTCTGACATGTTCTATACAAATGTTTTTTGTCACAGAGATTGAATAAATATTATGATTATTATCATTAATGTGCTCGTAACGGACAAAATTCTCCCAAAATTTCGAGTTTAGGGCTTTATCGAAACCAATTGAAATATGAAAATTGCCACAAAATACTCCAAACTCCAGCTAGCACATCTTGTATTCTTCTGCCAAGAATCCACCAACCATATTTTTTGTAGCTTTTAAACTGGGGTGCAAAAGATATCTTCCATACAGGATACAGGAAACAACATCGCCGCACTGAAAAGTACAAGTCACGAATATCGGATGCGAAGCACCACAGCACCAAAGTTGAAATTTATAAGGGGCCTCTGTAATGCAAAACATCAGTCGCGACTTAACGAGATTCGTGCACAGGGCCTAAATAAGAACAAGCAATAGAACTGCATGCCGATATCAGGCGTTAATCTGTATTCATTGCCTTGCCGGGGACACCCAACTTCGTAGTCGAAGACGTCAACTCCGCCTAATTGAAAATGCTACGCGATCTAATAACCCCTCTTTTCGGCTACCTCTTTCCGAAGGCATCGACGTTACGGGAATGTACAAGTTGCTCGCGACAGAGATGCAGTAGGCGGCTTCCCGAAACGGAGCAGGAAATTTAGATTAAACCGGAATATGTGATGAAAAGCTGCTGCCGCAGGAAGACTGATGAATTGGAATTCGTTCGCAATCCATTTGAGGGACTTTTCCGTACAATAGATCCTTGTCTGAGGGGTTTTATCGAGAATTGCATCTGATTATTTCCTCTTTTCGGAGAAAGCAGCAGGAGGTTTTTTCGCCGGTTGCGATGGTAGCCTGCAGAAAAGCTCGACAATTCTCTGAACAAACTTCCATTGTTGAAGAGATATTTCTTTTCTTTTCCAGCAGTACAAAGTATCGATTAACTATTCAACATCAGGGTTATTCTGATTTTCTTAAATTACCGAATCCAGATACATGAGTTAGAGATGGTATTGTAAAAAAATGTATTGACATAATTCTCAATCATAAAATGAATAAGTTACCCGCATGAAGTTGAAACAGTAACAAAAACAGATATTGAAGTCATCTATAAACTCAGAGTGAATTATTGAACTAAAAACAGAGGTAATCTAGAAATGTTCGAAATGAGCGGTCAGATGAAGTCAGACTTAGACTTTGAGATAGTTTCATAAATTCAAAATTAAACACAACGTTAACAGTGATGATGCAAATGAAATTTATTGCGAGAGCCTCTTTATTTCATCAGAAAAACAGAAGGTTGAATAATGAATTGTTAAAGTAGGCTGATAGTTTCAGGCTTTCACGACCGGATGAATTGACATTGAGAGTCTTCTAGGCTTATTGGCCGTGGTCTATTAGGAACTATTTCACCTAAGGTTTCGCCCACAACTGCGGTAGGCATCTTTAGAGGATTCTTGGTCTGAGGTTGTAACTCGACCGCTGAATTACCGAAGGTGATGCTGGATTCGATCCGTTGGCCTAACCTATACACTGATCATTGGTGGGAGAAGGTAGTGGGTTTACGCGCGCGATGTTAATTGGTCTATCGCTCTCACTTCGTATTGGCTTGATTTTGGTATTTTCCAGCACCGGCAACCATGCGCTATGTATCAAAGGAGTTTCTTCCTTTCTGTTCATATTGTTCTTATGTTTATATTTCGCAATGGCTTCCATGTTCATTCTAGTATAGAAACTTTTTATGTTCGAAATAGCCTCTGCCTTCGAGAAAACAATATTGTGTTCATCTGTTAGAGCATGTTCTGCGAGTGCAGATTTTTCTGTCTGATTGAGTCCACAGCATCGTTCGTGCTCCTCAATTCTCGTATTGTTACTTCGCTTCGTTGTACCAACGTCGACTTTGCCGCAGTCACAAGGTATCCTGTAAATACCCGATTGAGAGAGTAAGTCGACTTTGTCTTTGGTAGTTCTGATCATTTGACCAAGTTTTTGAATTGGTTTATAGACAGTCTCTATATTGTGCCTTTTCAGGATTCTTCCAATTCTATCGGTGACCTTGGGGATATATGGTAAGATGAGGGTGAGTTGTGATGTGTTATCATCACGAGTGAAATGTTTTGTTCTCATTGCCCTTTGACTATTCTTAGCATTAGGATCCGTTAGCGACAAATGCATGCTGTAGATTTTCAAGTTCATCCTCTAGAAATTCCGGCACCCATAATAGTCGGGCTCTGTCTACGAGTGTTTTTATAACTCCTCGTTTCTGTTGAGGATGATGATTGGATTGCTTGTGTAGATACCTATCAGTGTGAGTTGGTTTTCTATAAACCCTGTGTCCTAACTTCCCATTCCAATTTCCATAGTGAATTGAATATTTGGGTGCCTATTGTTAAGATGGCATGGGAAAGCATCCAATTATTCGAGTCCATGGCTCCAAACGACAAAAGTATCATCCACATAACGTAGCCATGTGGATGGTTCAATTGCACTTTGTTCGAATTTCTCAATGAGGAAATTTGCAATTGCAGGACTTCCTAGGGTTTGCCATGGCGCAGCTTTCTATTTGCTCATAGAATTCACCTTTTCACTGAAAATAGCTAGATGAGAGGCAAAGTTCGAAGAGCTTTGTTACGTCATTCGGAACGAAGTCGACCAACTCTCTCAACCCGGTATCTACAGGATACCTTGTGACTGCGGCAAACTCTACATTGGTAAAACGAAGCGAAGTATCAATACGAGAATTAAGGAGCATGAACGATGCTGTCGACTTAATCAGACAGAAAAATCCGCACTCTCGGAACATGCTCTAACAGATGGACACAATATTGTTTTATCAAAGGAAGATGCTATTTCGAACATCGAAAGTTTCTATCTTAGGATGAACATGGAAGCCATTGAGATATATAAACATAAGAACATTATGAACAGAAGGGAAGAAACTCCTTTGGTACATAGCGCATGGTTGCAGGTGTTGAAAAAGACCAAAATCAAACCAGTACGAAGTGGGAGCAATAGACCAAACCAACTACTTTCTCCTGCCAATGATCAGGATATAAGTTGGGCCAACGGATCGAATCCAGCATCAATGTTAGGTGAAATAATTCCTAATAGACCACGACCAATAAGCCCGGAAGACTCTATTAATGTCAGAGTAGGCTGAGTTGTAATAAAAGTGAGATCAGGCCGTAGAGGAGATATGTGTATTGAAAGCTTACTAGTCTAAGTCTGTTCTTCATCGAGATTATTACGAATGTCGGAATATCATGAACGATAACGTTGGTCTATGGAAAGAATGCTAATGAATCAATTGAGACAACATTCACAGTGACAAACTGCTTTTAGTAAGCAGAGTTAGTGTTCATCAGAAATAGAGGCTACAATTGACAATTATGAGGATTATAACATGAGAGATATCTATATGAATTAAAACCACTAACCCGTTGGTTCGAGAAAGCAGAAGGCTTGAGATCTTACTTTCTGAGTACTTCTGATAAATGAAATTGAGAATTTCCTATATATAATGAGGAGTTCATACCAATTGAATAGTTTCTTCTAGATTTGAGGAGACCGCTCAAGGTGAAGCAGGGACTGAGACTGTCAATCAGGTACAATGTTTAAGCTACTTGATCGTTCAAATATTTCAGAAAAGTTCCCTTGAGTTTCAACGAGAGAGAAGATTCCATGATTCACCTGCTTTTGAGGATTTTCATTCATCTGAAACTCGAGAACAATAATTAACAAGTGTCATGAGAAGTGAATAGTTGAGAAATGAGATGAATCGATTAACAGATGCACATGAGAATATAAGAAATCAGTATTTGTTACCACAGAGTATGTTAATTCTTGGATCAAGCAATCACTTCCATGTGAGTAGTCTAGAGATATCTGGAAAATCTATGAGAATTGCAAAAATATACTAAAAATTGCCATCATTTTTGTAGATTTTCATGTGGACACATTTTCAAACTTGATAAAAAGCAGGAAAATTCCATGGAACCTGCAATAAACAATGATTCTGATAATTCACCTACCTGTTGATTACTTACTTCAAGAAATGAACGAGATGAATAGTGATTATGCGAGGAGACTCTTTGAAAATTTTAATCTACCATATTAGCACAGGAGGAGGTCTTTTCACAAGCACAGCTGGATTACAAAAAGATAGTGATTAATTGATTCTATTAATGAGCATGAGTCAATCTATCCGCTGGTTAGTGCATAGAGGTAGGTTAATATGACGCGAGCAGTCAATCAGCTGATCATAGAGCTGTACTTGCAGCAGTGGGCGTGGCACTGCGAGAAGTAATCACAGGCGTAGATGCAGATGAGGTCTGAGGGGTGCAATGCTCAATTTTCAACATTAACAAAATTAGAATCCATTGACGCTCGGAAGCAATATTGAGAAATGAAGTTCTTGAATATATAATTATTTATTGCCAAACAGAAGTTGGGGACGTTAGAGACCGTTTTTTCACAAATTTGTCGAATATGAGGAATTTAAATATGTTTTCTCACTTATCTGTAAAATTTTCGTCATTTCGCCTCATAAGTTTGCATACTTTCAGTAGAAGATCCGAACCTAAGTCGACCTTCACTAAGTTGATAATATAATAAAACCTACTTCATAGTGAATTTCGTATATTAGAAAATATATTAAAGATGCGTAGTCTTAAAAATCCTGGACAAAATATTCAAAATTTTTTTTTGATTTTTCATGAAATTTTGTAACATTATTGTAACGAGCAAATTTCATACTGGACTTGAAGTGTGAGATACATATGTCGAATGTGCAGACATAAAGTTGTCTATCATTTACCTGGATCAACTATTGGGTTGATCCGTGGTTTCAACTTTCACGTTCAAGGAGAACGTTTTCTACCATAGATAAACTAACTAGTCTTTGACTTGTATATATATTTTAACCGTAGATTCCTTTGATCACACTTTTTTCATCTTCCATTTTTTCTGATTCGTCTTCGTTGAAAAGATACAGGCTTTTTTTGAAACATAGATGAATTCAAAATAGTAATCATCGAAATGAATACCATTTTCAATTCCTAGGCTCAGAGTTCTTTTATCATGAGGTTGGAGAAATGATATTAGATTTTGTCACTGATATGAGAGATATACCGGTTTCGGCCTTGTTGGGCCTCATCAGTATCCCGCACATTTCAGGACAAAATCTTCATAAAAACTTCAGAATTTATTAGCAATTGGTTGTGAAGGGATACTGATGAGGCCCAACAAGGCCGAAACCGGTATATCTCTCATCTCAGTGACAAAATCTAATATCATTTCTCCAACCTCATGATAAAAGAACTCTGAGCCTGGGAATTGAAAATGGTATTCATTTCGATGATTACTATTTTGAATTCATCTATGTTTCAAAAATGTTCTCGATGTGCCTTCGTAAAGGCAAAGAATTTTCTTTTTCTTAAGATACAGGCTGTCGAAAATCATAAAAAAATTTAATTTTCAGTTATATCTCGTAATCGAATCAGTCGAATGAAGTGATTTTCGGAATATAGTTTTTCGTAAACGTGATTAATCTATCCCCAACACAAAATTTCACTAACATCTGCCAGTTTCTCAATTGAAGAGTGGAAATTCAAAAGTCTCTAAGTGCCATTTTCACGAAATTTTAGATTCAATTTGTTATGGGGCTATGTGCCAAGACCAATAGCCTAGGAAACAGTTCATGTGTCATCCGCTTCAGGCAGTCATCATTTTTGATGAAAAAAACATTTTTTTAAACTTTTTTTCATGAGTTTGAGACAGGTTTTACGTGATATTTCAGTTCGATTTTTTTGGCACTCAGACCCTTTTGAATTTCCACTCTTCAATTATGACCATAACATTCCATAATTTCACCAGAGATTCAAAAGAGTCTAATTGTAAACAGTGAATGCAATGTGATGAGATGAATATTCATTCATTTTGGAATATAAATGTATTTCTGATACTCCATGCTTTTTGATAGTGGAATAATATTCACAGGAATTTGGACAAAATATGTATATCAATTTAATTTCCTATTAATACATCGCCAACGTTTCGAATCTTTTGTGATTCTTTTTTAAGGCTCGTATTTTCATGGAATTAAATTTGTTTAGTTTTACTAGAGATTTGACCGTTTTGATGTTGAAAGAAAGTCATAATATTCAAATTATATAGATCTGAGTTCATAATGAGTAATGTGTTGATTATCACATCAACAACACATTACTGGCAACGTTCAGCTTAGCGGTGAACATTTGTTTATGTTTGGAAATGAAAGGTTATGATTCTGTGGGAGAACCTCAGGAAATTTCATAAACAGCGATAAAAAATGATTACATACTGGAGATATAGGCTATAGCAAGTTGAATACATCATTATGAATAATGGAAAAGAAATCAAGAGAAGAATATTTAACATTTGCCGCTATCGAAATTCTGTATGAAGTATACGTATTCATTGTAGGTAAATTTTATAAATTCGGTAATTATTCAGAACTAACAAAATCGTACTTAATTTTTCATCGAAAAGGATTGAAAAAGTAAATTGACGCTTGTTTTTATTGTATAGTTGGTTATTATTTCCAAGTTTTGAATGGCAGGCATATATCTATGATACCCAGGAGTGGCATAGCTCATTATAAAAGTTCAAAATGGCTATATCTTTTTTTCAAGGCGCAATCGCAAAAAATAGTAAAGGACGAAAGTGTTTCTTTTGACCTCAGGAATCTACGGTTACAATATATGTACAAGTCAAAGACTCACCATGTATACATTACAATGTGGGGTGATATTCGATCACACCGCATTTTATTCAGTCATGAGTGCGACATTATTCCACCATTAGAGAGCAACCCCTATCGGATCTGGCTCTAGAGCGCGGACAAGGCAGACCATGAAGCAATCCCTCGGTTTAATTTAACGCATTGCGCATTTCCATCTTCGGCGGGGTCACGGCATATAATTATAAAAAGAGGAAACACGGAATCGAAATCAGTTAGCAGGAAATGAAACAATCTACTGTCGGTGTGTTTGGGGTCCAGCAGGCCAGCTGCGACCGAACGAGCTGACCATTCTGGAGATGGGCTCACCGCACTGATGTGCAAGGCGAGCGGGCGGTAGCAATTTCCATAGCCGCCGATGTAAATGTCCAATTTAATGACGGGGGATTTGTATCGCGGATGAGTGATTTCTGCAACAGATGCTGCATTAATGCCCATTGTTATTATACATAACGTCCTGAAAGGGACGCGGCCGTCATGAAAAATGGATTCATGCAGTTCCGGCGAAAAACAGGGTTTGATTGTGCACGGCTCAGTGTTTAGAGGTCGGTCAGATATTTACCTTCCAAAAAGACCATCGCTGCGACTGACGGCAAATGGAAAATATACACTACTGGAATGAAGTGAAGGATCAAAATAATATCGAACAAGAAATAAGTTTTTGAGTTATTTTAAAAACTTCAACAATAGTATATAACATTACTAGAAGGTAAAAGGGTTTTTACTGTCGAATGGGGGATGTTACTTTCTTGAGCCAGTAAAACCCGTTACCTTGCATGTATTGTTTATATTTTATTTGTTTCTCATTTGGTTAGATAAACTTCAAAAAAATCGCAATAATTTGTCGCAAATATCGTAAGCTATGGAAGCGTTGCCATGAACGCTGTTTATTTTTCTTTACATTCGTTTTGGCGAAAGCGAAAATGAATGTACCGTAAAAAAATTAAGGCAGCCAGCAGTGTAGCATCAAGTTTATCACCTGCAAAATCAGCTTCGAGGTACGAGGGAGAATACGACGACTTCAAAAAGTTGCAAAACAAAAATAGTGGGATTAGGGCAACTGAAGATGTTTTGTTGGCCTACTTGAATCAACTATCAGCTAGATACAGCCCTAATACTTTATGAGCAAAATGGTCTATACTGAAAAGCTGCTTGGAAATGAAAAAATGCCCCAGTTCGAAGGTTTGTTCTTTTGAAAAAATTTATTGAAAAATATGACGTTTAGTAGTCATTTTCAGATTTCAAAAGGTAATAGCGTTTCTGGAACGCGTTATACGCCAAAAGAAGCCAAGGTATCGAGTAAAGAAGATGCTGAACATTTTTTTCACATGCTCCTGATGACCAGTGGTCGTTGGCGATAATGAGGAATGTTCACATTTTTCAATTTCTACATATTCCTATTCTCCGTAGAAAATGAAAATATTGTGTCCAAAATTTATTTGAATACTTCAAATAGCGCCCGAGATATCGAGATATAAACATGAGTTCGATGGATCCGTGTGACGTCACTTTACATCCGACGACTTGCGAGGTTCAGTGCGTAGCCGGGTCCAATATAAGGGAATTTCGTCTCACGGAGTGCGACTTGCGAATGTAGTATGATGTCACATCGCCGCGAGGAATTGAATATTCACGGGGTTGTAAAATACGAACTACTAGGTCTTTTCGACTGAAACAAAAACTAGTGATTTCATATACATATAGGTTATACTGTGACGAAGTTTCGATCGATTTTGCATACCTGTGAACATTCCTCATTGTAACAATATTTGGGATTTTTGGATGTTGTCGATGTGACGAAATTCTCTCCTTAAACATGAATGATGTAGAAGATATGAACAAATACGTTATTGTGACATTGCGGCAAACAAAAAATTTAACAACAAGAAGATTCACCATAACCGATGATGGCTGCAGCTTCAAGCCCTGCATGTTATACAGAAAATATGTGAATCTTCGGCCTCCTGGAACAGAAAGCCTAAGATTTTTTTTGACATACCGACATGGAAAGTGCATTTCCCTTGAACATTATTGGTGGTGCCCCAAAGCAAATAGCGAAATATTTGGGTTTAAAAGACCCAGAGTAATACACCGGCCACTATTTTCGCAGAACTGGAGCCACTATGGTGCGGAATCGGGTGGAGATATTTTAGGATTGAAGCGTGCAGGAGGGTGGAAGAGTACCGAAATTGCGATGTGTTATGTCGATGATTCGGTCAACAAAAAAATCGAAATGTCTTCCAAATTATTTGGTAGTAAGGAGGGTACAAATGTTATGCAGTCCTCGAGTTCAGCAGTTTCTTCACGTGTTTTTGGAAACTGACGTTTGAATGAGGAACAAATAAAATAGTTTTTCATGTTTTGTAGGACATTTTTTTTGCTTGGTCGTTACAATGATTAGAAACTTTGTTTATTCAGCTTTAACTCACTGCGACATTGTGGGTAGGAGGTTCACCTAGGTGGGCAATGTTCTTTGTAGTTAAAAGTCCACCTAGGAGCGGCGATGTTTCTTGTAGATAAATCGTTCTTCCAAATAAAATTTTTATCAATTTTATCAATGACTCTCATAGCAGCCTTGAGGGATATTGGCAAGCTAGATTACTGGCGTCTCCGATAGGAGCCGTGCGCATCTGGCTAACGAACTCTGTGACTCACAAGAAAGTCTTGCGCAGTAAAAGTGTTAATGTCTTTTATCATGAAGACAACGACCCTCAAAGGAAAATGGTCCCTTTCGTCTTTGACTATAAATATCTGAGCAACCAATAATAATAATAAGTTTACTGTGAGTTCCGACAACCTGATTGATTTCCTCCAGCGGCTATTGCTTTTGGTAAAAACTTTTTTCCTAGATGAATTTGAAAATGCAACAGGTAGAGGGTTTCTGGTGTTCGTTTGAAGAATTAACTTCTAAAGTGTGTCGTTTTTTTGTATCACTCGATCCAGATTGCGAAATAACTCAATTATCAAATTTTCGAAGCTGTTCCGCAATTTTATTGCAGATGTTGTTCTAATATCCAGAAAGTTAAAAAATCAATTTCCGATTATTTATAATGATGTTTCGTCCATTGAATTTTAAACGAAAGTAAATAATTAAATTCTTTCCTCTCCACTCGCTTTTAGAATGTTGACCATGTATACATTCCGTGAATACATAAAAAGTGGCTTACTTAACCAGTTTTTTTCGAAACTTAAATGCTTGAAACAAAAACACACACATAAAAACACACGAAGAAACGAAGAAGTGAAATTCCGACCGCCCAACCTCCCACGTGTTTTGTTCAATTAATGTGCCATTATTTTCATTTGTCACATAAACGTGAAAAAACAACACAAAAATGTCATTTAGCCATTTTTTGGTTAGTGGACTGTATCATCTTCAATATTGGGGGGAAAACTTTGGTAGATCGATCGGTTTTCTTGGACCGATTGATTGAACATTTGAAACACTTATGAGAACAAGGTTTTTTCCTTAAACTTGACGTAATCTCTTTGAATCGGTTTTTTTTACCGAATATGTCGAAAGGTTTTCCAAAACAATGTTTTTTGAAGCGTGGTGTCAGATAACGAAAGAATTCTGTCGCTCAGAATTTCACCTAACGAGTACCAGGGGCAAGTTGAGGATATTATATTTGAATTCATTCCATGATTTTTTCCGTAGGAAAATGAAGGTTCAAATGTAGCCAGTGTCCACAGCTCCAGTGGAGGTCGGTCAGTAATAGTCTCTTGTTTTTTTTTTAAATTAAAATGTTTTTTCTTATCCTTCTTTTAGAACGAAATTTCCAAATCCCGGTATTTTTGAGAATTAAATTTTTTTTTTATAATATATTTAAAGAAAAGAGTGATAAGTTAAGAGATAATGTAATTATTGACTTATGTATTAAGAAAATTGGGTCAAGCTTAAGGAACAAAAACTTTGTTTCCTCAATTTTTTCAAAATCCCAATCTATCGCTTCAAGTATACGATCTACCGAATGAGGGGCGACTTCGAGGAACATCAGGTTGTAAAATTTTTTCGTTACCTAAATTTATTCGCCAAAAATTGACGAAGATACAGTCCATATAACAAAACATTGTAAAATAGTATTTTTTAGCTTTTTTCTCTCGTTCATGTGGCAGGTGAAAATAAAATATTTTCGAATCGAACCGATTGTCGTAGGAAATTTTCTGTCCAAAAAGAAACCGCCTTTCTGCTAGCTAGGCTATCAGTAGTTCCCGAGATATCCGCAGTTGAGTGAAAAAGGATCAATGTGACAGTTGCATCGGTCAGGCTCGAGAAAGTTTTTCCTGAGCGTACAAAAAAAAATTGAGATATTTTGAAAAATTTTTCTACGTGCTTTATCCGATGATTGGCATGACTACCGATACTCCAAGAATTGTGAACCGATAAATTCAGTAACAGAAGTCTTTGAGCTTCAGAGGTTAGTTTTTTTATTGTCTATAAGACCAATTATCACTGAGATACGGCCTCTTGAAAATCACCAGAAAATTTTGAATATTTTTCTGTTTCTTTAATTGCTGCCCGATGTATATATTGACAATATTTGAGAAAAATACGAATTTAAAATTATTGTATAAGATTTTTCATGTGCATCACGTTGCGTAGGTTCCATTTTCTGCAGGTTCTCATGGAGGAGGGGTAATTACCCCCAAAAAATTCACACGACAGAGGACCAAAAACCGAAATTTCGAAAATGTTTGAGATGTTGGTGTTTCTAATATTTTTCAAAAACTACTAATGCTAGGAAACTCTCAAGTGATGATCCAGAAACAAGAAACCTGGAGCTCCTTATCTTCCTTGTAAGACCATTCTCTCCAAGTTATTATTCTTGAAAGATTTTGATTTTATTTTTGTTCTTTAGTTTATTCCAATAGTGTAGTATGAGACCCCAAAAACGACAGACGAAAGAATTTTCTTCAACATTAGGTAGAGAATATTTTCGGATACTCTGAAGCACAAATGAATCTGTTCTAGTGTATTCCTTTCAGTCCTCAAAAGAGCCATGGTTATTCTTATTCCCAAGAATGAAGATATCCTTTGATATCAAACTATTAGGTATATATTTTATATTTGGGTACATTTGGTATCGAATTTGAAAGAATCGTATTTTACAGGATGATGAAGCTCATCGATGAATTTGGTATACTACTACTATACATGGTTTTGGATCTGGTCGTACAACCCAGTTAGCAGAGATTTGCCCCATTATATCTTCGTTTTCTTTCTCGAGCTTCTGATTCTGATATTCTGTTTTTTCAACTCATTTCTTCGATACTCGGAAAACTTTATGAGAACCAGATTGACTTGAATCGCAAAAAAATTTAGTTTAAAAGGGATTTCATGGTGAGAATTCATATTAATATGAATTCAAGTAGAAGGAAATAAAATTAATTTTAGCCTGCAGCGTATACAGAATGGTTAAGAAAGAGTGAGTGAAATAACGAAATTATATTCCCAGAGAATTCAAGCATTTCGAGACTATCAATGCAATGTATGGCCCCCACGTGCATCAATAACAGCTTGACATCTTTTTTGCATACTACACACGAGATTGTTGAACATTTCTTGAGGAATTTGGTCATCACTTCTGGATTCTGGGCTAGGTTCATAATTGTCTTATCTTATTTGGAGCATATTATTACTATTAATATTACAAAAGGAGAAGAGGGGTTTACACCAATTGATTCTCATGAAATACGTTGGAAAGCCTTGTCGTTTCCAACCGTAACCTGTCTCCCTGAACCTATTACAAAGTCGAGATATCACACTTTGGCTGACTTGGAGCCTTTCCGTTACAACAACTTGAGTTAGGCCACCCTGTAGCATTCCGATAGCCCTATTAGCCTCAGCGTTTGTTAATTTACGTCTTGGCATTTTCAGAAAACTCGTTTTAATTCCAAGCTGTTAATGAACCTACTTCAAAAAAAGGACGATCAGATTGACGAAACGTCTCAAACTGATTTTTATTGGATCTATTCAAGTTGTTATTGAGTTTTGAATGATTTCACAACGATTTTCGCGAAGATTACATATTTGTCGAATCGTGTATTATATAAAATTTGTTAAAAAATAGTTGAGTTTCTTTCTTTTATCAGCCCAGTGTCCCAGTGAAGGTCGATGTAGTTTTTGAACTTCTACTTCCTCACTTCTTCGTTATTGGCGAATTTTCCAGTCAACTGATTGGCCGTTTAATTTACACCCAATATTCCAATTTGTTCAAGGTGCATTGGACATATTTTGTTCCAGTGATTTTTTTTTCTTCACATGTTCCTTTAGCCTTCAGAATCATACTTTTATATTGAATCGTTATGAACTACTGAGAAGGAATTCAAATGATTATGTAAAAATAAGAAAAAAAATTCGGATTTAGAATTGATATTCGATTCTCCGAAGTACCCTTCACACAAGTGAAATAAAATGAATGATCAATTTCAGAGGAATTGACCAATCCAAATTGCTTTAATGAACAATGTTCACAGGTATGCAAAATCGATCGAAACCTATAACCTATATGTATATGAAATCACTAGTTTTTGTTTCAGTCGAAAAGACCTAGTAGTTCGGATTTTACAACCCCGTGAATATTCAATTCCTCGTGGCGATGTGACGTCATACAACATTCGCAAATCGCACTCCGTGAAATGAAAGGCCCTTATATAGGACCTGGGTACTTACTGAACTTCTCAAGTCGTTGGATGTAAAGTGACGTCACACGGATCCATCGGACTCATGTTTATAACTCGATATCTCGGGCGCTATTTGAAGTATTTCAAATAATTTTTGGACACAATATTTTCATTTTCTACGAAGAATAGGAATATGTAGAAATTGAAAAATGTGAACATTCCTCATTGGATCGAAATATATTTTGAAGGAACGACAATACTCGACCATTAAAACAACAACTTACGTAGAAACATCAGTGAAATGATTCACATATCATTGAATAAAACGGTGAATAATAGAGAAGATGTCAATAGACTCAGCACTATATATAACAGTCTATTAGTTCCTTTGAGAAGATAATTTGAGGTTCTGTTCGATGACTTCTATACTCCCTTTGTATTAGACCGGGATATCAAAAAAAATCATGATTTAATGCAACCAATCCGACTACTTATGAGACGCGTGAAAATTAATTGAAGTCATCTTAATTGCGATCGAGACAAATCAATTAGGTTATTTCAGCGGGACAATATATTTACGTAACGAATTATGAGAAATAAGTGGCTCTTGAAGTTTCCGAAGCAACTATGCTCTTAGGGATTTTAAGAGACTTGATAGAGGTCCGCTGAAAGTTAGATATACGATGTTTAAATATGAATAATTCGAATGAAGTATTGCGATGAAATTATTATCCATGCAGATTCGAATTATTCGAAGATTGATTTAGTGCCGTATCGTTAATTGGAATACTTCGAAGATTAATTAATTGAAAGAACTAAGCTAGTTCAGGAGACCGCCCATGAGAAATTCGGATTGGTAGATATAGGTCAAGAGACAAAAAGATTTTTGGTAGAGGAATAAAGGCGGTCCTAGACTGAAGAGATAGTGTTAACTTGAAATTTCATGCATCTCATTCCATGTTTTGTATTATCAATATGTATAAAGGAGGAAGATGAATATCATTTAACTGTTCTGGGGGGCGGGTAATTACCCCCATTTTCTCCCTCTCTAGGACCGTCATTGGAGAAAGAAACGCGTTCGAGGTACCACTCCAAAGTGGTGGAAAATATATTTTAAATTTCTGTTCATGGAGAGAGTTAAGTAGTGTATCTGGGGATTTCGAGCGAAAAAACAACATCCTCAGATAACTCGAGTAACGGTGAAGTCCTAAATTTGGAAATTGGGAAATATTAGTTCGAAACGGGAAAAAGTTGTTGTGTCCGGATTTTGAAAAATTGTAAAGTTGTTTCGTATCGCGCGGTGTTTCGGGATTAGTGTTCGGGTGTAGTGCAAGTAGTTTGTCTAATAAGGATTAATTATCATCGGGGGAAACGTAAAAGTTCAGAGTTTTCCATTTACAACAGTTAAGGTTGGGTCCACAGTCCAGAAATCTCTTTTATTGAATGTATTTTGAACTTCAATACTTTGATATTTTGATCATTTATTTTTATGGTGTGGTTGATTGAACCATTCATTCCGGCGTGAATTAATTACATTGTTTTCATTATTCGAGTTGATCTGATGGAATATTCGACGTGCATAGGCGCACGGCTGTAAATTGTATATTTTTGTGTTAATTTTTTCATTATACGTGTTAAAATTAAAATTACGATATTTTTTTCATTTCACCCTGAAAACAAAAACTTGTTTTTGAAAAATCAAGCCAAAAGACCTATTCCTAGCGCAATAGGCACGAGCTCGCGAACTTTCTCCCAGTAGAGAAAGTTGTATTTTTCATTTTTTTTTTGAGCTGCAAGTTTTACCCCCTTGGTCAACTGAAAGCCGCTCTTCAATTGACTAGAAACAAGGGTGGGTATTACACCTTATCAATTTTTCAAAAAATACCACTCTGTGATTTTAACCAATATTTAATATTTTTCACGTTTGTTGATTGTTGAGTGTTATTAATTCGATACATTAGGGTTCTATTATGGTACATTAGATAATATAAGTAAAGAAATGAAAACTATATGCATCATTTCAAAAGAAGCACACGGTGAAACAGACTAACATATTTTACTGTGATGTCTCAATTCCTGCAAAATCATTAATGTAGGTTTTGTATAATTTAGTTTTTAGCCTTGATAAAGGCTGTTTTTTGATGTAAAGAGGAATATCGATCAATAAACTAATTATCCAAATACCTGGAAGAGTTTTCATTACTATTTAAATGTATGATAATATGAACCAAAATATATTTTGAATCTTCGAACTTATGCGATTAGACCTGATTTGTCCTGATCTGTGTGTGAGGAATGACGACAAAACATGTTTTACAACTAGATTCGACATCTGCAGCCCCTTGAGGAGACCCATAGTCATCGGCGACCACCTGAATTTATGATGGCGTGCAAAAAATCACATGCGGGCTGTGGGCCGCAGCTCAACCCCCTCGCAAAAACGACTTCATAAAAACATCCAAAATGGCGAATCTCCTGTACGAAATCCGCAAGACGCCGTAAAATTTCAGATATACGCTGGGCGGATCGACGTATATCAGACATAAAAACTGAAAGGCCATCTTGCGCCCGCGAAAGTCATAAATTCCAAGACGTAATAACGAACACTTGCGTTTGCAGCTGGCCCTGCGAAACAGAGATATCACATGAAAATGGATGAAATTTCGATTTTCCATGCCTCCGCTCAAGATCCCGAAAAGCGGTTTCCGTTACGGACCCGTGTATGTTATTATGACTTTAGTGTCGTTTTGAGACGACGGACGCTTATGAGTTTTTCCCTTCTTCGCGGGGATGAGATGATCGATAAATCAAAAATTTATTCTCCATTTTCCGGCTTTCAATATAGGGTCTCCGGAGAAATCTATCCGGTGTAATACACCTTCTATATGGAATATGGAATATTGATCAGGGGAACTATTGTTGGTCTACTCTGAAGTGCCGATCCCCTCGCCATGGTAGCGATCTTGGGACGCAATGAATTCCGCGCGCGATTGCGTTTTATCGGAGAAAATTTTTCGATTTTTGTCGATCATAGAGGGGTTGTTATAAACGGGGAGGTAGGACGGGTTGTCAATGTTGTTGACACGTGAAAAAGGTTATCCAGTTCCGATAACACGAAATTATTCGCATCACAAACTATAGGGAGTGATTCTAATTTACAGGGTGATTCAAAAGAAGACTATTACACATTCAAGCTCAATTTTGGGCGATCCTAAACATCAATCAATTTTACACCAAAAAGGTACTCTTGATAAAACTCGTGTTTCATCATTTTCAGAATATTTGAATTGAAAATTCTGAAGCAATAAAGTATTGATAGTCATTAATTCTTATTAATATCAATCATTGTGCAGGATGGAGCACCACGCTACATTGCTAGAAGGTGTAATCGGTTGAGTACCCATTTTTCGAATCTACGGATTGGTAGAAGTGCAAAAGCTCCGATTCATTGGCCTCCTTGGTCATGCTATTTCAATCTTTTGAATTGGTTTGGTCGTACCTTGACGAAAAAATACGTGCCATGGAGATAATTTTACCTCAAGAATTGAGTACAGGATTAAACTTTACTCCAAAGACTTCAAAGCTGACTCTCAAGTGTTCGTTTTTTGAATGTTCTTGTGATTTTTTGTTGAATTGATTAATTAAGGGTGGATCTCACAAAACTTTTATAGTGCGACTAGCTGGCCCGGCGAACTTCGTTTCGCCTCAGAGATTCAATGAAGTTGTATCAAGAAAACTGGTATTTCTTCAAGTAAAGGTAAATAAGACGAAATTAAAGTGCCGAATATACAAAAAATTCAATTACATTGGAGTAGGTAGGTATACACATCGTTATTTACATGAATAGACTTCATTTCATTCAAGCCGTACCTTATTATTATTCAAAAATTGTCTCATTGTAGTACCTCATGATGAACCACATTTTTATTTTTTGTCCCGGCTGTGAGAATGAAAAGAGCAGAATACAACTGGCCAAGTGGAAAACAACTATTTTCTAGATTTATGCCACACGAACTCAAGGACTGGCCTTGGGATTTATTGTCATAGCAAACGCTTGACGAATTGGAAATTGAATTCTCTTGAACTCAAATGGCAAATCTGTTGAGATCATCGGAATTCTGGGTATAAGTACTTCCTCACCTTCATATTCACCTTAGAGTACTGTGCAAATCTAATACAATGTACAAAGTTGTAAGTCTTTGTTATTGAAAACTTTCACAAATAACAGAAATATCCTTTTGTCTTGGTCTGTGATACTTTCACTTCACGGAACCAAAAACTAACCTCCAGGTACCTCTTTGACAGAGAGGCTCAGATGTTTTCTGCTTTTTCTTTAGTGCCAATTCACAAACAGGGCTGCCGCGAGCTCCGAACGAAATGTACTTTAGTTCTCGAAGAAAATGTACTGTTATGTACTGTACAGACAGAATACTGTTAAAATAGCGCCATCTGCTGAACTTTATGGAAAACTCTTACTGTTTCCCTGTTAAGGTAATAATAATAATAATAATAATAATAACAATAATAATAATAATAATAATAATAATAATAATAATAATAATTCCTTTCTTTCCATCAGAATGATTTACACCGTTATAGAAAAGGTCAAACTATTTTCTTTTCCGCTCTGACATTCTTTCTAATATCTGAAAAATTATAAGATATGCAAACCCCCGTGCCTAATTTGCGCATTCAATAAGGTATTATACCATAATAGTTCATTATAATATCAAAGTTGTTTTTTTACTTATCGATTGAGGCGGTATGAAGTCTGTCGGGTCAGCTAGTTACGCATAAAAACTGTTTTTCCATTTCAGTATCGTAATGAGTTCATTACAGCATTGTTTTCAGTTATATTTTTCGTTTTCTGGTTGTCAGTACCGACCTTCGATCCAATCAAGTTTCGAATCAAATCAATCCTAATTCCGTGATCTGTCAAATTTCGTATGTCACACCAACTGCCAAGATACAATACAAAAGTCACTATCCGAATTTTCATTTGAATTTCGGGAGTATTACACAAAACTTGACTGAAATAGAGAAAATATCGTCTAATACTCGTTGCAGAAGGCAATTCCAACACTCATGCTTTCGAAAACTCGCTCCTTCGTCGCTCGTTTTCGAATTTCGCATTCGTGTTGAAATAGAAGCTCATTCTGCAACTTGTTTTAGAATATACTATTACGGAGTTTGTTTTTTTCATAAAAGTATCTGGATGTTGCTTGAAACTTTGAGAAACACTCGCTCCTTCGTCGCTCGTTTTCGAACTTCGCATTCGTGTTGGAATTGCTGCTCATTCTGCAACTTGTTTTAGAATATACTATTCTTGCTCACTTGTGTGATATTTCCACCATAGGCAGATTTGTGTATGATGGTTCGAAAAATATTTTTTATACGACCGTGCGTTTTCACTCACTTTCCCGTATTCATTTTAGTTTAGAAAGTGTCACTTTCCCGCACTAGTGCGGAAAAGTATTAGCAGGGTTTTTTTTTCGCACACTTTCATTAAAGAATAAAAATATTAAGTTCGTGTTGTTTGAAGTATTCACATGATGAAGTCGGTTCTGAATCCTCATGGAGGTATCAGCCGTTGATGGCCAGCATTTCCTGAAAGAAAAATTTGGGTGACAAAAAAGAAATACCCGAAAGGCTGAACTTAAGTACAAGGAACCATGTTCATATTGATTATATTACTGTTGTTTGAACTAAAACACAAAATACGAGAACTGACAACGCCTGACTACCTCAATTCGTAACTTTCAGGACACATTACATATAAAAATGTCATTGTTGAAAAAATTCTCCTAACCTCAACAGAATTTTGATCATCATCATCCAATATTGTACTTCCGGTTTCTCAAGTACTCATGATGCTGTGGATTCTGACAATGTGTCAAAGGGCATTAATGTTAGTAATAGTTCTAGTTTCACGATTGATATTAATGTTCATAAGTAATGATAAATTTTGATAATGAAAATTTGCAATTGTTGAAGTAATTCTCTTACAACTGTCATTGAAAGTGTCACCATGAAAACCAATTTTATTATTTATTATTGTTTGCTGTAATTAAGTTTCACTTTTAATGGCAGTTGTACGAAAATTACTTCCCTCTTCATCGGGGTTCCCGAAAATCATTTTTCAATTTTGCATATTTCTGTAATTTTCATTCATATAATGAACTTTTTATGTTGCATTTAATCTGGTGTCTGTTAATACGAAACGTGTGAATTTAATAGTCCCGGAATGGATCATATCTCTCCGAGAACTTCACAACTACAAAGTTAATCTGTGCCGGAGTATGATTCAAGTAATATGCTAGGATGAGAACGGGAGAAATCATAATGACGGATGAATGGTTGATGAAATCAGACGTCATTATCGGCCTAATTTGAAGCGTTTCCACGTCTGGATACAAAATCAAATTACGACAATATGGCCGCAGCTCTGACACTCTGCAATTATCCTAATTTGCACCTATTATGTTCCATCTTAGTTATACTTAGTTCGCCTTCGTGCTCGTTCCAGACGCGGACGGAAAAACGAAAACTGTTCTCCGGCTAATTAGATTCCATCGGAATTCCGAGTGATTATTATGGATTCTTCTTAGTCGCTCGTTCATGGATAATCCGGGGAAATGTTTGGTCTTGCATTTATCTTGATATTTTCCCTGGCGGAACTTGGGTAAACAGGAGGCGTATTCACTCCTGAAAGGGATAGAGTTCACAATCGGAAGAGAAAACAATAAATCTGTTGATTTTCATTCGACTATCGAAACCAGTCAATCATCCATCCTCTTGAGCATTGAGCATGGCGCAGGAGCTCGAGAATATCAAATGCCAATGGAGGCTATACAACATATAATTTGGAATGTTAGTTCGAAGTAAAATTATGGAGGAAGGAAAAATTTGCAATTTCTTCATGGAATATATTTCGATGGTAGAAAAGATAAAAATCTACAAAACGAAATAAAGAACAATATCTGAATGACATATCGTTTTAGTTTCAGAACCCAAGTACACATATAAAACGATATTGCTGTAATGTAAAACAGATTGAATCAGCAACAAAATATTTGACTTTCTGAAGACAAATGTGGACCTCAGCAATTCAGTAGCGATTGAATGTCACCGAACTGCTGTTGATAAAGTTATTCACAATGGTGCTTCTCATGTAAAACAACCTGAATTTGGTCGATCTATATAATGGTCAATTTTACATTCAAAGAAATTACTTTGACGCCATCTGATCAGTAGCGTAACGTTTCTCAGCCAGCCCCCCCATGATTATTCTCGGGCTCCATCCCTATTAAATTTCTGTTTACTTTTTCTTTATTTTTCGAGAGAACTTCAGCAAAGTTGAAGATTTAAAAATTTTCTACTTCTCAATTGATTTTTAAACTAACATTTAATACGTCCTTTTTCTCACGCTTTCAGGTTTTTTGAAATGAAAGTACTATCTGCAATGAAATTGTGTATCTTTTAATTTTGATTTTTTCGAAAATATGATCGAGAGAAATTCAAATACTTTAAAACAATAATCCAAGATAAAATCCTGATTAGTTTGGTGGGGTGGGATTCTTGGATTGTATTTCATATATAGGCATGGTTTGGTTTTCTCATTGTTTTATGTTGAAACACCACAAATTTTTCATGAATAATGTCATTCAGGTAGATATTGAACTATATTTCTGTGAAGCTTCATCTGAATCCGTCCGGTAGTTCTCACGTGAAAGAGTCACAAACATCTTCACATCCTCACAAACTTGCGCATTTATAATATAAGTACGATATATTTTTTTGAAATACATAGATTTGCGAAGTTATTAGGTTTTCTGAATAGAATAATCGATGTTGAAAAATTATCGTCAATAAATTCCGAACAGGCAAAATTCAACACCCTGTATCGTTTTTCGTGGTTCTACGATTTTTTTGAAATTTTAACCAGGTGAAGTATTGGGACTTGTTATATCAACCTGAAATTAACTTAATTAAAATACCTGTAGTTTAACCGTTACACCGAGAGAATCAAAACCTGGTTTTATACCCTGCATTTCCGAAAACCCTGTGTTGAATTTGAGGCTGAAATTTTGAAATCATTATTATTTTATATGGAGTGTGACCCTTCCTTAACAAATGTTTTTTAATTTACATCAGTATCTGCTCAAAAAACATACACATTTTCAAAGAAAGTATTGCATTTTTTTTCAATTTTTATAACTATTTAAAACATCACGATAACTCATTGACTAGCAATTATAAACAAACATCTGAAAATTAATAGTGTGTATTTCCGCCTCGCTTTCTCATCACTTCTACCATAAGACGTGGCATACTTTCAATGCATTTACGAATTGTGTCTGGGGGAATATTTCTCCAACAAGTTCTGGTAATCCAGAACAAAGCTAGGCTTCACGTTGCACGGATTGTAACAGAATACTTAGAAGAGGCGAATATTCAACGATTGGTGTGGCCAGCCAGCAGTTCGGATTCAAATCCAATTGAACATGTGTGGGATATGCTGAGTGGACATTGTCGAAATCGGCAGTCCAACACCTTAACCGATTTACGAACAGCCCTTCTTGAAGAACGAGAAAATATTCCCCCTCTTCTAAATATTCTATTACAACTCGTGCAACGTGAGGCCTAGCATTGTTCTGCATCAACAGAAAATGTTGGGGACATATTCCCCCAGAAGCAATTCGTAAATGCATTGAAAGTATGAATTTGCACACTGTCATTTTTTATTCTCGACCACATTTCCAGATCATATGAATTGAAAATCAATCATCATAGTACATTATCAGTTTCGTAAAATTCATATTGCTATAAAAATATCTTTGATGATTCGTGAAAAGTTTGATATTGTTTCTGACACATAAACGTATCAAAATTTCATTCGGGATCATTTTACCAGCCCTGAAATATCGGTTATGAAATGAAATTGAAATTGGAGCAGATGAAAAATTATGTGCTCTGATATGCTCATGTCTCGTACTTATACGATCGGAATATCTCATCTATATGAATTTTTTCTGCTCTTTTCATGTCCGCATTTTAACTTTCTTCCCTTGAAGAATGCCGAACTGGTCACCAGTCAACTTCTATAATTTTTCCACGAACCATATGATTGAAACAACGAAATAGGATGATGACCACTACCTATGATTGCTTTAAATTTCACCTAATTCCGCTTTCAAGTTGATAATATACTGAAACAACTGTAGCGAAATATGAGTTTCCCGACCGAGGCAAAGCAACGTCAGACCTCCTTGAGTTTTGACTTATGAAGTAATAGCGCCACGTCACTTACAGTCTCGTCCAACAAAATATATGGCTGTATTATTTATAAGTTCCCCATAACTCTTGTGCAGCCATATCTTGAACGTTGTATTCCATATTTAAGATAGTTTTTCTTTCATACTCCGAATCGAGAGACTGGCAGTTTCATTGTTCTTGGACCATTTGTTTCTGTGGTAGATCCCTAAAAAATAGTTGTCACAATGACCACAGAAGAGGACTAGTGATGTATTTGCGTACAAGACATGAAACTCAGTTTCGATTATGTTTCTACTGCAATTCGCGAAATTATGAATATATCATAAGCAAGATTCATACAATTATGTCAGTAGCATTCACTTTAACATCCCAAAAATCGGTTATACAGGGTGAGTCAGTAATGCTCGATCGGTCGATAACTCTTCTAAATTTCGGACTAGGAGAATGATTCGAATAACCATTTTCGAGTCTACAAGCTAGTCCGAATGTGATGAAACGCAACCATTTCCTATTTATCCAAAAATTCCTATTTAAAAAAAATAGGAATGCCCAGATTTTATATCATTCTCATCATTTTCATCAAATTCTCATTTCTCTCATGCGCCTTGTTAGCTTGTCATCATTCATCGTCATAACATTAGTTTTTGTCACTTTTCCTTTCAAATCTCATAGTCATGATTTTTTCAAACAAGGAATCACAATATGATAATTTTATGAAATTTCAAAGAATTCACGAAAATACATCAAGTCCTCTGAAAATCTACCGATCAACCTATAGGTGTTCAGAAAGAACTGCTTCTTTTCTGAAATTACCCTAAGAAAAAGTTTGCTACATTTTTCAATATTCATTTCGGTATATCAAACATGAGGTTTCAATAAGATATGCTTAAATTCTGAACATCCGGTACAGTTATTGATTCTTATGATACAGTGTTCACTTTCATCATTCAAATAATGAGAACAAGAATGCAGCAAATTTGTTCATCCATAAACTGTCGCGTTTTTCGGAGTTATAGAATAAATAAAAATCGAAATATTCTCATCATCGGTGAAACACTCTAAAATTTTACTTGGAGGTACTTACGATCAGCTCCTTAAGAATCAATAGAAGTTACTTGAAGAGAAGAAACTGACGTACCTATGTTCATTAATAGGATATTTCAACTAGACAGGTCTGAAATTTTTGACCATATATTACTACCATACTGATAGAGATTTTGAACTCTTCCAAACTTTCGGAACCGCGTTTACAGCGTCATCCAACGAATAGAAAGGAAGTACTAATCCACTCCTGTCCTAAAAGATATAAGGAAATTTGAACTTGATTAATGTTATAATAGATCTAGATTGGTTTCTCAATAAATCTATAGGTAAAGTGTGTTGAGTCACATTTTTTTCAGACACAAGTTATCTACAATATTGGATTCACATAAGTAAATTTTAGCTACGGAACACTTTTTCACCTCCCTCGGTATATTAATTCGCTGAATATTGGCAGAAAACGTTTTTTTTTTAACAATAATCTATCTGAAAAATTTATCTTCTGACTAATTTTTATTACAAACTTTACCTCTGGGGTGCTGAAATAGAAATCAATTCAAATCAATTAGTAGTCGAGTATTCAATCTACACTGAACTTGGAAATATAAATTGTATCTGGTGTTTTTTTTAAGGGTTGCAAAAATTTCAAATTAGTTGGTAAAATTTCAAAGCAGTTGAAAAATATTCATGAGCAGTTGGAAGAAGTTCAAAGCAGTTTGTAAAACTTCAAATTAGTTTGAATATGTAATTCCGAGAGAGTTATGCAATTCGAAGGTATCTGAATTAGAAAATAACAAGTTTGCAATGAGTACTTGACAATATATGTATCGCCGGCGGTAAATGCTATTGAAACTAAAATTTTTACCATCATTTTTTCTAATTCTGAAGGTAAGTATCGGTATTTTTGTTCGGGGAATGAATTATTCTACAAATATTGAAATGGGAACTATGATGATATCTCCTTGAAATTATTTCCGATATGAAACGGACTGCTCCTCCAAAATTTATTTTTCTAATTATGTGTCGAATCCGTTCATTCTTACACGTCTCGTAGAACAAAACAATATAAGAATATTTCATTGAAGGATATTGTAAAATTTATTGATGAAATATGATATGTTGGCCTCCTGTCACGAATTTATTCCACAGTTCTGCCAATCAATATTTTTCAATGCAAAAATCACTATGGGATATTTACAGCTATTTTCAATATTTCATTAATTTCGATAAACATTCGGAAAATTTGAGAAAATAATGTATGATACTCGTACAGAGGGCTCATTCTAACACTAATTCATTTTGAATTTTAAATTCGTGTGAAAATATCAATGCCTTCTGCACTGGTATCATAAAAAAATATTTTTAACGTAATTTTCGTATCGTGTCTGTACTCAAAACATTCAAGATCGGATAATTCTTGTTTCCTCAAGTCCAAATTTGCTGAACTCTCTTATGAGAAGCGATTGAAGATAGGTAAATTTCAGAAAGGTCTTTTCGGCATCTGAAAAAAAAGTGCTCTTGGGTAAAGTTCTGTAATTAAATGAAAAATATGACATTGCAGCGCCTCCACGAAACCATCTCCATATCCTCAAATTGGTCAAATATCACATTCCCTCAAAAAATTACTATTTCGACATCATAGTATGAATACCCATATGACTTTAGAGACGAGTGACAATTCACGTAAACAATTATGAATTTCCCAGGTGAAAAGAATGTGGCCCATAGCACTCGATTGACGTCCGATAGTTGTGTTTTTCCTATGTTTTTTTCGCAATAAGTACTAATAACGATGTCCAAATCAAACAATGATCGTTGATTGAAAATTTCAGGCATTTATTTCCTGTTGACATTTTACGGTATTGTGAGTATAGCGGAGATCACTCCCAAGATATGTTTACTAAAATTATTGCAGAGTAAATGTTGAATTTCCTGTGAAGAAAATAATTTTCTTCGAACAAGCGTAAGGACTCCAAAGAATGAGGAGCAAAAAGGAGAGGTGTTATTTCAGAACATCATCACCACCAGGTAAAATTGAGTTTTGAGGGTGAATTCCCCAGGCAGATGCTAATTAGCAATAAGGCGAAATAAGCATCTTATTATATCTAGCTTAGCGAGATTTTCTCCTTCCAACCTCCCTTAGATGTATAATTGATGAATAACGAAAGTGCTTTGTGATATGATCATTAGAAGAGGACATCCTGAATACGGAATGGGAAGACGTTGTCGCCGCTTGAATAATACATGCTTTTGGTAGGTACTTCATGAATAACATCACGATTCTATTGTCCCTAGATCGTTGAGAGATTGGCGAATTTCCTCAAGTCTGAAATAATTTGTTTTTTTTAGTGTTTCAGGAACTCAAAATAAAATTTTTTCAGTCATACGTGTATATTTAGTTTTGATGATTTCATGATAGACTCTTTACAGCTTGGATGTTTTAGTTGTCTTAATTTACGTCAATATCTTGAAATATTTCCAATTTGTAATTCGTAAAAATTTCTTCGAAATGAGGATATTGAGAGTGCCGTAGAACGTGGCTACTTAAAAACGACGAGGTAACTTTAAAATCTCAACAGCCATTGTTTAAATCGGGGGCTACCGCAATTTATTGCATAAAACCAGACATTTATGTGATGCGAGCTCTTCGACACTTTCCAACATCTACTTCAAGCGAAACTAATTCACAATCCATGTTTAAATTTATTTATCATTCCTAAATTTAGTCACAATGAAGTTAAAAACTAATTCACATATACAGGGTGAGTTTTCGACTTGTACATATACAGGGTGTACCAAGTTCGACAGCCTATTAGGCGTTTCTGGAGAACTGGACCTATTCTCATTCGTCAGAATACTTTTCAAAATATCGAGAAAAACTGAAGAAAAAAGGGAGATAAGAGTACTCCGTATTAGCAGTTTTGTTATTCCTAACCTAGATATCGTGAGCACAAACTGTTTTCACATTTTTGAAGGCGAAGACTGTGGAAATATTGTACAATTTTAAAAGGTTCCAAATGTTGGTTCTGAAATTGGAATCAAGTTCGGCTCATAACTTTCGTTTTTCAAATCAGAACCCTATTTTTTTTATGATTGCGTTGGATTCTGCGAAAAAAAATGATGATAATGTTCAAACATGATGATGATCCAAAAATTACTAATTCTTGAGTTATTTAGTTATTTTAATTGATTCATGAAATCTGATTATTATCAACAATGATAAATGAATTCAGAAAAGAGGTAGTCACTAGTGATTTATTCGAATAATTCATTATTTATGACCAAGGTCATTCTTTTTATGAAGCAGATTCTATGAATATGACGGTACGTACGACATAAAATCAGAAAATCCTGAATAACCCAAAAAATATTAATTTTAGGAGCATTAACATGTTGAAACAATATCATCATTCTTCTTCGCACAATCGAACGCAATACTGAAAAAATAGTGTTCTAATTTGAAAAACGTAAGTTATGGGACATTTCAACACCATGTGACGGGATTTTCAAAATTTAAAAAATATACAATATTTCTACATACGTCGCCTTCAGAAATGTGAAAACGGTTTGTGCTTACGATATCTAGGTTATTAATAACAAATATAATTCAAAATACTGTTATCTCCGTTTTTTCTTAAGTTTTTTCTCGATATTTCGATAAGTATTTTGACAAATGTAACGATTCGAGCACGAATGTATTCAGAATCTATCAAAAAATCTGTATAACTGAAAGTGTACAGACTCCCAGAATATTTCAGATCGGTAGGTAATGTCAAGCAATAACAGCATCCCAATTTTCAGATTTCAAATAGGTCTAGTTCTCCAGAAACGCCTAATAGGCCATCGAACTTGCTAAACCGTATTTCAATCGTCGATTCTTGAGGCCTGAAGAAACACTTCATTCCTTTATCTTTTTTTCCGATTCGTCCTGGATGAGAAGATACAGCCTTTTTGAACTTTCATGATGAGCTGCCACTCTTGGAGATCATAGATATATACCTACCATTCTAAACTTGGAATGATAACTAACTGAACAATGAAAACAAGCGCAAACTCACTTTTTCAAACATATTCGACGCAAGATGAAAATGTTGTTAGTTCTGAATAATTACCCAGCTATTATTCATATATGCGTTGAGCTGGAAGTTCGCCAGATAGAACTCCGTAACCTTAGATCATAGACGCACTATACAGTGTGAATAGATATACTACTTTAAAATGATCAGACAGTCATTGACAGTTGATAGTATTTTTTACAATTAAAACGCTGTTGTGTGTGAATAATTTGTTTTCTGAAATTTGACCTAAAATTTCGGGAGAAACCCATTATTATGTTTAATATATTTCATAATGTAATGAACATGAAACAATTTCAACTTCGACAAGAGATTTTTGGCAATGGTCCTACGTTGGCCGTAGTTACTCATTGAGGCATCCACAAACAATTGAATTTGGGAATTAATAGTAATGTGAGTTTCAAATAAAAGTTGATTTCGTTCATTCGACTATATAAATGGACATTCGCAGAATGTATTCTAACCAGGAAATGGTAGATATCCTCAAATGATATTTCACTAATGAAAAAATAGAAAATAAGGTCGGTATGCTAGCAGGGAAAACAATAGACAACACCGATTTGGAGTATATGTGAAAATGTGGGCAAACATGGTGAAATATCATCTGATATGAGTACGAAAATTGTAGGTTGACTGCAGATGAGTATCTGATGTCGTATTGTTGAGCTGAATTTGTGTCTTCAGACAGATGAAGCTTCTCATCATACTTCCAGAGTTACTTCAGAATGACTCAATATTAATTTCAACAATAGGTAGATAGTGGATAGGTCGATACTGCCCAGTGTCACAGCTTCCATCAGCACTGGATTTGAATCGGTGTAATTTGTTTCTGTGTGGTTTCATGAAACAACTTGTTTACTGCAGTTTTGTGCATATTGTGGCCTAGTTGTGATCGCGTTCATGTTGACCTTCGGTGGTAGAGCCAGAGCCAACAACAAGGTTGTCTCAGGGTGGATCATCTACTTTCGCTTTCAATGTGCTAGAGTGCACAATCCACTCAAGAAAAATAAAGGTAAACAATTTTTTGAATTTCTTTTAAGTTTTTTTTCAGTCTGGAATATTTTTAAACGGCAAATTTTACTCGAACAGGAATATTGTAAAATGAATGAATATTCATCTCACCACATTAACATTACTGTTCACAATTAGACTCTTTGAATTTTTGGTGTATTTTTGTTGATGGAATTTTGTGTTGGGAATTGATTGATTGCGTTTATAAAAAACTATATTTCGAAAATTATTTCATTCGGATGAATCATTTACGAAATATCTGAAAATTCATATTCTTAAATAATTTTCAATAGCTTGTATCTTTCTATCCAAGACGATTCGTATAGAATTTGTAGATGAAGAAAGTGTTTCTTTTGATCTTAGGAATGTACGAATGAAAAATATGTACCAGTAAAAGATTCACCCTGTATAAACCACCAACAAACTAATGAAACAAACTTCAGGCTTTAACAAACCAATATCAAGTGGCATTTGTGCAGAAAGTATGCGCATCTGCCAAGTTGTGTTGTAATTCTATTCAGTGTGAACCAAGTTCCTCGTGGTAGGTCGAACCCTAAGGGCGTTTGAGTAATGCCGGGCATTTTATTGCCTGGTTGAGTGGTTCATTTCCGATTCCATGCTGAAAATCAACAACGTACGAAGTGAAAAAATATACCTACCTAGTTTCGAGCTGCGATGCCGATGTATAGAATTTGCCATCAGAACAGCATTCTATACATAATACATTACAAATTGTCATTGTGGTAATCACTTGGAAACCATATCTTTCTCTTGTATATGAATGTAATGAAAGTGTTATTGAAAAAAGAACAAATTGTATCTAATATTAACAAACATGAGGCGAGCACTTCGTTTTATCCCCTTATTCAAAATGCACATTTTACTGAAAAATTTAAATTTTTCCAAATATTTATAACAAGTTGTCTATCTGTCCGAGAGATATCGAAAAATAGTCTGCATGTTGTTTGAATATATTACTGATCTGAGGTATTCGACACAGAGGTGACTTCTGAGCTGCATATGTGTACCGAAATGGAATGTTCAGGGAGTTCATCAGTTTTGAGAGATCGCTGAGGGACATTGAGTCATATACTACTGAGAATATCTGGGCTCTGAATTATGTTGTTAGAGATCTTGAATATGAATAGTGCCTTGGAAACCATACGTACGCCTGACAATGAGGATAACCCGAAATGCTCAAGCGTTGAAACATAATTTTTATGAACCAAGATATATTTCGTTCTGTTCTGAACATCGATTTTTCTTCTCTGTCTAGGGTTCCACACGATAGCTCAAAAAACTTGAGTCTACTGCGGACACACGCATTGAGAGAACCTTTATTGTGACGGTTTCGAACGATCGACATTTTCTAGTTACATATCCCAACCTTCAACCGCAAGAATTCACCACAGATTTGACACGAATGTCAAAAATCAGCTTTCTGTCGAAAGTTACTCCCATATCCTCGATAAAACTTGAAAATGTTAGCTGCTTGTTCCCCACACAATATCTTCGGAGTCTGGAATTGTGATTTCTTGTAAACGTCATTGATGTGCATTCAAAAACCATCCATTCTGATCACAGAAAACAACGATGCGGTTCGAATCATCTTGTGAACGTTCTGAATCTTGATCGATATGCACAGATATAACAAATTTCAAATCGTCTGCGAACATTAAAAATCTACTACACCGAAAGCAAGATGAAATGTGGTTTGTAGATGATAAAAAGCAGGGGCTCAAGATGAGATTCTTGGGGCACACCTGAAGTAATCTCAGAACATCTCCATACAAATCCCAGAACAGACACAAATTGTTAGCGTTTGTTTATGTAGTACCTTATATGTACATGGTATCTCAAATTGCTTGACTTTGGCTGTTTCTGGTACTTCTAGACTAAAAAAAACATTGAAAGGAGTCCTGAGCTTAATTTCAGTGGAAACACCAATATTTGAGACCGTTTCACGATATCTTCATTTGTTTTGAAGATATAACAACATTTTGAAATTTTTTGGATTCGGAAGAAATACCATAACTTTTTCATTTTCAAAAATATCAGAAAAAAATAAAAACTTTCAACAAGCACTTTTCCACTGAGAATAAGACATTATTTAAATTTTTTTTAATCTCTGAATTTTTTTTTATGATATTTAATATAAAAAGTGTTTTTTTTTCAGAGAAAAAAAAATTGAATATAGTTTCTTATTTTCGGTGAAAAAGCGCTTCTGGAAAGTTCTAATCGTTTTCAGATATTTTCATAAATGAGTTATGACACATTTTCGAATTCGAAATTAACAAAAAAAAAAGAAGACATCGTGAAACGGTTTTCACGAATGGTGTTTTCACGAAAGTCGAGCCCTGGACATTCAATGAAGTTTTTAATTATCTAGTCCAGAAGTATCTGAAACAGTCAGAGTCAAGCAATTTGCGATATCTTGTACTCTAATAGTTTTTATGATCATCAGTGAGTCATTGACAAAATCGGGGGTTTTAATATATAAAATTTTGAGTAAAGAAGCCATTCAATTCAATTTTTTTACGTTTGATACTGAAGACATCATATCCTGGGAATTTGCTACATCTGGTGTATTAGAACTTTCAGTTATGAGGCACTACCACGCCCCCAGATAAGAAGGCAGAATGAAGGGTGAAATGTAGCTTTATAAGAGACACCGTTTATTAATGAATGAAGTATTTAACGAATAGGATGACAAGAATTTGAAAAATTGTAGCCAGCCTTTTTTGAGATTAGTCTACCCTAAAATTTCTTGGAATAGTATTTTCATAACCAGTAAACCAAGGCATCGAATCATCGACGTCTTATCTCAAGATTCGGCAACAAATCAGAACGAAGAAACTTCCATCGAACAGGAAGCAATCTCCCAGCTTTTTCTGCTGTTCTCGACAACCCGATAATGCAGGACTGTGCTCGTTCCACGGAAAGAAATTAATTTATCTCCCGGCCTAAATAAAACAACACAACGGATGATTTATCAATGAGAAATGGGCGTTTGATTCTGGCATCAAATACCGTCCATGTTTTCGATATAGAGCCGAATTGATGAATGTTAGCGGGAACTTCCAGAAACCCGCTCGATATATCCTTGTATCCATTGTTCTACACTGACTGAATTTACGAGCCACGATAAGCTCATAACGTATTCCGGCTGAGGACTCTCAGCTGTATTGGCGATGCGAGAATTCAATTTTTAATAGCGATTTTTTCCGTTGAGGTGAAATAGATGAGTTGGCAGTTATTGGCGTTCCCATTCCCGTCTATTAGTTACGTGAGAGGAAAACATCAGATATTATTTATTGGATTTCCTCCGGTCGAGCTTTCCAGATAATGCGCCAGGCTTTGTAATCTTCAGCCGGCAAATCGCAGTGTTATAGAGTTATTTATGGAATTGTCTGCATTCTTGCTTCATGAGGAATTGTGCACGTATCTCTTTTAGTTTTTTTCGGGAAGCAGAAGCGAACACTTGTGATTAGTCCATGTCTTTAAACTTTGTTTCAACGAGAGATAAATGACTATATGAGGAGTGTAAATGCTAAACCAGATATTGAATACTTCCGCTATAACCTTTCTACTATGGCGTATTCTGACAGAGACGATGGTGTATACTTTGTGGGTGATTCAATACACCTAACTTTTCTGAGAGTAATGTTTCGGACTGTATGGGTCGGTTTCATAAAACTTTAATTGTGCGATTAAAAAACCTTACGTAAATTCGAACCAATCGAATCACTCGTTTTGACATTTCAACGAATCACGGTAGCTCCAATTAATTTAACGGTACAAACAAAGTTTTGTGAAACCCACCCTAAATCTTTTTTCTTGTTATCACTTATGATGCTTTTGCTCATTCAGATTGTATTGTTTACCATTATTATTTGCCTTTCGTATGGGAACATGTAGATAATCCTGCTCTGAATATTGTTTTCCTAAATAGTTTCATCAGAGTCAAGAAGTTTGCACCAAATAACCCTAATTACGTTTGTAACTTCAAGATGATTATTCTGATATATCATCTTTAGATAGGTCATTTTTAGATATTGGACGTTTTTGAGTTTCATAGATTGAGAAGATCGATGAAGCAACAGATTAAAACTTCGTATAAGAATCACTTGCAGAATGTTCAATCGATGATATTCACTGATGAAGAAATAGTTTCGTCTTTCTTACATTTTAAGGTACGAGTTTATAGAATTCCAGGTCAAATAAGATTTGGGAACACGAACCTCAGCAAGCCGCAGGAGATTGTTGATGGTTTCTCAAATTTCTTCAAAACTATTTATTTCAGTCTTGATGAACCCTCTGTTGAAAACTTTTCCATCACTTCTTTCGAAAACATATAGGATGATGAGATTTATAATGTCATCAACACTTTGAAATATAAAATTACTTCTGGTGTAGATGGAATTCCTGCGTTCTTCATTAATAATTGTGCCAAATTTTGATCAGGCCACTTCAATTCATATTCGAATTGTTCGTGTTCACTGGAAAATTTCCTGATCATCGAAAGAAAAAACCAAAGTATGTCCTGCACTCAATTCTGGTTCCAGATCTGTGGTAGAAAATTACTTGCTCCATTCTGAATAATTTAAGATTTGCATCACTTTGCAGTCTTATATATTTCCCTTTCAACATGGTTTTGTTCGTAAGAGATCAACGGTTACAAATCTTGTAACCTTCACACAGTTTGTTTCAGAAGTAATGGCTAAAAATGACTTTTGATAGAGTTCAGCATGATGTTTCGTTCCACAAGATGAGCAATTATGGATTGGACGAAAGAGCAATGAGATTGTTGGATTCATATCTGTTCAAACGTGATTTTTTTGAGTTAACATGGTCAGTTAATTTCTATCTTCCGGTTTACCGCAAGGATCAAACCTTGTACCACTTTTGTTAATTGTATTCATTAATGACCTGCTGCAGTTGATTCCTTCCTCTATTTTGCTGACGACTTTTCTGTCATGAAGAACTTCGTCGATTGCGTCAACCTTCATGTACAGTTGATATTGGTATTGAGTTAGTGTGAACGAAAAAAATCAAAATTGAACGTCGAAAAATGCATGATTATGAGTTTCTCCAGAGAAACTGAAAAATATTCATACGATTTTGAGTAGGATTAATGGTAGGAAACTTGAAAGGTACAGTGTTCTCAGGGATTTGGGATAGGGATCGAACGAACATCCTGAAAAAGCACCTATTACAAAAATGTGTGAGAACTACAATTCATTCTATGTTGAAGAAAATTCTTGTCAACAGGGTGAAATTTAGTCAAACCGCAATTTATAATTTTTCAGGAAAGGTATAGAAGATCGAATGAAATCTTTTTAATTTTTTTTGCTTTCTCACTTTCTTTTGTTATTTTTCCTTCTTGTGTTTCATATTTGCATGACCTGTGAAAGGGTTAAACAAAATTATTATTACTATTATTATGATTAAAACCAGGTGTTGGCAATATTATAATTTTATCCACAAGTTCATGAGTAGTCATTTGAAGGCCTTCATTCGTAGTTTAAATCCAGCTTTACATGCGAAAGCAGACATTTGTGTGAGTTCCTTAGGTGCAAAAACAGACATTTCCCATTTGGTCAACCAACTTTACTAGTTATGTATCGAGGGAGCAGCGGGACATCTTTATTTTTGTAAATGTGATACAATAAAATATATAAAATATTATTCAAAAGCAGAAACTCAAAATCTAATAAACTGAGAAGGGTAAGCGCCATGTAAGGAATTGGGGAGCTGATTAACATATCAAATGTCCTTTTGAATTCGAAAGTGCTCATCTCAGAGACTCTGAAAAAAGGCCAATTTCTGATAATGTGGATAATGGTTCAAGAATTTAATTTTGTTTCATAAAAGCTTCATCTTCAAGAAACCTTTTTGTTTTATTACAGAACTTTTTTGTTGGCACTAAGGTTTTATTTCATTTCATATATTTCAGGATACCAAAAACACTAGAAAGAACTCTTTTCAATCTTATTCCCAGAGAAAAATTATAAAAAATCAGATGCGATGCTAAAGTAGAAATTTGCTTATCCTAGTTGCAAAACCAGATTGGTCTATTTTTTAGCAATATCTAGCATGTCTTTTTACTGACAAGCTATATTTTCATGAGTGTTGCAATGAGAATTCCTATCACGATTCCGAATATTTTGGTCCAAACTGGAAGTTTGTTACTTCAAAACTATGATTTTGGCAGGTTTTTCTTGTTTTACACGCTACATATATCAGTCAACGAAATGAGATACAAATTGTAGGGGACCTGATGATAAGAACTTTTTAATAGGCCCCTCAATAACTCCGTATTCCGAACTATAGTGGACGCCATTGTCAAAATAATCAAAAGTATATTGAGCGAGCCATCTTCTAATTGAGACGTATGAAAATCTCTCTACGATTGAACCATTGGTTCTCAAATTATCCTATCAAGCTGATGCATTCTTGCTTTGGATGAAAAAAGTACCTGCAGCTCTCAATAAAACAAGACTGAACGGATGCTATCCAGAATGTGCTACATCCACACAAATACTGGAGTGTCAAGGATGTAATGGACTTCATAATTAGACCGTTACACCAGTAAATAAAAGAGGCTCGGATTGGTTTCATTCTATCTATGTGCAGTGTATTTCGAACAAGTTGGATCGCCTGGAATTACTTCTAGTTGAGCAAGATCCCATTATTGTGAGTGTTGTGGAGCACTGGTGCAACTCTGACAATGTGAAAACAATGATGATTCCTGGCTTTTTTTTAGCCGATTATTACTTCCGACCTCATCGTGCTCATGGAGGTTCTATGATATATGTCAGGAACGGAGTGAAAACTAAAAAACTGTGCGTGTCAGCATTTTCCGAAGAGATGCACTGCGAAATTAGTGGAACAATAGTGGAAACTGATAACCAGCAGATAGGCATACCAAGTGTTTATCGGCCTTGCTCCGGTAGTGTTGACGTGTTTCTGGACAGACTTTCATACTGCTTGAGTTTGTGTTCGGGGTCAGTCGATCATGTTTTTTTTGTGTGGAGATTTTAACATCGATTATCTCAAGGGTGAATGTATTAATCGTAAACTTTTTATGGATTTGGTAGATTGCTTCAGTTTGAGAATCTCTTCGGAGGCTCCTACTAGAGTCTTCACAGACTGTAATGGCCGTACAACTTCATCAAAGGTGGACTACGTCCTGACTGATACGGACGTTTACAATGTGCATGTCTTTGAGGCTTACATTGGTGATCACCGAGCTATGCTGGTAGATTTCAAAACTCAATTGGGTATGAATATTGATCAGACTGCACCGAGGATGGTTAGAAACTTGAATCGGCACAATCTCGCGACTTTTGAATCTCATATTTCAAACTGTGACTTTAAGTCTATGTATGAAACGAATGATGTTTATGAATGCTTTCGGATATTAATAGATGAAATCCGGAATTCATTTGAGATTTGCTGTCCATTGGTTAGATTGAATTGTAATAAAAAAAAACAAGTAAAAGGCTGGGTCACTCCTGAGATAATTTCTGCTAAAAATGAACTGATGAAACTACATTGGTTACATTCAAATTTAAAATGTCAAAGTACATACAATTCTTACAAAAATGCTAAATTATCGTATTCTCCTACTTTAAGAAATGCAAAACTAAAATTCTATGGCTCAATCATTGAAAAATCGAATAATACAAATAGGACAGTATGGTCTCTCGTGAATTCTCTGAGCGGACGAAGTTGTGAATAGGGTAGATCCATCGAATTGATGGTTGATGGTGTTCTTCATGGAGATGATATAGAGGTTGCAGAAATCTTTGGCAATCATTTCTCGAGCATAGCTGAAGTGTCTCTCAAACATTATTACGGAGTTTCTTTGTCCATTTCATGTACAACCTCTAGCATGGTGGATAAAACATTTTTCTTTCTCCCAGTCCTGCCTTATGAGGTGTCTGACGTTATCAAGTCTTTGAGCAACAAAAAAAGTTTCGGAGTTGATTCAATTTCCGCTCGAATCTTGAAATCAATAAATTCGAGTATATGTGATCACTTAGCTCATTGTTTTAACTTATCTGTAAGCTCTGAGCTGTTTCCCTCTCTCCTAAAGAAGGCCTTAGTTGTACCAATCTACAAAAAAAACGATATTCATGACATAATGAACTATCGGCCAATTTCCATCTTGAGCGTTTTCTCTAAGACTTTCGAGAGAGTTGTGTTCAAAAGAATTATGGGCTTTTTGGACAAATATAATATATTAGATGCTGCCCAGCATGGCTTTCGATCTGGCAAATCCACTCAGACGGCGACAGTTGATTTTGTTGAGTTTATTTATGAGAACCTTGATAGAGGTGAATATGTTGCGGGTCTATTTTTTGATCTTTCTCGAGCCTTCGATAGCTTATGTTTCGAGTTCATAATTGATAAATGTTACAATCTGGGGTTCCGAGGCGTTATTTTACATTGGCTTCGCAGTTATCTCGAGGGTAGATCCATGTCAGTCAGGGTTCAGAACTCAACATCTTCTGAGTATGATGTCAATTTGGGAGTGCCCCAAGGATCCGTCCTTGAGCCACTCTTATTTTTACTCTTCATCAATGATCTTCCCGTCAATTTACGTCAGTTTTTTGTCGGTGAGTTGAGTCAGCAGGTTTTGTCCTCGCGGACAAGACTGATGAGGATTATTTTGTTTGCTGATGATTCTTCGATGGCGCTTACAGCCCATACTTTTGAAGAACTTCAGATGTTGTGTGAAATGCTCTTACAAAGCTTTGTTAAGTGGTGCAAAAAGAATAATTTGATGGTCAACGTTGATAAGACCGCGATAATTCATTTCGAGTTAAGACATACGGATCAAAGGATAATAACTTCTCAATTAGATACTACCATCCAATCTAAGAAAAGTACAAAATTTCTTGGTTTATATCTAGACAGTAATCTAAGATGGAGTACACATATAGAACACTTGTGTAAGAGACTCAATAGTTCTTTTTATGTAATAAATAGGGTAAAAAGCTTACTTCCAATAGAAACACTTAGGTCTAACGCACACGAACGATTGTCGGTGAACGACTATTTTGTAGGAGGTTAACGCACACGGACGACAGTCTACGAATAAAATCAAATGGAGCGCGCTCCGACAGTTTTGTAGGTACGACTAAAAGTAGTTCGTGTGCGTTGGTGCATTCACATACGTGTTCTGCATTTCGACCGACAAAATGGTAGCTCACCGATTGTCGGTCGTGTGCGTTAGACCTTATAAACATTTATTATAGTTTAGTATATAGCCATCTTCCTTATAATATCCTATTGTGGGGAAACTCCTCTGAGGTTGGAAGGGCTTTTGTAATACAGAAAAGAATTTTGCGCATGATGTTCAATATAGCCCCACAGTCGTCATGCAGACCTCTGTTTATAGAGAAAGGTATCTTAACGTTGGCCTCTATTTTTATTCTGAAGGCTCTTCTATACGCTAAGGAGAATGAAAAAGCGATGGTAAAGTTATCTAGCTTCCATGCTTATGATACAAGAAATCAGGGAATACTGTATATCCCGAAACATAGCACAAGATGGTTCGAGTTTTCTCCTATGTATCAATGCATCAAATTGTATAATCGCCTGCCGCATAGTATTCGGTCTCTTGATCTAGGGCCATTTAAAAAAACTGTGAAGGCCTTTTTGTTGAAAAAGTGTTACTATTCGGTTGGCGATTATCTTTCCGATAATATTGTTAGTAGTTAGTAGTGTTTATACTATGAAAATTGTTTTCTTGACCTATCCTATACATTCATGTAAATGTCAAAAAGGATTAATAAATGAATATGAATATGAATATGAATATGAATATGAATATGAATATCGCGAACTCAAAGTGCGCCAGATAATTGGTTGAGAGAAGATTGATGTGTTCATCATTCAATAATGAGAGAACGTGTCCATGATTAAAGTAGCATTTGGTGCTGTGGATAGTATAAAATTCGAAATTTGTCCGAAGAAAAATTGACAGTCAAATATGAACCGATACGAAGCGTGGAAAAATAACACAATCGCCGACATTACGACAATTGAAAATCAAACTCTTAGAGCACACAAAATTTGATATTCCTCAAGCCAGTGACGACATACTTTCACTTCATTTCCTGCAAAATATTTCTCAAATGGAATCCGATGATATTAAATACCTTTCCTCTCACAATGATGAAAATAGCTGGATTTTGTGGAAAAATCGTAGAACGGCTTGCTAAAAAAATCTACTCTCACCAACTCTTCATCTCTATCGAATATTTCAATCAACACTCTTATTTATTTCTTGTCGGAAGCCATGCTTAATGTCATTAATGGGTGATTTCTGTTGGGAGTGATCCACAAGACGATTTTTCAGTACTGTTTCGAATTTTGAGACAAGAAGATACGATGGAAATTTGTTCAAAGGAACCATTTAAGAAAATCGGTGTTTCAACATCGATTTTTAGTTTTTCACGAAATATTTCCTGGTCTCTGCAGTAGTTGAAAAATTTTTTATACTGGCCCTTTCATAAATGGGACTATATCCTTCAGAAATGATGCAGAAATGCCATAGATGTCTGTGGTACTCTTGATTATTAGATTTCTAGTGACTTTCACAACTTCTTCCTCTGTGACGGACTCGAGATGGTTATAATCTTTGGACGAATATGGGTAGATTTTCAAAAGTAAACAAGGAAGGATGTGGAGGTCTGATAGTTCGAGCAAGAATACTCATACAGAAGTTCAGTTGTACTCGTATGTAGAAACAAATCAAGAAATCTCTTCATGGAATGCCCATTAGCATTCTACGGTCAATTCTTTCCTTCAAAGTGGAAGTGAAAAAGTAGTGGAACCGCTTCTGGTTACAGGAAATTTTATATCAGTCATCCTAACACTAAGAGTTTTCGAAGTGAAAACTGTCATGAATCTAATTTAGGTGTAACCTGAGGGATGGAAGTTTATCTCGCCGTTCGAGACAGACGTGAGAACGGAAAAAGTTCCACCGTCCAAACACAAAACAGACGAACTGAACAGAGAATCATCGCCGAACTGGGTCGCAGAAGTTTATGACCCGAAGAGGATTGATAGTGTATAAAAGTTTTATCACGCCCGATAGATATTTGCGCCAATAAACTTGCAAACTTGTTTAAAATAATTCAATGAGGAAAGTTGGGGCAGGTAAATTACGATAACAACGACGTTTATTTCTTACTCATTATCTAATGAATTGCACTTTGGGGAGAAGGAGCTCTTATCTGTTTTCTTTTCTGGATATGTTCTTCGGTAACGGTTACCGCAAGGACATAATCTGGTTCAGGGTGGTCTTTTGGTTTGGAATTTATTGCAACCGTTCAGATATTTCCTGTCTCAATTCGGATAAAGTAGTTTTCATTGTGTTGTTTTGCTGCCTGTTCTTTAGAATGATTATCGAGTGTTCCGCTATCTTCTACTATGATTTGAAATAATTTTGACTGTTATTCATTCATCATCTTGTTGTTCAGATAATTATTTCTCTCTTTCAATTTGAAAAAGCCACCAGGGACGGGCCGAAGCCAAATTTTTGGGAGGGAAATCCATCGAAAATTTTCCAACTGGACATTGAATTAACAGGACACCATTAAACATATTATGGTATAATATTTGTTTCGGTAAAAAAAATTCAAAATGATGATTTTCAACAGAGTGGGGAGTAATTAACTTTTTTCCATCTACCGAACATTTAATTAAGTAGATTTTATGAAGTTTGTTTTTTTATGAACAGTATCTTGATGTTGCTTGAAACTTTGAGAAACACTACTTGTTTGTTTCTTCAGTTTTGTAGCCCTTCTTCAATTATTTATTTCATGAAATCTAAAAGCGAGAGAAAGGCTCATTTTCATCAGAGAAATTTTTTTTTTTTAAAATCTATTCTTTTCATTACGAGAAAGGAGTAAATATTGGGAATCAAAGTTATGAGAAATTAACGTTAATTTTCCAATTACCCAATATTCAATAATGTGAGTTTCTTTATTTTATGGAATTTTTTTTTATGAGGAATACCTTGAAGTATGTTTGAATCTTTGAGACACACTTTTTGTTTCATTCTTTAATTTAGTTCAGTTTCATTCTTTGGTGTATCTCAAAATTTCAAGCATCATAATAAAACAAGATATTTTTCACGAAAAAAGCAGATTCCATAAAATAAAGAAATATACATGATTGAATGTTGGGTAGATGAAAAATCAATGATAGTTACTGAATACTTTGATGAGATTCATAATATTGAAACTGCTCATACGTAACATGGGTCCATTTTACAGAATAAAAGGAACAAAATTTTCAGAAAATATATTTCGTTTGATAAAAAATGAGCCTTACTTCTGCTTACACATTACATGAAATAAAGAAAAGCAACATAACTAGGGAATAAAACAGAAAATGTATGTCAAAGTGTGTCACATGAATCAAGAAAATTCCTTAAAAAAACAGATTCCCAATTTAGCAGGGGAACGATTTTGACCTAAATCAGTTATATTGAAGAAACAGTTTTGAACAAAATTTGCTAATTTGAGTTGGCGATTTCGATCTCTTTGCACCGTTTATTTCAATTAGTGTTTGGAATTGAGGATGTATTTAGTGTTTCGAACGATTTTTGTTGTGACTTAGGGTATTCTGTGGTTACTACCCATAATTTTCTCTCATACGTGTTGTCCTCCAGGCATTTTTCTGTTCATAATTTTTTTTTTTTTTAATTTTTATAAGGCACCACATAACTCAAACTTCACTTTGAATCTTTTTTGGTTCATTATTCAAATTTATTTATACATATTGTTTATTCGCAAAACTCCAAAACAATGTACGAAGAGCGTACATAAAGATGATTCCATTTATGATATCAGATGGTTTTTTTATGACACAGTCCATGCGACGTAACTGAAAAATTTACAACTAGGTACCTACTTCTTGGGGCCGCATCTCTCCCAATACTTAATAGTAAAAATATTGGGTTGAATACCATTTATTGCCGGCTATAAATATATTGTCAAGTACTGATTGCAAACTTGTTTTTTCTGATTCAGATTCCTTCGAATTTCATATCTCTCTCGGAATAATGTATTTCAACTGCTTTGAAATTTTACCGGAACTGCTTTGAACATTTTCCAACTGCTTTGGAATTTTTTCCCACTGGTTTGAAATTTTGCCAACTGCTTTGAAATGTTTTCCAACTGCTTCGAAATTTTTCCAACCGCTTTGAAAATTTCCCAACTGCTTTGAAATTTTTCCAACTCCTTTGAAAATCTTCTGACTGCTTCGAAAATTTGCCAACTTCATTCAACATTGGGGGGGGATCATCCCCCCCCATCCCCCCCCTTGGGCCCGTCCCTGAAAGCCACTATTCATATCTATCTGCCTGTTTCACCCTGACTTGTAGGAACGTCCATCAAATTGAATGCCTCCTCAATTCCCAATTAAACAGAGTATCCATTTAACTCAGTGTTAGAGTCAATTTTAGAAACACAGTAATATCCCAGAGCAATCCGACACAACAAGGTTTCACATAGATGAAACCTTAGGTTCCCAGTTGCATATTTGAATACCTGCTTGTTTGAAGGGCACCCCTAGTGAGAAAGGTTGTTTGAAATTAGTGTAACTTACCTAAATTTACACGGATGATTTTATACGACATTATTCTAAAATCTTAATGTATAAAACTGAGTCAGCCATTTTGTTGGTAACACCATTCATAAATCAATATTGGATGAACTGTTCATTTTGAGAGATTTTTTATTAGATTCTTTTACGGCGGAGTTGACATGAAATGCATTAAAACTTGATGAAATTGAAAAAAATGCTTGTAGGTGTCGCTACTGTCCATCGAGTTTTCGTGAAAGTATTATTTTTGATATTAATTTGGTGAACTACAATTTCTAATAAAATTAACGCATCTGAGTTCATGTGTTATTACACATTACTTATGCGGGTAGCCCAGTGGATATAGCTCTGGACTCCGACCCGGCAAGTCGGGGTTCGAGTATCTGTCAGGGAAGAAATTTTCTGGTATGGAGAACTTGCCGAACCATTCACTGTTGGGTAAACAAATAACAGAACTGTGCCTAAGGTGGCGTTGGGAAACAGTAACAAAGCCTACACAGAATACACCTATCATTCTAACTCGCACAAACTTTAAGTACAATACAATACCTATCTTCCTTCCGAACACTACGAAAATTTTTGTGACGAAATGTTTTGAACAAATCCCTATTCTACTATAATCGCCATTAGAAGGCAACGACTGTGTATTTTAAGTTGCATAAACTTCTCAACCTTGAAATTCTACGGCCTTTGCTCAGAAGTGGCTGCCGATTCATTCAACCGAAAAGCTCCTGTTATCTTATTACGTGTATAATTTCAAAGTACTGAATTTAAAATGACGCTTACCGTGTGAGCCCGTGATCAGAAATTCAATACTGAAAAATAATGAACTTTAATATGTGTACGAACTTTTTGTAGGAGTTTTTTGCTTATGTCCATCATGAATCTGTACTAAAGAAGAAAAAGAAAACATCTGAGCGTCTCTGTCAGAGAGTTATCTGCAGGTTAATCTTTGGTTTTATGAAATGAAACTAGCTTCCTTTCAGTTGCGAAATTCAGAACTGTCCTGGGATCGTCCTAATTCAGCGCTGAATTTCAATTCTAGAACTGTTCTGATAATGGTTGAACCAAAACATATTCCGGATAGTTCAAGAATCCAGGAGAATTGAAGGATAAAATATGTTTTCACATAACTTGTATTTTAAGATCTTTGACTGTATAATTGTTAAGGGTAGTTTATTCTGGTTGATAACTTATTCTTCAATCTCGGACATAATTTTTTTTGGGCAGGTGTAACACATAACGTTTCGATAAGAAGTTAGGGCTGATTTGCGTTTGTTAAGAAAAAAATTCAAAACATATTTTTCCATTTCTGATATTATTCTTTTACTATGCTGAAGATAAAATAATGATCTTGAATAATTAATAGTAAATAAAAACACTGAAAAAAAATTATAATTGAAAGTATATTACAAGTTTCTTCAATTATAGATAGATAGATAGATAGATAGATAGTGTTTATTGATCCATTTAGACACAATACAGTGTATAGGACAAGTCAAAATAATTCATACATCTACAAGGAGGAGAAAACAAAACAAATTGAAATTATTGAATATGATTATCATTGAGATATTCATTCATACTATAATAACATTTACTTAAAAGTATAGATTTTATCTTCTTGCAGAAGCTATTCATATTAAGTGATTTTATTGAGAAAGGTAGATGATTATACAGAATAATGCTCTTATATCTAGGTGATGTTTCAAATTTAGTAGTTCTATGCTTAGGTACAGAAAAGGTTTTATTATTTCTTGTACTATATTGATGAAAACTGGAAAGTGTAGGAGTACGTTCTTCATTTTTCTTAATGAACACAAGACATTTGTATATATATATACAAGGAGCCGTAAGTATATTATGTCTTACAAATGATGGTCTACAGGATGTTCGCGGACTAAGACCAAGTATCATACGAAGGATGCGCTTCTGAGCTATAAAAACTCTTATGAAATCCACAGAGCAGCCCCAGATCAAAATATTATACGCAAGGTGACTATACACCAAGCTATAATAAACATTGAAAACAGCAGCGAGTGGGAGACTATCCCTTATTCGACGAATTGCATAAAATGAAGAACTGAGCTTCCTGCTGACATATGACACCTGATCGGACCATCTCAAACATTCATCAATATAAACTCCTAAGAACTTTGTAGACTTTTCAGAAATCAAGGTATAATGACCAAGTTTCAAAACTAAAGAGTTGTCCTTCTTCAATCCAAATTTGATGACTTGTGTTTTATCTAGATTGAGAACAAGTGCATTACACATACACCAATCAGCAAAAGCCTTTAACAGTGATTGACATAATTCTATGAGTTCCTCCAAATTTTCAGCTGTTACCAGAAACGATGTATCATCTACAAATATAATAATTTTTGTTCTTATATGGTGAGGAAGGTCATTTATAAAGAGTATAAATAAAAGTGGACCTAGAACTGACCCCTGGGGTACACCAAGTTCAATTTTATACTCATCTGAAAAAACATCATCAATTCTCACATGCAATCTTCTGTCTGATACATAATCCTTAATAAAATCGAGGAATGCTCCACGAAATCCAAGGTTGTATAGCTTGTCCATCAAGAATTCAGGTGAAATGGTATCGAAGGCCCGCGAAAGATCGAAGAACAAGCCTGCCACCATCAATCCCTTATCCAACGAAGACTGAACCGAATGTACAAAGTCCAGAACAGCAGTCTCGGTCGATCGTCCGGTTCTAAAACCGTGCTGGCTCTCTGTAATTATGTTGAATTTGTCCAAAAACTTCATCATTCGATTTAATATTATTCTCTCAAAGATTTTAGAGAAGACACTCAACAAAGAAATAGGTCGATAATTGGAAACACTCTCTGGATCATTTTTCTTGAAGATAGGTAAAACAGTGGCATTCTTAAGTACAGCTGGAAAGATTCCAGAACAGACTGAATCATTTATAAGATGGGCAAAGGGAACCGTTATATGATCAGAAATTAATTTCACTATTTTGACAGATATAAAATCAATACCAGAACTTTTTACATTCTTCAAGGCATTTATTGCACCTCTAACATCATGACAATCTACGGGGTGAAAATAAAATGTTTGATAATGCAAAGGGGACGTTGTATGCGATCCCAATTCCGTATTTCCATATGCTTGGTCTAGAGTTAGCCTAGCAATACATGAAAAATATCGAGCAAATTCATTTGCCACTTCAATTGGTTCGGTACAATACACTCCATCAGTGTTCAAAACAATTTTACTATTTTTATTTGAAGTTCTACCAGTCTCATTGTTGACAATTCTCCAAACTGTTTTACACTTATTGACAGAACTTTCTAGGAGTCTGTGATGATACGCTAGTTTTGAGGACTTAATTAGTGAATTGTATTCAGTTTTAGATTTTTTGTAAATTTCTGACAATACGACCGACTTAGAGTTCGACTGGAGCCAGAATAAGTTCTTCAATTCTACACCTGCTTGTTTTATTTCAGTTGATATCCAACCCTTTGATTTTTTGCTCAAAACAACATCTCGACTTTCTAATGGACAATGTTCATCTATTAATACTTTTATTATGTTAACGAAATATTCAAAACCCTTAGATTCTAAAGGTAACTGATATAATTCATGATATTGAACTTTTGAAATAGAATTAACAAGTTGATTCAAGTTGAAATCGGACATATTTCTACATAATATTTTTTTTTTACTCTGCTCTGGAACTATATCTGAATGATCAAAATAGTAATCCAATGTAATAGCCAGGTGATCACCAAAATGAGGAGGAAATACATTTGTCTTACAACAATTCAGATCACAGTTAGAAACAATATAATCTACCTTTGTAGACGTTGATCTATTTGATAGATCGGTTATTATACGTGTGGGACATAGAGAGGTTATTTTCAGATTGAAACATTTCAACAGATCATCCAAAAGTTGTTTTGATCTGGAGCTATCAATTAAGTAGTTAATATTTAAGTCACCACACAGGAAAACAATATCATTTTTCCTTTCACAGTGCTGTAAGATGGATGACAATTTTTCAAGAAAGATCTCAAGATTACCTGAAGGAGGTCTATATACACTTATAATCGTAAAATGGTTTCGACCAATATTAATTTTGACAGCACAGCTCTCACTCTCCATCTCCTCGGACATCTTGGTAACTTGCAAATCTCTAGGCACCAAACCAATCCTAGTGAATATAGCAGATCCACCGTGTTCACGTTTGGAGCGACAGAAACTTGCTGCCCTATCGTACCCTGGTAAAACCACCACACTCAAACTTTCATCACTACACCAATGTTCAACTACACTTATGACATCCGGATTCATGGCTTCCAATAAGACTGAAATACTGTCGATTTTGTTCATGATGGACTGAACATTTAACTGAAGAATCCTCAGTCTGGTGTATTCATTATTTATGTCTTTGGATTTCGTTTTCTGTTGTTGTAAAAATAATGGACACTCGCTCTGTTCGGCCAATTGGATTGAATCCTAACTTTATCATATTCATCGCGGGGTATCAATACCTTAAAGGATGAATAGCTGTCAGGATACCGTGACTGTAACGATTCACACTTTACATCCGAGAAGTTAGCCGAAAGAAACAACTGCAGTTCCTCAGCTGTGGTACCCGGCTTCAAGTTAGAAACATGAAGTGCCTTGAACTTTACGATACCCTCAACTGTTGTAGAGCCAGAATAGTTTCCAACCACTAACGCTTTTTGTTTTCTTTGCTTAGGTTTTTTTTTAGACACTAATTGCCAAGCATTTTCATCACCTGATTTCAAAATTTCCCGAGAATTACTTTGTGTATCATCCTCTATATTACGCATATTGGTTTGTTTATTTGCGATAGAATCGCTCTGAATGGGAACGTCAAGTGATGATCTTTCAGCATGATTTGTCACCTCCAAGGTAGGAACATCAAATGCCATCACGTTCTTGAGAGCGCCTGTTGCAGAATCGCTAATTGCCATTCTTGGAGTCAACACTTGGGTGTTTATGTTTATTTTCTTATCGGGTCGACTTTTTTTCAGCTCCGCAATGATGGAATCTCTCAAAGATAATTCCCTTTCTAGCACAATAATTTTTTCTCTTAGTAATTGTGCATTTTCAGAAAGCACCTTATTTTTACCCTCCATTTCAGAAATAATTTTCATGAGGAGATCTTGAGTTGATGATTCATTACTCACTACAGGGTGAGTCGGGAGGAACGGACCAAACTCCATGTGTGCATTCTGCAGGTCGAAATAATAAAAAAAAACTCATATGTTGTTATCCGATTCTCATTTGTTTTCCATCTAGAGGGTAATTAGAATATTTAAATAAGGTCAACCAATATTCAGATCAAGAGTTTCTCAGACTATGGATTGGTCGCTGTGGTCGTATTAGTTGGCCTCCAAGATCTCCAAACCTCACACCATTGAACTATTGTTTGTGGGGCTGCTTCAAGAACGAGGTATACAAAGTTAAAGTTGACACTCGGGATGCTCTAATTCGACGCATTAGAAATGCGGCATTTCTTTTTAAAGAAAATCACGAATCAATCAGAAAAACATCGAGAGCCTTCGCAGACGAATGTGTTTCGAGGTTAATGGCGCGATTTTCGTACATTTATTGAAATAATGCTATAAATGAAACTATTTTAATATAGAAAATGTTGTTTTTTATAATGACGCTGTAGTTTGAGAACAAATGAAAATCGGATAACAACATATGAGTTTTTTTATATTATTTCGAGCTATAGAATACACACCTGAAGTTTGGTCCGTTCCTCCCGACTCACTCTGTATACAGATGGACTTGCAATATAATTCCAGTAACTATATAGAACAAAATTATTTTCTCATTCTCATCATACTTTCTTATGATACACCACAATCAGTTTATGAAATTCTTCATCGATATTTTCAGGGACACATTTCCTGCATCAAATTCATTTTTCCGGTGGTTTTTCAATAAGTCTAGTAGGTGAAACAATGGAAAAAATCATCTTCAGCATTATAGGATGACGAACATGGGCAAAATTCAAAAGGCACTTTACAAACAAACAAACTCGATTTGAAAATATAATGAACATAACCATTTCCTCATTTGTTTTATGTATTTCCTAGTATTTTACTATCGTTTGTGTGTTCAAGATAATTTTAAATCCTATTAGCAACCATCGTTTCCAGACTTTGAACAAATCACAAAGCTTTTACGCAAGATCTGAACTAATCGATTCCGAACCAATTCCTTCTATGAGATACGACCTTTCTTCACGGTTCTGGATAGTTCCGGATCGGTCCCCAAAAGTAACCAAAACACTATATAATTATGACTATATAATTCTGAATAAGTTCTGAATGACCCAAAACAGGGTATAACCGATTTTTTCAACTGCGCTTGTGAAACGGTACAGAACTCTGAATTGGAGCAAATCTAGTATCACAGACCAAAACAAAGGCTTTATCTGTTATTCGTGAAAGTATCCAACTACAAAGTTACAGAATGGTTGTCACTGTGGGATGACTACAATTCCCTACGTCCTAGTTTGGAACTCAAAAAAGTACTTCTACATCGCCCCTTTCTTTTTTATGTAAGTTATAATTCGTTTAAAAGGGCATTACCGAGGGCATTCCTTTCGTTGAAATTGTAAAAATTGTGGTGAAATTCTAGAATATTGTTATTCATGTATTGAACACGTGATCCTGTGATTGGTTATATCCAAGACTCCTGTTGCCCCGGACACAGGGCACCACAAGAACATTCTGAGGAACAGCATAGTTTTTTTACAAATTATTTGATATTATGCACACATCATTGCTGAGTCCAACTCTCTTCATACATCTTGACGGAGGGCTTCTGCTACTCATATTGGAAATGAGAGGAAACAACTTCTACTATTATTCAACTACAAAGACCTTATGAATAAAAAGAGATAAGTTAGTATGTTGCATAATATTCATTCTGTATTTGCAAAACTGAAGTAGTTATACATACAGTGATCAGTAGTAATTCGTTTTTTGAACTCATCATCATCTCTTTAATTGCATAGTTATTTTGATTTTTCACGATTTGTGTAATTCTTTTTCACAATGCCACGCGCCAGAAGATCTAATACATTACAACGAAGCGTTACTTCTACTAGACTTCGGAATATTTCGAGTCAATCCTCTGTAGACGATCTGGAAAAAGCACGGAAGCAGCACCTTGTAAGTATGGCCCGACTTCGTGAGTCACAAACACCAGAGCAAAGAGAGGAAGTACGTCGAACTTCTCAGATGGATTTGACACAGCTTCGAGCTAATGAGGAATGTTCACATTTTTCAATTACTACATATTCTTATTCTCCGTAGAAAATGAAAATATTGTGTCCAAAAATTATTTGAATACTTCAAATAGCGCCCGAGATATTGAGTTATAAACATGAGTTCGATGGATCCGTGTGACGTCACTTTACTTCCAACGACTTGCGAGGTTCAGTACGTAGCCGGGTCCAATATGAGGGCCTCTCGTCTCACGGAGTGCGATTTGCGAATATAGTATGACGTCACATCGCCGCGAGGAATTGAATATTCGCGGGTTTGTAAAATCCGAACTACTACTACTACTACTACTACTTTTCGACTGAAACAAAAACTAGTGATTTCATATACATATAGGTTATACTGTGACGAAGTTTCGATCGATTTTGCGTACCTGTGAACATTCCTCATTGTAATCGTCCACGAACAAGAACGAACCCAAATATAAATGGAAATAATATAGCTTTTCAGTTCTTCTGTAATGATGTACAAACATAGCCGATTTGAGTACGATTCTCATTTTTCTAATTCAACCTGGTTACCGACAGCTTTGTTTCACCTCCATGAGGAATTTATTGTAGATTCACAACAAGATCTCTGAAATAGTTATTTTCCTATCGAATGCGGAAAGTTGTACTTTCAAGTAAACCACTACGGGAAATACACCTTCTGTAAAAGATAGGAACAATTATTTATACAACGGAATTATAAATGGAAAAATATCTCAGCAAGTACCAAATAGATGAAAGTGGAAGGAGATGGGAAAATTGTGAACGAGATATTCTTGATAATGGAACATTTGTTGGTACATTATTTGGGCTATTTCCATTATCTATACTGTTGGTATTTACCGACAGAGATGGGAAAAGCCTACATCCATCAGTGGGGAGAGATACGCAGATCAAGATCGTGATCGTAAAGTACAACTCCAAAGATTATAGAGTTAGAAAGATAGGAAACGCCCTTGTATCTGTGGTACTAAAATCCGACTACGATTTTTGGCTAGTTTCTTACTTGTGACACATAGATGACGCTGAAAACATTATTCAGTACAGAAAACTATTTCAATAGGCGCGAAATTCGAAACACATTTCTCATAAATTTTCATTTAATTGAATACTTTGTCGAGCTTTTAAAAAAATATCCCGATCGACAAAAAAAAGGAAAGCTCCGCTTTTTGATCAAGATGATCTTTTCTTCTGCATATTGCTTTGAATCAAATGAAATTCGCTTCTGGATTCTTTATATTTTTATTTGAAATGATTGTGTAAAATCAACTGCAATACAATAATTATGAAATTGAGTACATTTCAAAAATTTTTTCACATATTAGAGAATTATCATAACAATTTCAAGAACTTATTGTGAGTGAACTCTCGATAAATCGAACATCGATAAGTCAAACAGTTGGTCTGGACCCGATTCATACATATCTTACCCAGTGTATTTTAACCTCAATGAGTCTAGAGGGTCTAGTAGATGAGTCGAACTGCTGGAAGGGTTGTCAAGAGAACCACCACCTCTATAAGTCGTTCTTCTGACCACCATTGCCTCTATGAGTGGAACTTTTTGATCTAATGAATGAAACCGAAGAAAATTCGGTTCGCAAACAAATTATCCAGAACAATATATTTTTACCCCGAAACCTCTATCCATTTGACAACACTGAAAATAAAAAGCAATGAACAAGACAATTACATGATAAGAGTTTCAAAACTTACATTTCCATTCTCATTGGTAATGAAAAGAATGAACATTCGAGATTGTTCTTTCTATTATTTCTGCAATTAATCACCATGCATTTCGAATGTCGGCCAGTTTTTAACAAAAAATTTATAACAGAAAAACACACGAACGAAGATTATGGAGTGAGCTAGTTGGTACACTTGTAGATTTCGAATTATTTCATTAGAAAATACGCGAGAAAATACAATCATCATTCAGCAAAAATATTTATTCAAGTATTTCTTTCAAAATTGACAACAGCTTACTAATAATCTCTATATAATCTATGTCAAATGGACCCTAATTAAATATTTTAACCATAGATCGATTACTTTTGAAAAACAGATGTCGCTGACATCACTGTAGTCGCTTCGTTTCCCATCTTTATACTCTATAATCTTTGTACAACTCATGAAAATATTAGTTTTGACACATTGATATACTAGTTTCTATGGAAAATTATAGACCAATAGGCTAAGTTCACATGATCGCGCAACCACGAACGTTTGTAGTTCGTTAACGCACGTTGATACATTCAGAATGTCGCGCGTTGATAGCGCGGCAGCCCGCGACTACTGTCTCCTTCTTCTTCTATACGTGCGATGACGCGCGACTATCTGAACATTGCTATGTGACTACTCAGTATCTCTAGTCGCGCGTTTGGAAATTGCTCGTGAAGTGAAAACACAGATTTATGAAGGCCCATCTATGGTTTATTGTTTTCACTTTGAAAATCTGAAAATTTTATGAAAAAAATTGATGAATGAAACACGTTTTTGTCATTAAAGAATAAACTCAAGTATGATATGTCCCTATGCACCGGACGTCGACGATGACAGTACCACGGTAACGACGACAGTACCGCGGTAACGATATGTAGAATTACGTTCAACATTCATGTGTATTAGAAATTATTAGGATTCGAATTGCTTTGTAGAAGAACATATTCTTTCCAATTTGTGCGGAAAGTGCTTTTTTTCTACAAGAGTGAGCTTTGAACCATTTTCCCGCACGCAATTCAATTCGTAAAGAGTCACATTTTCACTCAACTCTTACCTGAACTCCGATCCACGTGGTGAGGTTAACGGCAGTTCGTGCGGGAACATATTTTTTCTGCACTTGTTGTTGTTGTTTAATCGTCGGAAAATATCTTTTTTACTCTTGTTAGGAAATTAACTATTACACTTCAAGCTTTTCGAATTTCATGTGAAAGATGTAATTTGTGATGGAGGTATTTGATATCAGTGGGTTCTTGTGAATCAAAATGTATTTCTATAATGTATTTTCATATTTCATCAGTTTTCAATGAGTTTGTTTCAAAGATATCTTTGGAGAATAATTTCTAATCATTAGTGAAATATGACAAAAGTTATATACGGGTATTGGTTATAATATGCACCACAGAAAATGCTTATTGATGACATCAAAAAAGACAAGAATTGAATATTTTTGTAGTGTCATTATCCTGTTGTGAATGAAGCGAATTCCAGTCATAACAAAGATTATGAGAATCATTTCAGAAAAATTCATAATATATTTCTCAACATGAGCTGAAGGACTTAGTTGCAGTTATTTTTTTTTTCATTTCTCAACAATTGAATCCAACTGAAGTTGTCAGAACACATTCAAAAGTATCCTCTCAAAAGAAATTGAAAGAATTGCTGTTAACATTACTTCATGAAGATTTTCCATTCGTATAAATATATATTTTTTCATTCGGATTATCAAAATTGACATAAATGAATGTTAATTTCGAATGAATATATTTTTTGACTAATATAAATATCATCCGAAAATATATTGCGCAACGACTTGACGCCATATACAAAATCTTCCATCTCTTCTGCCAACACGTAGCGCAATACGATCTACGCTAGAATTCTAAGATGATATGAACGGCATCGATTATGAAAAGCCGTGGTCCAAAATTGATACAATATTTCATTTGACAGTCATTTTGTGCAGTTGAATGTTTGCAATTTTTGCAACGAAAGTAGGCAGCTGACAGTGAACTCAATTCGAGCATTAGATGGGTCAGTGGAGATTCTGAAGGCACTGGCTATCCAAGAACAATCCGTTGAAACGTCAATTAGGGTCATTAGCCAAGGCGAGAGAGTGTTATTGAAAATCAGGAAAGATCAATTCGACATCGTCAGGCCCCGTGAAATGAAAAATCCATGATAACAAGCCGATAAGAAATTTACTTTACCAAAAGATTATCAACGTTGAATCTTTAGATTCATATTTATGCAAAATGATCATAAGAAATTTTGCCAAAGAAATACATATTTCTCGAAGTTTCATATAATGAGTTCCAACCAATGTATGTTCCTTATGTTTCAATATCGAAATAACGATATGAATCAAAAACTGCATTTTTTCTAACTTCAACCTTTCTTTGATTTCAGTATACAATAACTCAACTTCATGATTCTTAATGTCGAGAAATAAAAATAAATGGCGAATTAAAATAAATATCCCTGAATCGACCCTATACGCTTGTAAAAAGTATTCACATGCTATGTTTCACACTTGAATTCCTTACGCACATGTTTATACTTCTCATACCCACATATTTCACTTAAAGAGACCATTTCTTTATTTTCAGAGCAAACACGTCGCTTTTTTATTTGAAAAGTAAATACGAGTAGGGACCAGAAGATGGACCGAATAAAATCTTTTTTCAACCGGAAGAATGTCCAACCTGAAACAGGACTCCTGTTTATTTTTCCACGTTATGTGTGTCGTCTCCACCAAACTTAGCGGAAAAAATTGCTAGCTTTATTCACGGTTGTTGAACCAGAATGATTAATATCGAATATATAAGAGGGGAGCTGGCTAGTTTTGAGTATTTTCTTAAACATCATCTGCAACATCAGCATTTGCAACAAACTCATTGAAAAAACGTAATAATTCAAATGATCCAGCTCTGGCCTGTTATTAATTTATTGCTCTCATATATGTAATGAGCAGCAGTTCGTAATGCTTGGCAGCGCATAATTTCATTCTTGCTTCCCAACTTCTAAGTTTGGCTCTATAGATTTTACAATATTTCTATGTCTATTCGATAAAATCTAAAAGTTTGTTAACTATATTTCAGAATACTTTTAACAATTGAAGGCGCCACCATCTCAAGACGATTGGTTATCAACTTGTAGTGGCATACAAGCTTAAGCCTTCGTGATGAATCCCGAGGACGAGCAACAAAAGTAGGAATGGTATGAAAAGGGTATTCTGGGCTTCTCGGTTTAGGTTGTACCTCGAACACTGAGGATGCCTGCCGAATTGGTAATGGACCACGGCAAATAAGCCCAGAAGACTATTTTCATAGCAGTATATCCGGTCGTGAAAGCATTAAACTATTCATTAAAACTAGGAATGACCAGACTTTCTTCTTTATGCAGGATAGTCCTAGGATCGTTCTGAAACTGCGCCGAACAGATGCGCATTCGTTTCGATACCTAAAACCGTTCTAGGACTGGTTTAACTTTTGAAAAACCCGAATGCATAATGCATCAAACGATCCAAATATGATGAAAGGAAAGTAAAAGCTTTTCAGCACGAGAAATATATCTTGTCAACGATATCTTCATTGAAGATAATCGATGGCATCAAGATTACGGCCAACAACCATCAAAATGCCCTAAAAAGCATGCACCCAGAATAATTCTAAAACAGTACCTGCCCAAGAGAGGGGACAGATTTCGGACTGTTTTCGGACTATCCCAGGATAGTTCGTAAAAAACCCGAACGCTAAACAAGTGAGTCCTGAAACAGTCCCCAAAAAACCCGAACGCGAAACACGTACTGCGCAAAATCCTGAAAGTCCTAGCAGTGGCGTAACAAGACCTCAATTATATGTGGGCGAGATGAAATTTGCGAGGCCCCTTCATGAGAAAAGGTTTTCATAAGAAAAAATCGAAATTGTCTAACATTTAATATGTGACGAATAATTATAATCATAGTCCAGCTGGGATGTTGAATCTGTTTCGACAGTGAGGGTTGCCAAAGAAGAAAGTATTTCCTGATACATTGTATTTCGCAGATTTTTTTTACCAGCTTTAATTTTGAGAAACTTTTTTCAGCAGAGGCTGAACTCACCGGTATGGTCAACAAAACTCGAATGGATAAACTTCTTGCATGATGTTTTTTGCTATATATTGAAAAAGCTGTTTCACATCTTCAATGGAGACTGTACATTTGTATGTACAAGGTATTTCAAATTGCTTGATTTAGGCTGTTTCTGTTACTAGATAGGTAAAAACGTTGAAAGGAGTCTCAGGCTTTAATTTCCTGAAAACACCATTAGTGGAAACCGCTTCACCATATTTTTATTCAATTCGAAGATATAACGAAATTATGATATTTTATCGATTTCTAAGATGTGCCATCACTTTTTTTTTCAAAATATTTGAAAACGATTAAAACTTTCTACAAGCACTTCTTAACTGGGACTACTACTCTTTTTTGAATTTTTCATCTCTATTCCTTTTATGATATAATATGAAAAAAATGCGTTCGTTTTTAAAAGGAAAAAGTTTTTTTTTTCACACTTAGTAGACGAGAGAAAAAATGAATATAGTGTATTATTTCCTGTGAAAATAGGCTATAAAAATTTCAATCGTTACATTTTTGTAATTAAAAATGATATGGCACACTTTCGAAATCGATCGAATATCAAAATTGAGTTATATCGTAAAAAAAATGAAGATATCGTGAAACGGTTTCCATTTATAGTATTTTCGCGAAAATCGAGCCCAGGAAAAATTTTCCCTATCTATACCTTTTCAACTTCAAATTGAGACTCATCGCATTCAAATTGGGATTTAACAATTTCGAAATGAGAATAAGCAACTTCAAAATGGTAAAAACAATCGAATTAGGAATAAACACATTCAAAATAGGACTAAATAATTTCAAAATGGTTATCACAATCAAATTGGAATTTAACAAAGTCGTTTTATCTCATATTTCGAGAGAATTGTTCTGGAGTAACTGAGAATCGAAATGAGGAAAAAATGCAGAGGTGTATAAAAATGTATGAAAGATTTCGTGGAAAAATATGAGAATCAATACTCTGCAATTTTCTAAATTTTATTTGAGGTTTTCTCTTCCAGTCTCTGGATCAAGAATCAAACAGAAAAAAATTTTAATACATAATAGAAGAAAGACCACTATGTGAAATTTGTGCACAAATTGGTCAAAGGCCAAAACCATTCAAAAACTTGTTACCTCACAATAGAAAAAGAAACAACACGAACATTCAAAGATTGTAGCAAATTTTGTTCATGAAAGTCTTCAGAATCAAGACAATTCTCTATAAAAAAAGACATGTCATTTCTCAATATGAGATTGTTTTGTCCCATTTTGAAAGTGTTTATTCCCAATTCGATTGTGTTTATCAATTTAAAGTTGCTTATTCCCAATTTGAAATTGTTTAATCCCAATTTGAATGTGATTAGTGTCAATTTGAAGTTGAAAAGATATAGACCAGAAGTACCAAAAACAGTCAAAATCAAGCAATTCAGGGTACCCTGAACAGTTTCATCGCTGCAATTTTTCTTTCTGATTTAGGGCGGTGGAGATACGCTCTTGTCCATGGAGGTAGAAGAAGGGGAGGTAGCAAATCCTATGTTTCCCTTGATATGAAAGTGTCACCGAAAATCCGCCATGTTGCGGAGCCAAATTTGTGGCGGGAATTTTGTATATTTGAATTTTTACAATTCGACGTTTGTTCGATTCTCTTTTAATGACCAAAAGATGAATAAATAATGATCGAAACAAATCAAGGAGTCAAAATATCATAAACAATTGCTTCTAATGAATTGGTGAGTTGAATTACGTACGGAATGAATTATTTGTTCCTGTTACTAATCATACATTCTATTTTTTCAATCAAGGTACATACAAATTCAGATAATATGCAATGAAACAAATAGGTAAATTATCTCGTATTGTATGCAACAATAATGTATTTACAAACGTCAAAAAATGTAGCTTTTCACCATTAATTGGCGAGTAAGATCAGCATATGCTGTACAAGAAACCATTTCTTATATGTTTTTCCACTACATACAACTGCCAAAACCAACGAACGAATAATAAATAAGGCGAAAATTGCAGAACCTACAGTTTGAAATACCTCGAAGTCGGCCATCTTGGGGTGCCAAATCCGGATTTGTTTTGGTGACACTTTTCAAACGTTATGCCCCCTCCACTTTCTTTACCTCCATGTCATTGTCACCCTCAGGTGCCGACCAGAGTTAACTGATGCAAGTAGGTGTTCCTTGCACGATTTAGGTGTGAATTTCTGCAAATATATTGCGCTATGGAAAGTTGATAAGTGAGCTTGGAGGTACGAAATAGAAATCGTCGTCTACAAAAAAAAGTCTTCATATAGATTCATCTGTGAATAAAATGATTTTTCTTAGAGGGAAAGGGAATCATTGAGCCGCGAGGCCCTTGAGGGCGCGAGGCCGTAGGCGGTCGCCCACGTCGCCCACGCCCAATTACGCCACTGAGTCCTAGAACTGTAATTATTGTGTGAACCCGAATAGAGCTTATGACTCTGTCGACCACCTGAGTCTAGGTTTGCATAATCGCTCGACAGCGCACGTTTGTAGTTGGTAAACGCGCATTGATGTATTCAGATGGTCGCGCGTTGCTAGCCATCGACTACTGTAATATTTTATTCCCCGCATAGAAAAAGTAATTGAGATTCAATTTCAGCTTTGTACGTCTAATCGCGCGAATCAACCTTTTTGTTGATTTCGTTATGTGTTTCATAAATTACACTGATTTTCTTTCAGGTTGATTCAATTCTGGGTATTTTGGGTGCTTGCCGCCGTGAGGAACTCACTAAAATGACGGTTTATGACATGAAAGATGAAAATTCCATTCTGATTGTTGAAGTACCTGATGCAAAACGAATATGCAACGAGTTTTTACTGTTTCAAATTTAGAGTATACTAGCTGAAACCCGCCCGCAACCACATATTCATTACCTTGTATCGAAGGGAAAACAGGATAACGTGACTACGTGACAGAGCTTTCTAGCATGGATTCTATAATTTCTTGCTGAAATTTCCATTCGTTCAACCTGCGGTAACATTGAAGTATTCATCAGAAAACTATAGTGTAGAAAGTATTTTTCATCAGGAAGACATGTCGCAGATAACAATCTCCTTCATTTTTATATGAATTCATTCAACGCCAGTCGAGAGCCCTCTCAAAATTGAACATTATTTTGAATTGAAACTGTTGAAAATGCTTATCGTGGTCCTCAGACGTTCGAAATATTATTATATTATAGAATTTTTTGAGCACCACAAATATGTCTTTGACCATGTTTCTCTATCTCTTATAATAAACCCCTAAAAGGGGTTAATTATCGACTTTTTCATGTAAACTCGATATTTTTTCTCTTTTCTTCGTGATATAGGGATGGACCAAACATGAAAACCTCCCAAAAATGAACTTTCCACATGATAGTGGAAGTTTCATCGAAAGCAGTCATCTGGTTCCTGAGAGTCCATAGAGGACAAACTATCACACGAACATTTACATTTATAATATAAGTATAGATTTCTAAAACATGATAACAATGGCGATTCTTTCTAAGCCATTTCAAACTATTGTTTCCACAAGAAAAAACAACACTTTATAAAAGCTCAGTAAGGAAACCTCTTGGGAAAAAACGAAGTACGCTACTGGATTGCTTTGAAAAAAGTGCTGAATGTTTTCATTTCCACATTCTGGCACAAACCGAAACGGAGATAATGGTCAGAGTTTAAATCGCCCAAATTTCAATTTTGGCTTATAACTCGAAAACAAAAGAAGATAGAGAAATGCAATTGATGGCATTATCAGTTTCATCCATCTCTCATGGTTGAAAATGAGTTGTAGTTCAGGCATCACTTTTTTTGTCCATCCTGTAGATTGTTATCCATACATCGAAAGAATTCTCTTCATAAGCGGTGAGGAGGTAATTTTTTATATTTTATAATTCCTTCATTATAGGACCTTGTGATTAGCAACACGGTTCTATGTGCGTGTCGGCAAGTCTTTTTCCAGTTCAAGAGCCGTTTTGAGTGGCGTACCCCAGGGATCGGTATTGGGACCCCTCTTGTTTCTTCTATATACATCCGACTTACCTAGTTTGCTCAAATCCTGCGTCTCCATGTTCGCCGATGACACAAAGATATATGCTGCGCCTGGAACTGATGGTGATTTCCTGCAAGAAGATTTGTCCACAATCGAACAATGGTGCAATGATTGGCTAATTCCCGTGAACATCGAAAAATGTACTGTCTTACATGTGGGCGGGAGGAACCCCAGACATCAGTACATCATTGGTGGTGTTGCACTGTCGCATTGCTCGAGTCATGTTGATCTGGGCGTCACCATAACAGAGGATCTCAGTTGGTCGGACCATATACAGTCTACATGCTCCAAGGCCTCCAGAATTTGCTATTTGTTGGAGAGAGTGTTTGGCAAATGTTCCATCAATACATGCCGCACATTATACATGACTTATGTACGACCTATACTGGAGTACGCTGGACCTGTCTGGGATACAAGATTGGTGGGAGATAGAACTTCCTTGGAGAATATCCAGAGGCGGGTTACAAGAATGGCATTCGGCACTGAACGCCCTAGTTACGAAGATCGGCTTCGAATGATGGATCTACCCCGTTTTGAAGATCGTCGCACGCGTGGTGACCTCATCACAACATATAGAGCAATGATGGGACTATTTGGTGTTGATCTAACAACTTTATTCCAACTCAATTCCGATCAACGTCTACGAGGGCACCAGTTTAAATTATATCGTGAAAATTTCCACTGTGCAGCGAGAGAAAATTTCCTGCCAAATCGGATTTTTCATGCCTGGAACCGGCTTCCTGCAGTGGTTGTAAACAGTTCTAGTGTAAATTCTTTCAAGAACAATTTGGACCATTTTATGCCCCTTTAGATGGATAGTTTTTCACTGTATTGTTTCCATATATGTCATGTTTACTGAGTCATATAGATTTATATCTTGACTCTTATTCTTAATAAATAATAATAATAAATTTTTTTTCCGAGAATGTGAGAATAAAAAGGGCAGATTGCTGTGTAATAGACCGGGATATCAAAAAAAATCATGAAGTAATGCAACCAATCCGAATAATTATGAGACGCGTGAAAATTAATTGAAGGGTTCTAAATTGCGATCGAGACAAATCAATTAGGTTATTTCAGCGGGACAATATATTAACGTAACGAATTATGAGAAATAAGTGGCTCTTGAAGTTTCCGAAGCAATTATGCTCTTAGGGACTTTAAGAGACTTGATAGAGGTCCTCTGAAAGTTAGATATATGATGTGTGAATATGAATAATTCAAATGAGGCATTTCGATGAAATTATTATCCATGCAGCTTCGAATTATTCGAAGATTGATTTAGTGCCGTATCGTTAATTGGGATACTTCGAAGATTAATTAATTGAAAGAACTAAGCTAGTTCAGGAGACCGCCCATGAAAAACTCGGATTGGTAGATATAGGTCATGAGATAAAAAGATTTTTGGTAGAGGAATAAAAGGCAGTCCCAGACTGAAGAGATATTGTTAACTTGAAATTTCATGCATCTCATTCCATTTTTTGTATTATCAATATGAATAAAGGAGGAAGATGAATATGATTTAACTGTTCTGGGGGGCGGGTAATTACCCCCATTTTCCCCCTCTCTAGGACCGTCATTGGAGAGAGAAACGCGTTTGAGGTACCACCCCAAATTGGTGGAAAAAATATTTTAAATTTCTGTTCATGGAGAGAGTTTAGTAGTGTATCTGGGGATTTCGCGAAAAAAACAACATCCTCAGATAACTCGGGTAACGGTAAAGTCCTAAATTTGGAAATTGGGAAATATTAGTTCGAAACGGGAAGAAGTTGTTGTGTCCGGATTTTGAAAAATTGTAAAGTTGTTTCGTATCGCGCGGTGTTTCGGGATTAGTGTTCGGGTGTAGTGCAAGTAGTTGGTCTAATAAGGATTAATTATCATCGAGGGAAAAGTAAAAGGTCAGAGTTTTCCATTTACAACACTTAAGGTTGGGTCCACAGTCCAGAAATCTCTTTCATTGAATGTATTTTTGAACTTGAATACTTTGATATTTTGATCATTTATTTTTATGGTGTGGTTGATTGAACCATTCATTCCGGCGTGAATTAATTATATGGTTTTCATTATTCGAATTGATCTGATGGAATATTCGACGTGCATAGGCGCACGGCTGTAAATTGTCTATTTTGTGTTAGTTTTTTCATTATACGTGTTAAAATTAAAATTACGATATTTTTTTCATTTCACCCTAAAAACAAAAACTTGTTTTTGAGAAATCAAGCCAAAAGACCTATTCCTAGTGCAATAGGCACGAGCTCGCGAACTTTCTCCCAGTAGAGAAAGGGGTATTTTTCATTTTTTTTTGAGCTGCAAGTTTTACCCCCTTGGTCAACTGAAAGCCGCTCTTCAATTGACTGGAAACAAGGGTGGGTATTACAGCTGATTGTCCACTGTGAATCGGCACGTAGAGGCAACTCAAAATACACAGTATTTCTTTACATTGCGAATAAATGTAGAATGAGGATTCATTCAAAACCTTTCATCCAAAATATTTCCATAGTTGTCGAAAAAAAAAGGGTAATAACGAAGGCCTCAGACGACTTTTTATTATTAGAGAATGTAATATCAGATATAATGGCGCCGTTGAAAGGTTTGAAAACAATAACCTGAAAGTGAACACCGACAAAACGCAAGAGCTGATTATAACAACAAAAGGAAATAATACCGACAGTATCACCCTGCTGGGCATATCGTTAAGCGGAAATTTGTCATGGGGACAACACATAGATATTTTATGTAAAACCACGGCCTCCTATACAGGGTCTTTCACGAGGAACCTCACCCATATTTATACGGGAAACTACTGAACGTATTTTCATGAAATTCAGCACTTATAAGAATTACACGATGCTGATGAAATCTAAAATATTTTCAAGGCATGAGCACCTCCGGTTTTTCCGGAAATGACGTCAACTTCCGTTTTTCAAATTAGAACACCATTTTTTTATTGCAGAAATTGATTCCTTAGAAAATTTCAAGTTATTTTGATGTAACATTTTTCAGTTTTGGTTGGAAAATTCTCTCTGAGCGGGAAAATTCGAAAAAAAAAATCGAAAATAGAGCTACTCTGTAACAAGAATCACTTCGAGGTTTTTGGATGGAAAATTTTCATTTTTGGGATTTTTCAAGATGTAAGATTGATGTATCCACTTTGAAAATCGAAATCGCGATTCATGATACAGGGGGTGAAAAAATCGCTTTCAAAGTTAGGGATGACAAAATCGTGAAATATCAATTTTTTCAAATTAGAACTCCATTTTTTTATGGCAGATATTGAATCTACGTTAAAAAATAATGTAAGTGTATGCATCACACCCTTGCCCTAAAATGGATATTTTCTGAGTTATTCACAAAAAACTGTTTTTCGTCTTGAATTTTCAGCTATTTCTTTTCCCTTCACGCCAAAAAGGTGAAATTGTCAGGAACTGTTATTTGAACCATGCTGTAGATTTTTCACCCCTTCTTGAAACCGACTTCAAGTTACTATTAGGAGAACCATGGCGAACTCTCGCAGTTATAACTAGAGAAGATGCTCAAAGTATTGACCGTTAATTTCTAGACATTCATTTATACGTCTCAGGAATGCTTCGTGCGTTGCTCTTCTTATTTCATCGGGAGGAAGAGATCTGCAAAAGCGTTTAAAAACCAAATTGAGTTTCAAAACTATGAATCTAAAAATCTAAACAAACCTGAACGCATTTCTGACTCGTTCTATGCAGTCCTCTTCATCAGTCAGGGGAGTTGAGTAGACAATATTTTTTATCCTACCCCAAACATAATAGTCTAAAGGAGTTAAATCGGGAGAACGTGGTGGCCAAATATGTGGACCATTGTTCGCCAACCATCGATCTTCAAATAGCCTGTAGAGGATATTTGACACATTGAGTGAATTGTGTGGAGGCGCGCCATCTTGTTGATACCATAAGTCATTATGGTTCTGTACTAGCGGCTCAATTATTTGAGTCAATATGTCAGAATATCTATCTCCTAAGGGAGAACATTCTTCAAATAATGCAAACATGTGTAGTGTTCTATCTTACTAGTTAAAGTCCCATCATAAATGTGAACATCGAGAATTGCATTATTTTTGATGGCGCAAAAAACATTGAAACTCCAGGTCTCTTGGAAGTTCCATTGTCTGAAGTGGTGGTTGTTCTCTTCATCCCAATAATGACTGTTAAGCCTATTGAAAGAACCATTCTTTGTGAATTTAGATTCATCTGTCCAAATTATACAGTCCAAATGGTTTTCATTCTCTTGAAATCGAATCATCATAGCTTCGCAAAACTCTGTTCTCCTGACGAAATCAGTTTCCTTCAAATGCTGTACCCTATTGAATTTATATGGGTGCATTTTATGTTTTTTCAATATTCTCCAAACACTCGATTGAGATAATCCCAGATCAATCTCGGCATCTTTGAGAGAATTTTGAGGATTCACACGAAAATATGCAAGAACTATAATTTCGTTCTACTACACTTTTTTCTCTGTGTATAGTTTTCTTAACGAAAGATCCGACATTTCTCAAGTTTGTCATGGTTCTGTTAGTGGCATCTCTCGTTGGTCTGGGTCGGTCAGGAAACCTCTCAATGAACAGTCGAATCGTTCTATCTATAACTTTATTACATTCTCCATGAAGTAGAATTAGATTTAAATAATCTTCATTGGTGAAATTAGGCATAGTGATCGATTTTATAACTTAATACGAATTATCACCAAATTAATAGTAAACACAAAATGCTACTGAATAAAGAGGAATTTGGCAGATGTAATTAATGATATCTATCATTAAAAAAAAAAGAATGTAAAACATGGTAAGTTTTTGCATATGGTTCATAAGGAATTATTTATTCATCACTGGAGAGAAAACCGATGGCCGATTAGTTGAAATAAAGAGGTTTCCGATACAAATTCGAATCAAAATTCGCCATCTATTTAGAAACAACCTGTAACTTTTTTCTCTTGCATATTAGGGTAGTAAAATCTAAAACATGGTTTTAGTAACAGTTCCTGAAAATTTCATCTTTTTGGCGTGAAGGGAAAAGAAATAGCTGAAAATTCAAGACGAAAAACAGTTTTTTGTGAATAATTCAGAAAATATCCATTTTAGGGCAAGGGTGTGATGCATACACTCACATTATTTTTTAACGTAGATTCAATATCTGCCATAAAAAAGTGGGGTTCTAATTTGAAAAAATTGATTTTTCACGATTTTGTCATCCCTAACTTTGAAAGCGATTTTTTCACCCCCTGTATCATGAATCGCGATTTCGATTTCCAAAGTGGATACATCAATCTTATATCTTGAAAAATCCCAAAAATGAAAATTTTCCATCCAAAAACCTCGAAGTTATTCTTGTTTCAGCGGAGCTCTATTTTCGATTTTTTTTTTCGAATTTTCCCGCTCAGAGAGAATTTTCCAACCAAAACTGAAAAATGTTACATCAAAATAACTTGAAATTTTCTAAGGAATCTATTTCTGCAATAAAAAAATGGTGTTCTAATTTGAAAAACGGAAGTTGACGTCATTTCCGGAAAAACCGGAGGTGCTCATGCCTTGAAAATATTTTAGATTTCATCAGCATCGTGAAATACTTATAAGTGCTGAATTTCATGAAAATACGTTCAGTAGTCTCCCGTATAAATATGGGTGAGGTTCCTCGTGAAAGACGCTGTATAGGAGGCCATGGTAAAACTCTCTCCACTGCGTTCGCGATAAGACAAATAAAATACTTATTCTCTGAAAAAGAATCACTCGTTGTGTATCATTCGTATTTTCATGGGAGAATGACGTATGGCATTATCCTGTGGGGCGCATCTTCGGAGGCACATAGGATCTTCCTGAAACAAAAGAAAGCCATACGTTTTTTGGTGGCTGGAGTGGACCGTATGACCAGCTGTAGACAATTTTTTATAAAATATGGAGTACTTACCGTTCCATGCTGTTATCTTCTTGAGTGCCTTCTATATGTTCATAAGAAAAGAGATCATTTTCAAACACACCGGAATGTTCACTCCCATCAGACGCGTTTTGGGGATAGATTAGTGATTCCGCTGCATAGACTGAAGAGAACACAGAACATGCACATCTACAACGCCTTGAAAATGTTGAATGAACTCCCAGAAAACCTTACATCACTTCGCCACCTAGCATTTAAGAGAGAAATAAAAAATATACTCAGGATAAATGCCTTCTATTCTATGAATGAATATATGTGTCACAAATTCTATTCATCTCATATATTTAATAATTTATTCATTTTATTTGTATTGAGTTGGTATATTTGTGTGTATAAATGTGTATTTGTTGGTGACTTACCTGTCAATTTTGAGGAATAAATGGTGTAATAGTGTAAAAATATTAGTGGGTTATTCGCAAGAAAGAAAATTGTTTCGTATTTTGATTTCATTTCATCAAATTTTTCAGGGTTTCATGGTATTCAATGTTAACTCCGCCGTGAAAGATTCCAACAAAAAATCTTTCATAACAGACAGTTCATCTAATTTTGAGTTATGGTGATGAATGGTGTAACTAATAATATGGCTGAATGATACTCACATTTACATTTACCGAAAACATGCTGCTCTTCGTACGAGTAATGCTACCAGTCACCGAATGTGTTTGAAGTATCACAATGAGAGATGTTTTGAAGATGCTCAGCTTAATTTTAAAACACCTAAAATTACAAAATCCTGATGCCTACAAGGTTCATTGTTTTCGGAAAACATCAGCCACAGTCCTTGCTGATATGTATTTTCAAGCGGCATGGAAAATGAAATATCAAATGAAATTTAAGACTGTGAGATTTCAGCATCAAGTGCTGTCACCTCTGAGGCAGTTGCTTGTAAATTAAAAATGGATGGTTTTCCAACTCCCAAAACAACGATATCACGAGTTGACTCTGAGTTATCTGGTTTACTAATGAATATTGGTTCGTGCAATGGCTGCACCATGAATGTTTACATTGTAAATAATAAATAAAACTAGATGGTGTTAAATTTACTCATAGTTTGAAAGCCTTAATTATTTTTATATTGTAGAAAAAATGGTTGACGAGATCAGTGAACCAGGAGCTAACATGGATGCGACGGAAATGAGGAACATGTCTAATGATCTCGGAACACACTCATTCACAATATACAGGGTGTACCAAGTTCGACGGCCTATTAGGCGTTTCTGGAGAACTAGACTTATTTGAAATCTGAAAATTGGGATTATTATATTGTTTGACATTATCTACCGAGCTAAAATATTCTTGGAGCTTGACCACTTTCAGTTATCCAGGGAGCGAAAAAAAAATTTTCAAAACTTTTTTTTTCTGTTTTTTTCTTTTCGAATTTGGCAGAGTATGCAATTCTGAATATATTCGTACTCAAATCGTTGCATTCGTCAAAATACTTTCAAAAATATCGAGAAAAACCTGAAAAAAAAGAGAGAAAAGATTATTCGGTATTATGTTCGTTATTCCTAATCTAGATACCTTAAGCACAAACCGTTTTAACATTTTCAAAGTCGAAGAATGCGGAAATATTGTACATTTCTAGAATTTTGAAAAATTCATCACAGGGTGTTCCAAATGTTGGGTCAAAAATTGGGATCAAGATTGGCCCATAACTTTCGTTTTTCAAATTAGAACCCTATTTTTTTATGAGTGCGTTAGATTGTACAAAGAAAAATGTTTCAACATGTTGATGCTCCTAAAATTGATAATTCTTGAGTTATTCAGGATTTTCTGATTTTATGTCGTACGTAGAGTCAAATTCATTCAATCTGTTTCATATCAACTATGACCTTAGTCATAGAAGATAAATTATTCCAATAACTCTCTAGTGACACACTTTTTTGTTCAATTCATTCATCATTGTTGTTATGGAACAGATTTTATGAATTTGACGCAATGTACGACATGGAATCAGAAAATACTAAATAACTCAAGAAATATTAATTTTAGAAGTATCATCATCTTTCTTCGCAGAATCCAACGCAATCATAAAAAAATAGGGTTCTAATTTGTAAAACGAAAATTATGGGCCAATCTTGATCCCAATTTTTGACCGAACATTTAGAACACCCTGTGACGAGTTTTTCGAAATTCTAAATATGTAAAATATTTCCATTGTCTTCGACTACAAAAACGTGAAAACGGTTTGTGGTCAAGATATCTAGATTAGAAATAGCAAACATTATACCGAATACTCTTATCTACCTTTTTTCGTTCAGTTATTTTTTTATATTTCGGAAAGTATTTTCACGAATGCAACGATTTCAGTACGGATGTATTCAAGTGTGTATCATTAGTGGAATAATTCATCTTCTATGACCCAGGTCATAGTTGAAATGAAACAGATTAAATGAATTTGACGCTACGTACCACATAAATTCAGAAAATCCTAAATAACTCAAGAATTATCAATTTTAGGAGCATTAACATGTTAGAACACTATCATCATTTTTCTTCATACAATCCAACGCAATCATAAAAAAATAGGGTTCTAATTTGAAAAACGAAAGTTATGAGCCAATCTTGATCCCAATTTTTGACCCAACATTTGGAACACCCTGTAATGAATTTTCCAAAATTTTTAAAATGTACAATATTTCCACAGTCTTTGACTTCAAAAATGTGAAAACGGTTTGTGCTTAAGATATGTAGATAAGGAATAACAAACATAATACCGAATACCCTTTTATCTCTTTTTCTTCAGATTTTTCTCGATATTTTTGAAAGTATTTTGACGAATGCAACGATTCGAGTACGAATGTATTCAGAATTGCATATTCTATCAAATTCAAAAAGAAAAAAACAGAAAAATGAAATTTCGAATTTTTTTTTTTCGCTTCCTGTATAACTGAAAGTGGTCCGGCTCCAAGAATATTTTAGCTCGGTAGATTATGTCAAACAATATCATAATCCCAATTTTCAGATTTCAAATAAGTCTAGTTCTCCAGAAACGCCTAATAGGCCGTCGAACTTGGTACACCCTGTAGACTTTAAATTTTGAAGGGATGGATATCAGTTCGAGACTCATTGAATACATTAACCCCATTGAAGAAAAAACTTTTTCTGAACCGTGCACTTAAATGAACGTGAACGCTTCGTCTAGCCTCAAAAATA